>CM036755.1:50948305-51548305 GCA_020796225.1 Arion vulgaris | reverse complement strand
CATTTTAGCCTCATAGCGTCAGATAAGAATAGATTTCTAGAACGAGCTTTTATGTGCGATTCATAAACAGTGTCTTTCGTCGACTCTATTATCTCTGAGGTCCATCTTTTGCGTGGCCGGGTTTTTCTTTGTATCCATTGTATCCGAGCAGCATTGCTCTTTGAGGTACACTCTCTGTTGGTAATCTGTTTATATGGCTGAATCATTTAATTTGTTGTTTCTTGATGAAGTTCAGTACTGATGCTGTACCCACTTTTTCCCTGATGTCTTCATTTCTCAACCAGTCTCTTCTTGTTACCCTCAGCATTCTGCGTAAACACTTCATCTCTGTCGTGACTAGTTTTCTTTTATCATTTCATATCGATAACACAACAATCAACCAAGTGCAAGAATTTAAATACCTAGGAAGCATATTCACAGTAGATCAGCGTTTCCCAAAGTGGACGGTACCGCCCCCCCAGTGGGTCCTGAATCGTTCTGGGAGGGAGTAGAGGTTCGGGGAGGAGAGGTCTTTTGTGATTAGGGGTCGGTGGCTACGTAAAGAGGAAATTAATAATAAATATTTTAAAATACATCATTTTCGTGATTTTGCGATTGAATAATCATTTAACATTTGAATTCTGCATTTTAATTCATCTTATGCTCGTCTTACACGATCCATTTTTTCATCAATTTTCTATTTATGCATATAATCATTTGAAAGTTAGCCATATATTACAGAAATATATATCAATTTTCTATGTAAGAAATAATATTTGAGAGGGTTGGCAAACTTTATAATGTGAGGGCTTACAAATTTATTTGTCAAAGTGGGGTGGGCGAAAAGTTTGGAATCTATGCAGTAGATAGACTGGAAGAAGCTATAAAGGCTAGAGTGGAAAATCAGAAAACCACAACATGGGGCAACAATCCGATAACAGTGTGACGACAATTAAAGAAGATAACACTCTATGGAAGACGAAGGAGATGCAAGATATAGATAAAAATAGGAATACTTAGCACGAATTGGTTGAGGGTATACGTCCCAATCAGGGTTTAAGCATGAGGAGAGAAGAATAGATGAATCCATGTTTATTTATTTGTTTCTCCTATTGATAAGTCTTTTTGCTTCCTCATTCTTAACTTTTTCACTCTAAAATTTCTTTTGATCTTCGAACGCGTCTATATTGCAATGTATACAGAATTGGCAAGTATACTGACATTGTGTCATCTTAGAAAATACTACGAGCCTGTGTATCAGCTCGGAAGTGTGAAAGGGTTAATAATATAAATTGTCCCTTATTTTGAAAAAAATACAATACTTGGATTCTCCGAAAGGAGTTAATTCTTATTTTTCATGTTTCTTGGCCTACACGCTCTGTGATATAACCAATAAAGGGGTCGCATTAGGTTGAATGGGCGTGCCTCGGCTTAAATAGACTTTAATCCCCAACCTAACCATCAAACAAACAAAGAAACACACAAACAAAAATATAACAATAATATTTCATTTGGAATTATTGCAAAATGCCGGCCATGTCGTGAACATTATCCCCGCTAATCGTGACCCAGATAGTAGCACTATACATGTACAGATGCAAGTAGCAATACATGTACAGATGTATCTGTTATCTGCCTGTCATCTGGAATTGTAAATAACTAACTAAGGGATACGTTTAGGCTGATGATCTCCATGTATATGGTTCACACCCGTGCAGTGCCGGGACTAACAAGGGGAGCAAAGAATAGTACCACTGCTACCTACAAGGCATGTCGTAAGAGGCGAGTGATGTAAGGGATGCTACCCTAGTAAGTAAAAAGCAGGGCAGAAAACGGATGTGTTGGCCTACTTGTGGGCGCATAACTGGCACAACGTAGAATCGCTCTTAGGCTCAGATCACATAAAAATCACACACAGAGTGGTTGATCAGTGGTCGATGTGGAGCGTTCGAAGAAGAAGTCTACCAAACCACTTCTTCCTCTTGTCTTCCATGATCTCTCCTTCCCTGTATATTACCAGTTGTCATCAATACAATGCTTTACATCCTCATGCACACCTACACATATAATATATGTCAACCGAGTGGTTACCGGGGGCCCAAATTTGGGGTGTAAAGAATAGAACCACTATTACCTGCCACGCATGTCGTAAGAGGCGACTAATGAGATTTGTCTGAAATTGGATGCATGTGTCCTAAACGTGTAGAAGACTTATGCGTTTAGGGGCCTACCAGACCAACGTATACACGTTCTTGACAAAGATCAAACATATCACAAAGAGTGATTAAAAATGGTCGTAAAGAACGAACGCAAAGAAGAAGAAGCGCGTAAATGAACCCTTGGCAGTTCAAAATCGATAAGAGCAGGCTGGAAAGCCACTGCCCGGGCAAAATTCTTTAGTGAAATATTAAAAATAAAATTCCTATAAAAAATATCTTCATCTTCAAATTACATCGAGTACTTCGCCGGTGCTACGGATTTCATACACTGCAGCTGAGATCTTCCTATGCAAAAAAGAGATCGGAGCACGCATGGTTACTCAGCGAAGTGCAATGATGATGGTCCTATCAATGAATCGATGTTACTGCGATAACTTCCAAGTTTGCGCTTGTCTCTCTTGCCTTATTAATCTCATAAAAGTCTCTTTTGAAAAGAATCCACACCTTTACGTGATGTTGTTTTTCACAAAACTCTGTCGCACCTTTACGTGATGTTGTTTTTCACAAAACTCTGTCGCACCTTTACGTGATGTTGTTTTTCACAAAACTCTGTCGCACCTTTACGTGATGTTGTTTTTCACAAAACTCTGTCGCACCTTTACGTGATGTTGTTTTTCACAAAACTCTGTCGCACCTTTACGTGATGTTGTTTTTCACAAAACTCTGTCGCACCTTTACGTGATGTTGTTTTTCACAAAACTCTGTCGCACCTTTACGTGATGTTGTTTTTCACAAAACTCTGTCGCACCTTTACGTGATGTTGTTTTTCACAAAACTCTGTCGCACCTTTACGTGATGTTGTTTTTCACAAAACTCTGTCGCACCTTTACGTGATGTTGTTTTTCACAAAACTCTGTCATCAACTAGTTTTTCCCTCATTTGTTGGGACTGATATCTTCTTCTTCTTCTTCTTTGCGTTCGTTCTTTACAACCAATTTTAATCACTCTTTGTGATATGTTTGATCTTTGCCAAGAATATACGTTGCACATTGGTTTGGTAGGCCCCTAAACGCATAAACTTCTACACATTTAGGACAAGTGCATCCGATTTCAGCCAAGCCTTCATAGTCGTCTCTTACGACATGCCTGGCAGGTAACAGTGGCTCTATTCTTTACACCCCAAATGTGGGTCCATGTAACTTCTCGGGCGGGGACCGATATAAAAACACTTCATTGACGCCTTGCAGATATTCTTATATCTGAACAGTAGTCTGCCTTGGAACCTTTTCCCTTCCCAAGTTCACAGAACCTTTGCCATATATGGCGAAATCTCAACTTGTAAACAATATATTAATATATTTTATTACATTCAATTTCATCATCAAATAACTTGCCCTGGGCAGAACTTTGCCACCCCAACAGTCCTACGAAATTTCTCTCCCTCATATGCTAGATGTTCCGCCTCTGCAGCCGTCATGTTCAAACCACGGCCTTCTCTATAATGATTTTTATATATACTTCTCTATAATGATAATCCGTATTTACGATGGCCGCTTTCAAACCATCAGTTAAATCCTGAATCCATCTTCTCCGTGGTCTTCCTCTTTTTCTCTTTGCCGGTATGCCCCCTTCCATGATGGTCTTCTCCAGTTCTCGTGTCTTTTTATATGTGCAAAATATCTCAATTTTCTCTTTATTTGTTTGTAGCATCAGCCAGTTTTTCTTTGATTTTGAGTTATTTCTGTATAGATCTATTTATTCTCTTCTCTGTCCAAGATATACGAAGGACTCTTCTATAACACTTATATTCAAAAGCACATATATGTTTTCTACTGCCTTATTAAATGCCCGAAAAGGGTGGAGACTGCAGTAAAACTTGGAAAAATAGCTAAACACGTAAAAACAAAGTACTATAGTTTTACAAAATACAGAAACAGTGACGACAAACAGCAACGTTTCGACCAAAAAGGGCCCTTTATCAAGCGTATATCAAAATATATTAGATAGGTTTATGTTTCCACATGTAATCGTCCATTTGTAGTGTTCCTCGAAATTCGTCATTCTTGTTGTATTGTTTTCTTGATAAAGGCCTTTTGGTCGAAACGTTGCTGTTTATCGCCACTGTTTGTGTATTTTGTAAAACTATAGTACTTTGTTTTTACGTGTTTAGCTATTAAATGCCCATGCTGTCCACACTCATACGTCGCCACTGTGAATATGCATGGCCTTAGTATTTTGATCTTTGTTTTCTTATTAGTTCCGTTCAAAATTGTTTTTAGTTTGTTTTAATTTTTGGTAAAGCCATGTTTGTTCTTCTTTAAATTCCTTCATCACATTTACATCTGTTGTTAGCAGTGAACCAAGATATTCAAAACTGTTCACATTTCCATCTGTTGTTAGCAGTGAACCAAGATATTCAAAACTGTTCACATTTTCTACTTTCTCTCCGTTGATAAAAATATATTTTGTTATGTTCGTTTACATCTCAAATTACTGAAATATTTTACTGCTAAAATTTTATATAATAAATTTTAATAAAATATGCCCCTATCTTTTTCTTTTGTTTCTTTAATTATTGCAGATTGGTGATAGTTTTCACCAACTTTGATGACTATATGCAAATTGCCATTTCCCATCATGACACCGTTCGCAATTCTTCACGCCAACAGTGTCAGTTTCGTGTCATTTAACACCAGGTCGCGCAAACCGACAGTTGACGGGGAGACGTATATCTACGCATAATCCAATTTCCGTTTGATCTGTCTGTTCATTAACAATGGTAGATTATTCGCTAAAATATATTTAATATTAATTTAATACAGAAGTCGTTTTTGAAGTTGGACATAACGACTGCACGGTTACATGCATGGCGGATACTGTGCGGGAAAGGGGAATAATTATGACGCGGGCTACAAGCAGATGATCTCCTCTGAAGCAGGTGGGAACATGCGCAGAAGGGGGTTGAGTGTTTGTATTGGTCTGTCCGTCTGTCTGTTGGCATGGTGAGGGCAGGTGGCGCGTGCTAGAGAGGAAGATGGTGGGCTATTTAGGGGATGTGGGTTTTGATGGTGGATTTTGGTAGTAAAATGGTAGGGACTAGTTGTAATCTCGGAAGATTGTTTCGTTAAGTGGGTGACACATTTTTTTGTAGACATTTTCATAAAAGTATTTTTGTTGTAAGGTAAAACAGGATTTGAGAATGAAGATGGACGATGAGTTAAGATATAAGGATGGAAGGGGTGCCCCATCTATGTTAGGGGCATCGGTGGGAGAAACGGGGCATAGAAGTCAAAGACTCGTAATATACGATTTATTGATAGGCCTACACGCTCTGATATAACTAAAACAAGGTTCGCCTTAGGTTGACAGCGCGTGCCTCGGCTGAAAGAGGCTTTAATCCCCTACATAACTAACCAAAGAACCATCATCACTGCACTTCGGTAATTAACCATGTTTGCTCCCATCTCTTTCTTACACAGGAAGATCTCGACTGCAGTGCAATAACTCCGTAGCACCGGCAATAGTCACCGATGTAATTTTGAAGATGGTGAAGATATTTTTGTATTTTTATTTTAAATCTTTTCTAATTAATGTTTGCCCAAGCAGCGGCTTTGCAGCCTCCTCTTCTCGATTTTGAACTGTCAAGTTCTTTTACGTGCTAAAATTGAACACGGGACCCACGTTTTATCGTCCGTCTTTGATAGGACTAGGAACTAGATCTCACCTACTTGAGATCAGTGATCGCTTGAAAAATATCCCGATGACTCCACGAGGGAGCGAGCTGGTTACCTTTGGCACGAGAGACGAGCACTTAGCCTCTATGCCACAGATCTAAGTATCTGAATTACATGTACATCTTAAGTCGGAGAACGGCTCACCTGAATGGTGAGGGGCACTGGTGATAAGGAAAGCAAGCCTTCAAACACAAATCAGGTACGCCTAAATTCAGAGCGGGCGGGCAACAACAAGCAGAGAGTTGAAATTTTGTTGTGTTGGAATTGTAGGGTCGGATTTTGGTAAACAATTGTTGTACGGTCAGATATTGGTAAACAATTATTGTAGGGTCGGATTTTGGTAAACAATTATTGTAAGGTCAGATTTTGGTAAACAATTATTGTAAGGTCGGATTTTGGTAAACAATTATTGTAAGGTCGGATTTTGGTAAACAATTATTGTAAGGTCGGATTTTGGTAAACAATTACTGTATGGTCGGATTTTGGTAAACAATTATTGTAAAAGGTCGGATTTTGGTAAACAATTACTGTATGGTCGGATTTTGGTAGACAATTATTGTAAGGTCGGATTTTGGTAAACAATTACTGTATGGTCGGATTTTGGTAAACAATTATTGTAAGGTCGGATTTTGGTAAACAATTATTGTATGGTCGGATTTTGGTAGAGTTGAAATAATCATAAAAGTGTTGGAAGACATAAATATAGAATTCAAGCAGTGATGGAATAATTGTAAAGTGGAAATCAAGCAGTGTTGGAATAATTGTAAAGTGGAAATCAAGCAGTGTTGGAATAATTGTAAAGTGGAAATCAAGCAGTGTTGGAATAATTGTAAAGTGGAAATCAAGCAGTGATGGAATAATTGTAAAGTGGAAATCAAGCAGTGTTGGAATAATTGTAAAGTGGAAATCAAAGCAAATATTGGAATAATTGTAAAGTGGAAATCAAAGCAAATATTGGAATAATTGTAAAGTGGAAATCAAGCAGTGTTGGATTAATTGTAAAGTGGATATCAAAGCAGTATTGCAATATTTGTAAAGTGGAAATTTAGCAAATGTTGGAAAACAAAGAGTCTGTGTAAATGAAGAAAATGTTGGAAAACAAGAGTCTGTGTAAATTAAGCAAGTGTTGAAAAACAGACTATTTCTAAGTCCATCGTTTGGGAGGGTGACCTTGGATGTTGAAACCATTGTATCTGAACAGTAGTGCTTCTTGTGGTTTACTCTTGGATGGTAATCATGTGACATGGCCGAACCGTTTGATTAGTTTCTTAATATGCTCTAGCACTGGTGTTGTTAGTTTCTTAATATGCTCTAGCACTGGTGTTGTTTCCACCTAGTAGCTTCGTTTTTTATCATATTTCTCGCCCGCCTGCCCAGCGTGTTCGTAGCGCGTTGGACGACGGGTGACAAGCCCTGTGCGTGTGGTTCAACTCCGCGGGCTTGCAGAAAAGCCACAGGTTCTCCAGATTTACGGTGTTCATGGCACCGAAATGAAGGGTTACGATGTCCATGGCACCGAGCCGAAGAGCTAAAAGCTCAAGTGCTTCTGGATCGGAGAAAAAAAAATATATATATGATTGTTTCTGCTGACATTCTTAAATTTTACTGCCATATTTCTATTCAATCTTTTCTTCTTCCCATCATTGCACGGTTATGATTCATTTAAGAAGAAACCATCTGCCCATAGGACACTGCCCGATTGATTATAATTGACACGGTGTCCAGTAGAGGTCAAAAGGTCAGCCAGTCACACAATTGCAGCAAGTGGCACGTGCATGTGAGTACTTCAGGAGCTGGAAGCGTGTCCAGATGGTTACAGACCCGAACCTCCACCATCTGACGGGTACCCATGTAGGTCAACTTTGGTCGGGGGTGGATAAACAGGTGACGCCCTGAAATTATAGTAGCCATCTGTCACGTGATAACGGGACAGTGCTCGAAATGTGGTAGTTTTCTGTCTACGTCGAGCTGTGGGCCCCCGGCAACATAAGGCCGAATAATTCAGACGGGAAATCGAAAATTTCAAATGGGAGAAGGGTGGGGGGCGCCTTGATGGGGGCTGATTTTTGTATGTTTGATAGAACACTGTAAGCTATTTTGTAATTTTACGCAATTCTATGAGTCCAGTGTTATTTATTGCTGAAAAATATGAATAATACTGATATTTCTTATTGTGAAACTTAATTTGTTACATAATATAACCTTGATTTAGCATGTTGTATTGTTTATAAAATGAATTAGTCTTTATCTAACAACACTAAAGCTTGAGGTCACGCGACGGTTGTGGTCTTATTTCCTAGAATTTTTACATGAGCCCACCGGTCGTATGTTATCGGAGGTCACAGTCGAGCATGAGTTACGGGTCGTTCTATGAGCAGTACTTGTGGTAGCTGATCTGCAAACGTATATATAAATAGGCGTTTTAAAGATAACTGATTGACTTCACTGCACTGGGTTTCCCGATATGACTTAGTCCCTCTCCGTAGCAATGACAAGCCAACTGATGAGAGTACTGCTTAAAATGCGAACTACGAAACTACGGCAAAAACTCCAGGGTATTTCTGAAAAACCAAGCGACGCAGGTCAGATTCGAACCCACGACCACCGCCCGTATGGTGCCGGGACCCGCACGGGAAGCAAAGAATAGTACTACTGCAACCTACAATGCATGTCGTAAGAGGTGAATGATGTAAGCCCTAGGATGCTCCCCTAGTGAATAAAAAGCAGCGCAGAAATAGGATGTGTTGACCTACTTGTAGGAACATAACTGGCACAACGTACAATCGCTCTTAGGCTCATACCACATACAAATCACACAGAGTGGTTGACAGGTGGTTGATATGGAGCGTTAGAAGAAGAAGAACACATGATCTACGCAACACAAGACAAACGACTTGACCACTTCTCCATAGAGATCTTCCTCAACAGAAGAACATATCCTTTTCCACCATCTCAACTAGCAGCAATGGAATATCACAAGTCCCACACACAAGTCCCACACACAAGTCCCACACACAAGTCCCACATACAAGTCCCACCACAAGTCCACACACAAGTCCCACATACAAGTCCCACATACAAGTACCACACACAAGTCCACATACAAGTACCACATACAAGTACCACATACAAGTACCACATACAAGTCCCACATACAAGTCCCACATACAAGTACCACACAAGTCCCACATACAAGTCCCACATACAAGTACCACACACAAGTCCCACACACAAGTCCCACATACAAGTACCACACACAAGTACCACACACAAGTACCACATACAAGTCCCACATACAAGTACCACATACAAGTCCAACATACAAGTACCACATACAAGTCCCACATACAAGTACCACACTACAAGTCCACATACAAGTCCACATACAAGTCCACATACAAGTACCACATACAAGTCCACATACAAGTCCCACATACAAGTCCCACATACAAGTCCACATACAAGTCCCACATACAAGTACCACATACAAGTCCCACATACAAGTCCAACATACAAGTCCCACATACAAGTCCCACATACAAGTCCCACATACAAGTCCCACATACAAGTCCACATACAAGTCCACAACATCACAAGTCCCACATACAAGTCCACATACAAGTCCCACATACAAGTACCACATACAAGTACCACATACAAGTACCACATACAAGTCCCACATACAAGTCCAACATACAAGTACCACATACAAGTACCACATACAAGTCCACATACAAGTCCTACACACAAGTCCACATACAAGTCCACACAAGTCCACATACAAGTCCCACACATCACATACAAGTCCACATACAAGTACCACATACAAGTACCACATACAAGTCCCACATACAAGTCCCACATACAAGTACCACATACAAGTCCCACATACAAGTCCCACACACAAGTACCACATACAAGTCCACATACAAGTCACATACAAGTACCACATACAAGTCCACATACAAGTCCCACATACAAGTCCACATACAAGTCCCACATACAAGTCCCACATACAAGTACCACATACAAGTACCACATACAAGTACCACATACAGTCCACAACAAGTCCCACATACAAGTCCACATACAAGTCCACATACAAGTCCCACATACAAGTACCACATACAAGTACCACATACAAGTCCAACATACAAGTACCACATACAAGTCCCACATACAAGTCCCACATAAAAGTCCCACATACAAGTACCACATACAAGTCCCACATACAAGTCCCACTCAAGTCCACATAAGTCCACACAGTCCACATAGTGTCCCACACACAAGTCCCACATACAAGTCCACATACAAGTCCCACACACAAGTCCCATCAAGTCCACACAAGTCCATAAACTTGATGTAAATCATAGAAGGATTAATTGTTTCTTATGTATGGTATTTTTCTTCTTCTTCTTTCTTCTTCGCGATCACCGCTTAGACTGATGTACCAGATTTCCCCATAAATCTCATTCATGTGAAAATCTGATTCATGTAACCTTAGCATGGGTGGGTTTCGTCACATCTTCAGTGTCATTTGGAGCTCTGGTGCTTATCATTCGGCAATGTGTCCGGTTTCAGCCAGCGTTTACTGGATTCGCTCTCCATCACCCTTTGGCTGCCCAAGTCGACTTGCAAGGCAGCAGGTTAGATGGATTCAGGATATATAACTGATGATTTGAGCATGACGTTTGCAGCGTCTGGCCTATAAGAAAAGAGAAACTTCGAATGACCTAGAGAGTGGCAAAGTTCTGCTCAGGACAAGCTATTTGATGATTATAAGCAAAACTTGATGCATAAGGGGCTGAGAAAGAAGTGTATTTAACCAGCGAGCCACAGGAACCATCAATATGCATACCCTTCGACATCTGTTTTGGAAGACCGAGCGCATCTACGGGTCTACCCGCATTGTTATTACGTCAATTCAGTAACCAGTCAAACGACGAATAAGACTTAAAAATGGTGTAGCAAGTTCTCAAACAATTTCAGGTATGAGGTAGAGGCCCTCAATGTAGCTGTAAATATTGCACTACAACATGTGAACCAAATACATAGAAAAATAGTGCTTTTGACAGACGCATTGTCTGCCAGTTCAGCACTGAAATCTGAAAGGAACAGAGAACTAAGTGATCTCAGGCCAACTTTAGCCCTCGTCTCCCCCCCCTACGCCTACAACTGTCCAAAAGCGGACTTCTGGGATAGTTGTAATGTAGATCCCAAGTAAAGGGACAGAAAACATGTAGACCAACCTCATACAATGTGAACACTGAAATATTTTTTTTTTAATTCGGACTCGAATCCCGGAATTAGCACGACACGTGGTTACTAACTTCTCTATCGGGGCTTCCCCAATGAAAAGTATTAATAATACGGGAAATTTCCTCTTAAGTTGAATAACGTACAGTGATCTGTTTAACAAACATATGTACAGTTTTGCCCACTCCAACGGGTTATTTCCTATTTCCTTGCTAAGCTATCGACCTTATTTAACGTTGATAGCGTATGTGGCCTAGGGGATAGTGGCTCGGTCTATTAACCCCGACGCTCTGAGTTCGAATCACGCCGCAGACAGTTTGATTGCAAATTGTTTCGCGTGGAATTTTACAAAAGGACGATGGCACCACCCGTTCAGAAAAATCACAAAACAACGTTAAAAAGCTGGGGCTGATTCGCAAAGTCATGTAAAGGATATGCAATTAATTTATCGGCTACGAAGTGCGTCTGGTCGAGTGAATTAGGGCGCTGGTTCCCATTCGGAAGACACGGGTTCGATCCCTGGTAAGGTCAATGTGGTTTTTTTTCTGTCGGACGCATAAAAGAAAAAAATCATAACCTGAACAGTTTCGCGGTAAGTGAACTAGTTACATGGACATTTAATCCTCTGTCTCCCTTGTCCTACACCGTCATATGCCATCCATAAAACTATGGATTACAAACAGTAAATACAGAGGCGTATTAGTACCAATCCCCTTGTCCTACACCGTCCTATGCCATCCATAAAAACTATGGATTACAAACAGTAAATCAGAGCGTATTAGTACCAACCCCTTGTCCTACACCGTCCTATGCCATCCATAAAAACTATGGATTACAAACAGTAAATACAGAGGCGTATTAGTACCAACCCCCTTGTCCTACACCGTCCTATGCCATCCATAAAAACTATGGGTTACAAACAGTAAATACAGAGGCGTATTAGTACCAACCCCCTTGTCCTACACCGTCATATGCCATCCATAAAAACTATGGGTTACAAACAGTAAATACAGAGGCGTATTAGTACCAACCCCTTGTCCTACACGTCCTATGCCATCCATAAAAACTATGGATTACAAACAGTAAATACAGAGGCGTATTAGTACCAACCCGACAGAAGGTACGGATCCATTGATCAAGTATTAGATAATAGACAATACTGCAGTCAAACTAGATACCAAAGGTGAAATAGAACACGAAAGTAGTCATGAAATAAATGAAAATCCTGGCATATCCTTTACTGAACTGCGCCATCAACCACAGTCAATTAGTCGTCGATCCTAGGCACCACTTATACGTTCGGTAGTTTGTCATTGCTTTCTGAACAGCGATGTCTATTGTTACCGTTCGCAAAAAAGCAACGCCGAATAAATTTGATTCCAAATTACACGCCGCGGAGTTTGAACCAGGTACGCTTGGGTTGTGATCGAGCGCACTACCGCTTAAGCTACAGAGTTCTTCAAGGCATAAAAACCAGATAAGGCTCGACGAGAAGACATTTATCGCGCAAGGATACAAGACAACAAGGACAAAGGATAGGAGATGACACGGGACAAGCCAGATTGATAGCAAATGATACGGTGTCCGGTAAGGATAAAGAGATCAGTCCTACAATAGAGGTCAACTGGCACGTGCGCGTGAGTACCTCGTGACCGTGACACGTGTCCAGGTGCCCACGGACCAGAAACCTTCACCATCTGACAGTTTCCGCAGAGGTCAACCATAGTTTAGGCAGGAAGGGCGAGAAAGAGAGAGGGTTGGAGTGGTGGTGGGGTTGGGGTGGGGGAGAGGAGAGCTCAACTTTCTTTTGTCTTATTTGCTGGCTGTATGAAACTACATTTCTTCCAGTTTTTCCACTCCGTTTTCAGTCTAGTACATAGATTCCCAAACTTGTTCGGCCCACCGCCCACTTTGCACAACATAAACTTTGTAACGCCCTCCACATTATAACAGTTTGCCAACGCACCTCCCCCTCCCATATACATGCTCTATTTTCTCTTTGACATAGAAAATTGATATATATTTCTGTCATACATGGTCAATTTTCAAATGATTATATTCATGAAATAGAAAATTTATGTAAAATGGATCGTGTAAGACGAAAATAAGATGAATGTAAATGATTATTCAATCGCAAAATCACGAAAATAATTTATTTTAAAATATTTATTATTAATTTCTTCTTTAAGGAGCCACCGACCCTAATCGTCTGAACATCCCCAAATTCTTCTGAACCTACTATCGCCCCCCTAGAACGCTTCAGCGCCCACTGGGGCGGTACCGCCCACTTTGAGAAACGCTGGTATAGTAGAATTCCCAACAATCCAGTCCATTTGTCACACGCACGCAATGTCCATTTCTTGTCACCTCTATCATGGATAGAATCTTCGGTTGTCGTCCATTCTAGTGGTAGAGTTAGCAGTAGCCACAATAGTAGTAGCAGTAGTAGTAGTAGTGGTAGTAATAGTAATAATAAATCAGTAGTAATAGTAGTAGTAGTAGTAGCAGTAGAGTTAGTTTTAACACAGTTTAGTGTGAGCGTCTGTAGTTCTAGCGATAGTTAGCTCGATCACGAACCCAAGCGTACATGGTTCAAACCCCACAGTGGGCAGGTTTAGAAGCAAATTCGTTTCCGTGGGATTTTTACAAAAAGGTAAAAATAGACCTCACCGTTCTGAAAGCAATGGTGACCTACTGAGCGTATAAGTGTTGTCTAGAAAATCAACGACTCGTTTACTGTGGATGATGGCTGCGTCCTTTAGGATATGCCACGATTTTCATTTCAGTAGAGGTAGCAACTGTGGCTTAGGGGATAGTGGACTAGGTCTATTATCCCCGACGTTCTGAGTTCGAATTACGCTGCGGACAGTTTGGCTGCAAATTGTTTCGCGTGGATTTTAAAAAAGGACGATGGAACCACACGTTCAGAAAGCAAAGGTAAACTACTGAACGTAATAATGCCTAGAAAAATCACAAACAGCGTTAAAAAGCTTGCGTAAATCCTGTAAAGAATATGCAATCAACTTTTTAGTAGAAGTTTGCAATAGTAGTAGTCGTAGTAGTGGTTGTAGAGTTAGTTGTAGCAGAGTGTAATAGTTGTAGAGATAGCAGTAGTTGTAGTAGTAGTAGTAGTAGTTTCAACAGAGTTTAGTAGTTGAGCTTTCAGATCTTCGGCTTGGTGCCATGGATATCGTAACCCTTCGGTTCGGTGCCACAAAAACCATAAATCTGGAGAATCTGTGGCTTTTCTGCCAGCCCACGAGATTGAATCGCACTCACAGGGGGCTTGTCAACCGTCATCCAACGCGCTACGAACAAGCTGACGGTAGTTGTAGTAGAGTTAGCAGCAGTAGTAGTTGTAGCACCTGAATGAAGCTAGATACTAGTGATACGGAAAGCAAACTTTCATGCAAAAATCAATCAGCGGACTGATTTCATAGCAAGCAAACTAAAAATGAGAAAAGTATTTTCTGTGTTAAGTTGAGCACATAGAAGAACCATTCGGAGTTGAAAATGTTGGAAAGCGAGAGACGACGTGTAAATGATTCAAGTAATAGTGGTGAATCTACAACACTAACCAGACTGCTAGAATTTCAAGTCTCATGTGGTGTAGTTAGACAAGAACACGATGCTGGTAGACAAAGAAGAATAGTAAACCAACAAAGAACCGATACCGTTACTCGCCACACTCTGAGAGACATACTGAGGAGGAGATCGAAGCACTTATGAACTAATCTGTTCGACGTGCAGTATTGATTATTGAAACACGTGAAACTAAGTAACAAAAACAATATGCAGCAATGTTTCGACCAAAGGGCCTTTATCAAAGAAAGAATACAACAGAAGTGAAGAAATTCAGACTTAATATACAGCAGACATAACATATACAGTCAGACAATCAATCCTTAGAGATGATGATTCGACGACTAAACGATGGAGTTGTTATTGAATAATTGGTTCGATGTACAGTGATGATGATTCGACGACTAAACTATGGAGCACTTATTTATTAATTGGTTCGATGTACAGTGATGATGATTCGACGACTAAACTATGGAGCACCTATTTATTAATTGGTTCGATGTACAGTGATGATGATCCGACGACTAAACTATGGAGCACCTATTTATTAATTGGTTCGATGTACAGTGATGATGATTCGACGACTAAACTATGGAGCACTTATTTATTAATTGATTCGATGTACAGTGATGATGATTCGACGACTAAACTATGGAGCACTTATTTATTAATTGATTCGATGTACAGTGATGATGATTCGACGACTAAACTATGGAGACATTTTTTATTAAATGTATCAAATTGAAAATTTGATATGATTGTATAAGACATGGACCTTATTTATTAATTGGTTCGATGTACAGTGATGATGATCCGACGACTAAACTATGGAGCACTTATTTATTAATTGGTTCGATGTACAGTGATGATGATCCGACGACTAAACTATGGAGCACCTATTTATTAATTGGTTCGATGTACAGTGATGATGATTCGACGACTAAACTATGGAGCACCTATTTATTAATTGGTTCGATGTACAGTGATGATGATTCGATACTAAACTATGGAGCACTTATTTATTAATTGGTTCGATGTACAGTGATGATGATTCGACGACTAAACTATGGAGCACTTATTTATTAATTGATTCGATGTACAGTGATGATGATTCGACGACTAAACTATGGAGCACCTATTTATTAATTGGTTCGATGTACAGTGATGATGATCCGACGACTAAACTATGGAGCACTTATTTATTAATTGATTCGATGTACAGTGATGATGATTCGACGACTAAACTATGGAGCACTTATTTATTAATTGGTTCGATGTACAGTGATGATGATCCGACGACTAAACTATGGAGCACTTATGTAATAATTGGTTCGATGTACAGTGATGATGGTTCGACGACTAAACTATGGAGACATTTTTTTTTGCGGAAATTAAAAAAATGTATACAAAATTTGAATAGTCTGACTACAGTTTGTATTAAGACCATCATCATTGCCCTTCGGTGAGTAACCATGTGTGCTCCGATCCCTTTCGTACAGAGGAAGATCTCAGCTGCAGTGCACGAACTCCGCAGCACCGGCTAGAATCCCCGAATGAATCAATCAGATATCAAAAGATATACATAATGATCGCTACAAATATTACATTAGTTATATACACATGGTATGCCTTCCTTTGTGTTTTTAAATATAAATGTAGGAAAATACGGGAAATTTATACTGGAATTTGAGGTCACACGACGGTTGTTATCTTATTTCCTAGAATTTTTTACCTGAGCCCGCTGGCCGTAAGGCTATCGGAGGCTACGCGTTGGATTAACAGAAATATAATCTAATGCGCAGTGGAAATTCGCCCACATTGTGGTGAATATAATCTGGGACAGTCAGAAACTGCGTCGTTTGTTTAGCTTTCGGCTAATTATGTCACTTTTTCGTTGCACAAGTTCTATTCCAGGAATGTATACAAGGAACTGTAAGCAAACTAGGGGGAGAAACATCTCATCGAATTCTTGGCAATAACTGAACTTTCTAGTTAATGGTTGTATAGATATAAGGGAAGACTGCAGTAAAGCTATGTAGCTAGCAATGGCGGAACACGTAGGGAAGACTACAGTAAAGCTATGTAGCTAGCAATGGCGGAACACGTAAAAACAAAGTACTATTTAAAAAATGAAAAATCGTGGCATATCCTTTATAGGACGTAGCCATCAACCACAGTAAACGAGTCAGCTTTTTTTCTTTAGGCACCACTAGAAGTTCAGTAGTTTGTTAATTCTTTCTGAGCGGCGAGGTCTATTTTTACCTTTCGTAAAAATACCACGGAAACGAATTTGCTTCCAAACTTGTCCGCCGCGGAGTTTGAGCCATGTACGTTTGGGTTGTGATCGAGCTCAATATCGCTTAGCTACATACAGCCACTATAAAGTACTATAGTTTTACAAAATACAAATACAATAACGATATACAGCAACGTTTCGACCAAAAGGTCTTTATCAAGCACAGGATACAACAGAAGTTAATTTCTTCACTTCTTACACGGTACAGAACATACAGAATCAAACAATAAAATCATAACGGCCCTAAAATGAAAATCTGTGACTAAAACGAATAACGAAATAAATTCTTGCTGGCATATGTTAGGATTGATATAACATTTGAATTGAAAATTCGTAATTTAGTTTCATATATTTTATAACTTGCTGTTCCTTATTTTATTTAGACTTTTAAAAGCTGATGATTTGACAATTCGTAGCATAATTTCTTTTTAAACATTTCCTGTGCAATCAAAATTTGCTACCTAAATAAGTGAACTCATCTGTTATAGTTCAGTATACATGTAATATTAATGCGTCCGGGATTCTTCTTCTTCTTCTTTGCGTTCGTTCTTTATGGCCAATTTTAATCACTCTTTGTGATATGTTTGATCTTTGTCAATGTTATGTTATGTTATGCGATCGACGTCACGGCACATTGGGCATTCCCATGCATGCTCTGTCCTCCGCTGCAGCAGCCATCCCAAAGTTCATTTGCTCACAGTACCCATGAGAAGTTGATTACTATATCTTCTCTCTCTACCACGAAGACGACACTTTCTGGCATGTCCAAACTTAACACCTAATTCTCGAACTCGTTCAAGTATCTGAGACTTGCCCATGTCAAATAATTGAGAGCGTACCGCATTGATGATATCGGCTCTGTCCATACTTCTGTCCGCTTGAGTCGGGGCATTGTTTGCAAGAAAGTCAGCACACTCGTTACCCTGCACTCCAGCATGTCCAGGTGTGTACAGTCAAGTCACTTTCTTGAGATGTGATCTCCGAATTCTGTATGCTTTGCCAAGAACGCGTATACATTGCACATTGGTTTGGCAGACCCCTAAACGCATAGACTTCTATATGTTTAGGACACGTGTATCCGATTTCAGCCAAACCTCTTTAGTTGCCTCTTACGACATACGTGGCAGGTAACAGTGGTTCTATTCTTTACACCCCAAATTTGGGGTGTAACCCTGGTAACCAGTCGGGCGCGTCCGGAAGTAAAATAAAACACTACGATAAATTTGGCCGGAAAATACCGAGCTAAATGAGAAGCTGTATAGAGGGACAGAGTCCCTAAAAACAACAGCAGAATTTATGAGGAAATATGGTACATCAGTCTAAGCGGTGATCGCGTGCACGAGAGAAAGAGAGAGATAGAGAGAAACACTACGGAGAGAAAGGGTTAAAGGACTAACCCTAAACCACAAAGTCAAGGTTAACTGATTCGACCAAAACTATTATTGGAGGTGGTTAAAAAAAATTGCGTTGCGTAAAAAACCGCACATGAGAGTGTATCCGCCATGTTTAACTAACACCGAATGTGAATTGTCTCGATTTGTATGTGTTTCGTTGCTAACTGTGTTTTAAAAACATGAACTCAAGTGTTATGTTTGACCTGCGTGCAGTCTTGTAATATAGACACGGAACAAACAATAGGAGATGACAAAACTGAAGCAGCGCTTGAGATGTGTGATCGGACGTTCAACACCACACATGAGTAAAGAAATTGGCACTGCTTCCTCCTGCACAAGCTGGTCTAAAAATAAGAAATGTCAGGCGCTTCATAGCCTAACTAAAGTCTCTCTCTCTCTCTTCTCTCTCATCTCTATCTCTCCGATCACCTAAAAGACCTCCATAAATTCATTCATGTGAAAATATGATTCATACAGCCTTAGCAAGGGTGGGTTTCGTCACATCTTCAGCGCCATTTGGAGCTCTGGTGCTTATCCTTCGGCGATGTGTCTGGATTCCGCCAGCATTTACTGGGTTCGCTCTCTGTTAGCCTTTGGCTGTCCCCAGCCGTCCTGCAAGACAGCAGGTTGACTTCTATTAATACACATGCATCCGATTTCAGCCAAATCTCCTTAGTCGCCTCTTACGACATGCGTGGCAGATAACAGTGGTTCTATTCTTACACCCCAAATTTGGGCCCCGGTAACCACTCGGGCGTAACTAAAGTCTGAAACAGCTTCTTTTTTGTATACACACACCGACATTCTATGATGGCTTCATGAAGGAGTGAACCGGTTACCTTTAGTACGAGCACTTAACCTCTACGGCAGTAAGTAGCGCGTCAGTCTCATAAACGCGGTTAGTAAAACATTGTGGAAAGTGACAAACGTCACAAAGTTAGATGAAGACCACACACAGAAAAGATATAAAGGTTATTCTGGTCTACAACACAGAAAGACAGAAGGAAATTCTGGTCTACAACACAGAACTACAGAAGGAATAGTAACAACAAATTAAAAGCATCTAAATCAGACCTCTTGGGCAAATTATGGAGGTCGAACTCTCTGTCTCTCTTTCTCTGCCTTTTAAACCCGGATTGGGGCATATGCCCTCAACCAACTCATGAAAAGTCTTCTTAACTCTAGCTATGCCCTGCAGCTCCCTAGAGCTCTTCTCTATATTGTTGATCTCTGCCTCCAAATTTCGTCTCCGTGTATTTTTTAAATTGTTTAACCTGATTGCCCATACTTCGGAAACCTTGCCGCTCATACTTCGGAAACCTGCCATACTTGAACCTTGCCGCTCATACTGAAATCTTGCCGCTCATACTTCAGGAACCTTGCCGCTCATACTTCAGGAACTTGCGCTCATCTGGAAACCTTGCCGCTCATACTTCAGGAACCTTGCCGCTCATACTTCAGGAACCTTGCCGCTCATACTTCGGAAACCTTGCCGCTCATACTTGAAAACTGCCGCTCATACTTCGAAAACTTGCCGCTCATACTCGGAAACTTGCCGCTCATACTCGAGAACATTGTCGCTCATACTGGAAACCTTGCCGCCATTCAGGAACCTGCCGCTCATACTTCAGGGACCTTGCCGCTCATACCTCAGGAACCGTGCCGCTCATACTTCGGGAACCTTGCCGCTCTACTTGGAAAACTTGCCGCTCATACTTCGAAAACTTGCCGCTCATACTTCGGGAACCTTGCCGCTCATACTTCGGGAACCTTGCCGCTCATACTTCGGAAAACTTGCCGCTCATACTTCGAAAACTTGCCGCTCATACTTCGGAAAACTTGCCGCTCATACTTCGAGAACCTTGCCGCTCATCTCAGAACCTTGCCGCTCATGGAACCTTGCCGCTCATACTTCGGAAAACTTGCCGCTCAATGAAAACTTGCGCTCATCGGAAAACTTGCCGCTCATACTTCGGAACCTTGCCGCTCATACTTCGGGAACCTTGCCGCTCATACTTCGGAAAACTTGCCGCTCATACTTCGGAAAACTTGCCGCTCATACTTCGGAAAACTTGCCGCTCATACTTCGAGAACCTTGTCGCTCATACTTCGGAAACCTTGCCGCTCATACTTCAGGAACCTTGCCGCTCATACTCAGAACCTTGCCGCTCATACTGGAACCTTGCCGCTCATACTTCGAAAACTTGCCGCTCATCTTCGGAAAACTTGCCGCTCATACTCGGGAACCTTGCCGCTCATACTTCGGGAACCTTGCCGCTCATACTTCGGGAACCTTGCCGCTCATACTTCGGGAACCTGTGACCTAGATATACGAGCAGTAAGTCTCGATTTGAAATGCAGGCGATCGATTTAAACCGAACTCATTTATGTTGCATATTTTAATGACAATTATTTGCTAACAAAGTTCCTATCGGTTTCCTCGTACCTTGACATATCCATTTTAAAATGTTTACTTTGAGGTTATCGGTCAAGATGGCGCGGTATGCTGAAGGTATATTTCGGCTGGCCTCTAATCCGATTAGATTTTCAGTTTCATTTGGATGGAATGGGTCGAGCGTCTGGCCGAATGAATTAGAGCCTGGCTCCCATGCCGGAGACCCACATTCAACCCACGGTAAGGCTAATTAGTGTTTTCTGTCGGGGGCATAAACTGAACAGAAATGCTAAACTGAACAGAAATGCTAAACTTAACAGTTTCACGACGCCTGCACTAGCCATGCGACTATTAAATACTATAGGCGCACATGTCTCTCCTATCCTACACTGCCTAAAAAGCGGTGTTACAGGCTGTAACGAACCGGTATTTTTGGGTTGCTGATGGAATTTGTGTAGAATTTGTGTATCCTAGTCTGAATGTAATATACTAGTGTACAGTGTGTGCCTTCTAGGTGATACTGAAGCAGCAACGACAGCCCTAGCAAGCGGAACATTGATTTAATCTAATTTATGCTCGTAGAATAAATAACATATTCTCATTAGAAAATTGATCATGTATGACAGAAACATATATCAATTTTCTATGTCAAAGAGAAAATATAGCATGTATATATGTGGGTCTCGTAAGAAATGAAATGTGTGAATAAAATAATGAGGTAAAAGAGGAATATCAGCTCGAACTTCAGAATAGGTTCGAGTTACTCAATGGTGAAAATGAACAGAACATTGAAGACAGATGGACTAAGATAAAGGACACACTATTGGGGGCAGCAAATAGTAGCGCAGGATTAAAGACGAAAGACAGAAAACCCTGGATAAGCGATGACACCTGGAAATGTATTCAAGAAAGATGAAACTAGCAATATTTAATACTAAGGATGCAACAGATGAAATCCAAGCTAAAGAGGAATATAGACTAAAAGACAAGGAAGTGAAAAGAGCAGCTAGAAAAGATAAAAGAGCATATGTCAATCGACTGGCCGAAGAAGGGAAAAGGCAGATAAGACTGGAAACAGTAAAATGCTTATACAACACACTAAAACAACTTACTGGAGAACATTTTGAAGAAATATTAAATAGACCTGATCCACCAGTACTACTCAAGTTTGACGAAGAGGCAAGAAACAGCTCCTACCAATTAACGAAGAAATGATAAGTGTAGCTGAGGTCAAGGAGGCAATCAATTCCTTGATAAACAATAAGGCAGCGGGTGATGACAACATTACTGCAGAAATGCTCAAAGCGGCTGATGATACAACTATTAGCCAGGTGCAAGAACTATTTAATAAAGTATGGGAATAAGAAACTGTCCCAGATCAATGGAAGAAGGGAATAATTGTTAAGATCCCCAAAAAGGTGATCTCAAAGATTGCAACAACTGGAGAGGATCACCCTATTATCAGTAATGACCAAGACTTTCTGCAAAATCATTCTTAATAGAATCAAAGGAGCAGTGGACACAACCCTGAGAGAAGAACAAGCTGGTTTTAGACCTGGGAGAAGTTGCTTAGACCAAATAATTACCCTAAGACTAATTTTGGAGGAACATATTGAGAAGCAACAACCACTCATACTAAATTTCATCGATTTTAAAAAGTCTTTGATAGTCTACACAGAATCTCTCTGTGGAATATTCTGAGATGCTATGGAATACCAGACAAAATAATAAACATTATAAAGAGCCTCTATGATGGTTCACAGTGTGCAGTTCGCACTGATGGTGGACACAGCGACTGGTTTATGGTTGAAACCGGAGTAAAGCAAGGCTGTATTCTATCTCCGCTATTGTTTGGAGTGGCCATTGACTGGGTGATGCGAAAATGTTGCAGGGGCGAAACTGGCATCGACTGGGTAGAAAATAGTCAACTAGAAGATTTGGATTTTGCAGATGATATTGCCTTGTTAAGTAGAAACAACCAAGATATGCAAAGAAAAACAGACAACTTGTCATCTATAGCATCAAAAGTTGGACTGCAGATAAGCTATGAAAAACAAAATATAATGAAGACACCTATGGCAAGTAATGCAGATATCACACTGGAATCTAAAATGATAAAAATAACAGAGCAGTTCACCTATTTGGGTAGCAATTTTGATTGCACAGGAAATGTTAAAAGAAATTATGATACGAATTGGCAAAGCAACATCAGCTTTTAAAAGTCTAAATAAAATATGGAACTGCAAGTTATATAGTATTAAAACTAAATTACGAATTTTGCAATTCAAATGTTGTATCAATCCTAACATATGCTAGCGAGAGTTGGAAAATGACTAAAGATATAGAAAGCAAGTTGAATGCATTTGAAAATAGATGTCTGCGAAAAATAATGAATATAAAATGGAACGAATTCAGGAGAAGTGATGAAATCAGAGACATGTCTGGTCAACCACTAGTGACAACTGTTATAAGAAGAGAAGATGGAGATATGTTGGGCACACCTTGAGGAGAAATGATCAACGAATATCAAAGCAGGCATTGAAGTGGGATGCAAAGGGTTCAAGAAAGAGGTCGACCTAAAGAGACCCTGAAGCGAACTTTGCTGAGAGAGGCAGGAAATATCGGTCTCAGTTCCATGGAGGAGATTGAGCGAGTTGCTCAAGATAGAGCGGTATGGAGAAATTACTTGCAGGCCCTATGTAACGTATAACGGTACGAGAGGAATTATTATTATTATTATTATATGTGGGATGGGGCGTTGGCAAATTGTTATAATGTGGAGGAGGGCGTTACAAAGTTTATGTTGTGTAAAGTGGGCGATGTAGGAGGGCGTTACAAAGTTTATGTTGTGTAAAGTGGGCGGTGGGAGAAAAAGTTTGGGTAATGGTTAGACGAGAAATAGGGAAATGGGCGTAGAGGTAAAAGTTTATTATGTTACTGGTTAGCTTAACAATTTAAGTGAAATGCAGTATAGAGGTTACAATTTCATTTTAATAACAGTAGACTGTAGTATGGTAGCATTACAAAGCTCTTAATGTTGTATAAACACATATAAAGCTCCATTATGTTGTGTAAAGTGGGCGGTGTAGGAGGGCGTTACAAAGTTGATGTTGTGTAAAGTGGGCGGTGTAGGAGGGCGTTACAAAGTTTATGTTGTGTAAAGTGGGCGGTGTAGGAGGGCGTTACAAAGTTTATGTTGTGTAAAGTGGGTGGTGTAGGGGGGCGTTACAAAGTTGATGTTGTGTAAAGTGGGCGGTGTAGGGGGGCGTTACAAAGTTGATGTTGTGTAAAGTGGGCGGTGTAGGAGGGCGTTACAAAGTTTATGTTGTGTAAAGTGGGCGGTGTAGGAGGGCGTTACAAAGTTTATGTTGTGTAAAGTGGGCGGTGTAGGGGGGCGTTACAAAGTTGATGTTGTGTAAAGTGGGCGGTGTAGGGGGGCGTTACAAAGTTGATGTTGTGTAAAGTGGGCGGTGTAGGGGGGCGTTACAAAGTTTATGTTGTGTAAAGTGGGCGGTGTAGGAGGGCGTTACAAAGTTTATGTTGTGTAAAGTGGGCGGTGTAGGGGGGCGTTACAAAGTTTATGTTGTGTAAAGTGGGCGGTGTAGGAGGGCGTTACAAAGTTTATGTTGTGTAAAGTGGGCGGTGTAGGGGGGCGTTACAAAGTTTATGTTGTGTAAAGTGGGCGGTGTAGGGGGGCGTTACAAAGTTTATGTTGTGTAAAGTGGGCGGTGGGCAGAAAAAGTTTGGGAATCTATGGTTTAGACTGAGCATATGAAACCGAACGCAAAGAAGAAGAGATAATATATTATGTTACTGGTTCAGTTTAACAATAAGGAATATCAGTATAATTAATATTTTGCATCAATAAATAACCATAGACTCGTAGTATTGTGTGAGATTGCAGAAACCCTTACACTGTTCTATCAAACACATATAAAATCAGCCCCATTAGACAGTATTTTTTTAAATTTTCCCGTCTGAGCTAGTCGTCCTTCTGTTACCGGTGACCACGGAAGCAACAAACAACACAATTTCTTCTCCGTCATTGAAAGTATCAATTTTATGAAAGCTATAGATCAACTGGTGTAACTTCTGTGTTCGTCCGCTACTTCTTCTTCCACTTCTTACGCCCCATATCGACCACTTGTTAACCACTCTTTGTGATTTATATGTGATCTGAGCATAAGAACGATTGTACGTTGTGCCAGTTATGCGCCTACAGGTAGGCCAGCACATCCGATTTCTGCGATGATTTTTATTTACTAGGGTAGCTTCCTAAGTCCTACATCAGTCGCCTCTTACGACATGCCTTGTAGGTCGCAGTGGTATTCCTTGCTTCCTTTCGGGTCCCGCACCACATGGACGATATTTGCCCGCTATTAATTTAGACGTAGTCAGTGCGACTGGTACCTAGCTTCTGTCTGATTTTTGGGTAAAGGCTTGCTAGCCTTATTATCAGTTTCCCCCGACATACATTGTGCCGTCTCGATGTAACAAATCAATGGCAAATTATGTCGATTATTAGTTTATACTGGCGGTATTTTATTTAACGTATTGAGATAGTCGTTTCGAACAGAAGTTTCAGGGTTGCAAGTCCCACTCGCTGACCAGATTGAAAGAGATGGGTGTCAATATTGATACAACCCGAAAAGAACGACATACCAAATATGCAAAAGATTGATTAATCAACATCGAACTGGCGTGATTGGCCGGTGGACGTTGCAGGATTTGTTGAGGCGGAGATCGGAGCACCTATGGACATGTCCGGAGTGCTATGATGATGGTCTTCTGATAGATGATACATGCCGGGGACAAATTTTGTAGTGATTCTTCTATTCTGTATTACTGTTTTGCCTCACAGCGTCAGGGTAGGAAGAGAGTTCTACAACGGGCTTGTGTGCGTGCTTTGTCTGACCTTTCGCCTCGGCCTCTTCGGCATAGCTGGACCTGCCAGAAGCATAAGACATCAGCCGACATAGCTATATAGATCATAAAAGCAAATTTATGCGAGTGGGACTTGCAACCCTGAAACTTCTGTTCGAAACGACTCTCTCAGTACGTTAAGAATGTCCCCGATAAATAAAATACCGCCATTAGAATCATGCCGGTATTAACTATTAATCGACATAATTTGCCATTGATTTGTTACATGAGTCGGAGACGGCACAATGTATGTCGGGGGAAACTGATAATAAGGCTAGCAAGCCTTTACCCAAAAATCATACAGAAGCTATATACCAGTCGCACTGGCTACGTCTGAATTCATAGCGGGCAAATAGTGTCATTCGTCGCCACTGTTATCTGAGATCCACCTTTTGCGTGACCAGCCTTTCGTATTGTTTCCCCACTGTATCGAAGTAACATTGCTCTTTGTGGGGCACTGTCTGTTGGTAATGTTGGTAAACTAAATACAGCTCATACAATTAATAACTATAGTCATTTTAGGTGCTCCATCGGGACTGTTTGATTTTAAGATCTATATAGCTATGTCGGCCGGTGTCTTAAGCTTCTGGCAGGTCCAACTATGCCGAAGAGGCCGAGGCGAAAGGTCAGACAAAGCGAGCACCCTACTCTCAGGTTTAGATGGTGGCATGTTAGTGATAACAAGGTCAGACAAAGCGAGCACCCTACTCTCAGGTTTAGATGGTGGCATGTTAGTGATAACAAGGTCAGACAAAGCGAGCACCCTACTCTCAGGTTTAGATGGTGGCATGTTAGTGATAACAAGGTCAGACAAAGCGAGCACCCTACTCTCAGGTTTAGATGGTGGCATGTTAGTGATAACAAGGTCAGACAAAGCGAGCACCCAACTCTCAGGTTTAGATGGTGCATGTTAGTGATAACAAGGTCAGACAAAGCGAGCACCCTACTCTCAGGTTTAGATGGTGGCATGTTAGTGATAACAAGGTCAGACAAAGCGAGCACCCTACTCTCAGGTTTAGATGGTGGCATGTTAGTGATAACAAGGTCAGACAAAGCGAGCAGCCTACTCTCAGGTTTAGATGGTGGCATGTTAGTGATAACAAGGTCAGACAAAGCGAGCAGCCTACTCTCAGGTTTAGATGGTGGCATGTTAGTGATAACAAGGTCAGACAAAGCGAGCACCCTACTCTCAGGTTTAGATGGTGCATGTTAGTGATAACAAGGTCAGACAAAGCGAGCAGCCTACTCTCAGGTTTAGATGGTGGCATGTTAGTGATAACAAGGTCAGACAAAGCGAGCAGCCTACTCTCAGGTTTAGATGGTGGCATGTTAGTGATAACAAGGTCAGACAAAGCGAGCACCCTACTCTCAGGTTTAGATGGTGCATGTTAGTGATAACAAGGTCAGACAAAGCGAGCACCCTACTCTCAGGTTTAGATGGTGGCATGTTAGTGATAACAAGGTCAGACAAAGCGAGCAGCCTACTCTCAGGTTTAGATGGTGGCATGTTAGTGATAACAAGGTCAGACAAAGCGAGCAGCCTACTCTCAGGTTTAGATGGTGCATGTTAGTGATAACAAGGTCAGACAAAGCGAGCACCCTACTCTCAGGTTTAGATGGTGGCATGTTAGTGATAACAAGGTCAGACAAAGCGAGCAGCCTACTCTCAGGTTTAGATGGTGCATGTTAGTGATAACAAGGTCAGACAAAGCGAGCACCCTACTCTCAGGTTTAGATGGTGCATGTTAGTGATAACAAGGTCAGACAAAGCGAGCACCCTACTCTCAGGTTTAGATGGTGCATGTTAGTGATAACAAGGTCAGACAAAGCGAGCACCCTACTCTCAGGTTTAGATGGTGCATGTTAGTGATATCAGTACAAAATCGACAATCCATACATTCACTATTGCTTTTGTCTTAGATCAGCGGTTCCCAAACTTATCATTACCGTGGACCCCCCCCTTTTAAATACATTTTGCTGCTGCGAACACCCAGTTTCTATATATAAAAATCTTCTCGCGATGGAGTTATTATTACACCACGTCAATAGTCAAGCTGGTTCCAATTTATCAGACTGCGGGAAACTTCACATGATCTTTAATTTTGTTATGTCAGACATTTAGATTCCGGTCTGGTCCGGGTCTTTTGATTTCGCAGCGAGACTAGTTTACCACTGTTTTTATATGTTTTTAAAATGTATTTTCTGTTTGAAATGTCAAAGATTATAATATTTCTTCAAGCGCTTGAGGACCCTGTAAGTACCTCACGGCCCCAGTTTGGAAACGCTATCCTAGATCATTCTGGGGTCAATGGCAGTGAGAGATCTGATGCAATGGCGATCAATGTTGCGATCGAGAATGGGCAACGCTATCCTAGATCATTCTGGGGTCAATGGCAGTGAGAGATCTGATGCAATGGTGATCAATGCTGCGATCGAGAATGGGCAACGCTATCCTAGATCATTCTGGTGTCAATGGCAGTGAGAGATCTGATGCAATGGTGATCAATGCTGCGATCGAGAATGGGCAACGCTATCCTAGATCATTCTGGTGTCAATGGCAGTGAGAGATCTGATGCAATGGTGATCAATGCTGCGATCGAGAATGGGCAACGCTATCCTAGATCATTCTGGGGTCAATGGCAGTGAGAGATCTGATGCAATGGTGATCAATGCTGCGATCGAGAATGGGCAACGCTATCTCAGATCATTCTGGTGTCAATGGTAGTGAGAGATCTGATGCAATGGTGATCAATGCTGCGATCGAGAATGGGCAACGCTATCCTAGATCATTCTGGTGTCAATGGTAGTGAGAGATCTGATGCAATGGTGATCAATGCTGCGATCGAGAATGGGCAACGCTATCCTAGATCATTCTGGTGTCAATGGCAGTGAGAGATCTGATGCAATGGTGATCAATGCTGCGATCGAGAATGGGCAACGCTATCCTAGATCATTCTGGTGTCAATGGCAGTGAGAGATCTGATGCAATGGTGATCAATGCTGCGATCGAGAATGGGCAACGCTATCCTAGATCATTCTGGTGTCAATGGCAGTGAGAGATCTGATGCAATGGTGATCAATGCTGCGATCGAGAATGGGCAACGCTATCCTAGATCATTCTGGGGTCAATGGTAGTGAGAGATCTGATGCAATGGTGATCAATGCTGCGATCGAGAATGGGCAACGCTATCCTAGATCATTCTGGTGTCAATGGCAGTGAGAGATCTGATGCAATGGTGATCAATGTTGCGATCGAGAATGGGCAACGCTATCCTAGATCATTCTGGTGTCAATGGCAGTGAGAGATCTGATGCAATGGTGATCAATGTTGCGATCGAGAATGGGCAACGCTATCCTAGATCATTCTGGTGTCAATGGCAGTGAGAGATCTGATGCAATGGTGATCAATGTTGCGATCGAGAATGGGCATTCTATGAACAAAAGTGGCATCATCAACGCTCAAAGAGAAAACATATGTTCTGAAAATTTCAACGTAGAAGATAAGAGTATTCTATATCTTGGTTGCGCAAGTAATGGACACCGATGTGCTTAGTTAGTTAGTTTGTTCCTTTCGTACCAAAGGTGGCAGATAGGGCAGAGGTGTTAGATCTCCATGTAATGCGGTTCGTTGCTAGCAGTTGGAGATCTTGTATGGTTTTACATCCTAATAGTTTACTTTCTTGTAGGATTGTTCTTCGAAGAGTGGTCTTTGGTCTTCCACGTTTTCTTTTCCCAACTGGTGGCCACATAAGGACTTATCGATTTAGTCTCTTTTCGTCTGATCTAAGAATATGACCCAAATATTTCCACCTTGGTTTCCTTATAATATTTGATACGGGTTGTTGCTGTGTTATATCTCTCACTGTGTTGTTCGAAACAAAATCACTCTATTTTACTTTTAATAATTTATGGAGACATTTATTCTCAAAGCTGTCCAGTTTCTTATCAATTTTCTTTGTTGATTTCAACTTCACAACCGTAAGTCAGTAGAATATGTGCTGAGAGACAGGAAAACCATGAGAGAAACCTCAGTAGATACGATACATCAACCAACACGGAACGGGAGGTGTTAGTCTAAACACACTGAAATACATGCTTAGAAGGAGATCGAATAAATTAAGAACATGCCCGATGAAGATGATCCTCAAATGAATAATAACAACACGAACCAACCAACAAAAATTTGCAGCTAAAACTAAAACCACAACTGACCGGAATGCGGGCGAGGCCAACGACGCGGCCTGATGAAAGCCTGGGAGAAGTGGAGAGCCCAAAATATTCCTGGCAATTAAACAACTGTGGAAGGAGGTCAGATCGATTGGAGTGTCCTGGTCAGAATTGAAGACTTTCCAGAATATAGTTCATGGGAACCGTCAGTTACAGCTCTATGTTCGTTTGGGAACAAGAAGTTGTAGTGGTAGTAGCAATAGTAGTAACAGTAGTAGTAGTGGTGGTAGCAATTGTAATTGTAGAAGTGGTAGTAGTAACATTAGTAGCAGTAGTAGTGGTGGTAGTAGTAATTGTTGTATACGTGGTGATAGTGATAGTAGTAACAGTAGTAGTAGTGGTAGTAACAATTGTAATTGTAGAAGTGGTAGTGATAGTAGTAATAGTAGTAGTAGTAGTAGTAGTAGTACTAGTAGTCGTAGTAGTAGTAGTAGTAATAGCAGTGGTAGTAGTAGTAGTAATAGTAGTAGTAGTAGTAGTAGTAGCAATTATACTTGTAGAAGTGGTAGTAGTAACATTAGTAGCAGTAGTAGTGGTGGTAGTAGTAATTGTTGTATACGTGGTGATAGTAGTAACAGTAGTAGTGGTGGTAGTAGCAATTGTAGTAGTAGCTGTGGTGGTGGTGGTGGTGGTGGTAGTGATACTACTAACAGTAGTGGTTGTAATGGTAGTGGCTGTAGTAGTAGAAGTGGTAGTGATAGTAGTAGTAGTTATAGTAATGTCAGTAGTGGTGATAGTTGTGGAGGTAGTAGTAATAGTAGTGGTAATAGTGGTAGATTTGAGTTTAGTAGAATTTGTAGTGGGAGTCGTAATAGAGCTCAGGTAGTAGTGGTGGTGGTAGGGGTAGTAGTAGTAGTAGTAGTAGTAGTGGTAGATTGGGAGTAGTAGTAGCAGTAGTAGTACTAGTGGTAGATTGGTAGTAGTAGTAGTAGTAGATTGGGAGTAGTAGTAGTACTAGTGGTAGATTGGGAGTAGTAGCAGCAGTACTAGTGGTAGATTGGGAGTAGTAGTAGTACTAGTGGTAGATTGGGAGTAGTAGTAGTACTAGTGGTAGATTGGGAGTAGTAGTAGTAGTAGTAGTAGTAGTAGTAGATTGGGAGTAGTAGCAGCAGTACTAGTGGTAGATTGGGAGTGGTAGTAGTAGTGGTAATAGTGGTGGATTGGGAGTAGTAGTAGTAGTACTAGTGGTAGATTGGGAGTAGTAGTAGCAGTAGTAGTGGTGGTGGTAGTAGTAGTGGTAGAGTGGAGGTAGTAGTGGTAATGGGGAGGTAGTAGTAGTAGTAGTAGTAGTAGTAGTAGTGGTAGTAGTAGTAGTAGTGTAGTAGTAGTGATGGTAGTAGTAAAAGAAAAATGTGATTTCTGCAATTAGAATGGGATCTCTAGGAAAAGCTGCCCTAGTAAATAAAAAGCGTGGCAAGAAATCGCATGTGTTGGCCTAGGCATCCATATGCGCATAACTGACACAATCGCTCTTAGGCTCAGATCCCATACAAACCACAAAGAGTGGTTTAATAGGTAGTCGATATGGGACGTTCGCAGAAGAATAGAATCGAAATAACCTAATGTCTTTATCAAGCATGCATTCTGTTTCTTGATTTACAATGCAAAATTGTTTTTCGTATGTCGCTTAATTTAGCGGCTCTGCCAGATTTTGCGTGAAGACATGCTTTCTTTACCCCCAGTGTCCCTTGTTATTCAGGCGAGTTTTACTCCGACTTCAGAGGCACTTATTCCTCTTCTTCTAGAGTTCGCCCGCTATGAATTCAGGCGTGGTCAGAGCGTCTGGCATGGGGCTCTGACTGATTTTTGCGTGAAGGCATGTTTTCCTTTTATCAGTGTCCCACCACCATATAGGCGTGCCTTCTCCTACTTTAGAGGTTAGAAGCACTTATAATTTAGATCCCCAAGTAAAGCAGATATGGAGCGTTTGAAGAAGAAGCGTTCGAGTTCGAAGAAGGAGCGTTCGAAGATGGAGCGTCCGAAGAAGCCTTCTCATTCCATGTTCGAAAAATGATGATTGTCTCTTTCTTATATTAATAATAAACTTATAAGAGACCTAGTTTGATGTAATTGATACATATGGACATGTCCGGAGTGCAATGAAGATATTCCAAACTGAAACTGAATTGATACTGTGTATCTAGACATATATACAGTCCTTCAGAATTTCTCTTTCATATGCGATGTGCGGAAGCCTACAAATCTAGTCTGGTCAAGCGGATCAGATCAGATCGGAGGTAACCGAGGAGGCTGGGGTGATACGTAATAAATTGGCGTTTAAAGACAAAGACACGTATGTATGGTACCTTTCATAGGCCAGATGTTCCGCTTCTGCAGCCGTCATGTTCAAATCATCAGTTACATCATGAATCCATCTTCCCCGTTGTCTTCATTTTCTCTTTGCCGGGATGCAAAGGACTTTTCCAGTCCTTTGTATTTCTTTATATGTCTACAATACTTCAATTTTTTCATTCTTATTTGTAGAATCAGCCAGTTTTATTTGAATAGTTCTTTCTGAATAGATATATTTGTTCTCTTATACTTACGATGTCCATGATATACGGAGGACTCTTCTATAACACTTATATTCAAAAGCACCTATATGTTTTCCACTGCCTTGTTAAATGTCCATGCTTCACACCCATACGTTGCCACTGGGAAAATGAATGCCGTGTTGCATAACATGACTGAAATACTTTATTTTCCGGGATATTATGTTCATGAGCCAATACTCCACGATATGTAACCGTCACGATATGTAACCGTCACGATATGTAACCGTCACGATATGTAACCGTCACGATATGTAACCGTAAGTCTTGTAGTATGTTTTTATACCATATTCACAAAGAGTATATTCACAATGGTAATAGTGGTAGATTGGGAGCAGTAGTAGTAGTACTAGTGGTAGATTGGGAGTAGCAGTAGCAATAGTAGTGGTGGTGGTGGTAGTAGTAGTGGTAGAGTGGAGGTAGTAGTGGTAGAGAGGAGGTAGTAGCAGTAGCAGTGGTGGTGGTAGTAGTAGTAGAGTGGAGGTAGTAGTAGTAGTAGTAGTGGTAGTATTCAAGTAGTAGCATGTCCCTTGCTGAACGTCGCTTTCACCAAGGCCCGCCTGAAAAACTACGTCTCTCGCACGTTCTCCCATCTCTTCCAGCGTCATGATCAAAGTTTCTTTGATGTCCTACTGCCACCTTTGTCTTGATCGTCTCCTGTCCCGTACTACAGGAACAATGCCTTCCATTACCGTTCTCTCCAAACCACTGTGACGTTTAACGTGGCCAAAATATTTCCTCTTCCTGGACATGATGTAGGTGGCGCCTGTGTCTTTGGGGATAGTGACTCGGCCTTTTAACACCGACGTTCTGAGTTCGAATCACGCTGCGGACAATTTGGTTTTTAAATTGTTTCGCGTGGATTTTACAAAGGACGATGGTACCACCCGTTCGGAAAACAATGACAAACTATTGAACGTAATAATGCCTAGAAAAATCACAGCGTAAAAAATCTGGGGTTGATTCGCAAAGTCATGTAAAGGATATGCAATTAACTTTATGACATATTATTTATGAGCCAATGCTCCTTGATATTCAGGTCTTGTAGGATGTCTTTGTTTTTCTCTTCTCTGTCCAGGATATTCTAAGAACATTTCTGTAACACTTTGTTTCACAATCTACAATTTTGTTTGTGTTGGTGTACTGACCAGAGCCAACTATAAACTACTGGGCCTTCGGGCACAGGTAAGAATTGTGGGAATCAGACCCCAACTACACCACGTGACCTCGCATTCCAGTATTGGTGTATATAGACGAATTCATTTTAAAATCAACACAAAATGCTAACTCGAACAAGTTAAGTTTTTAAAATAAGGAATATCAATATTATAAATATTTTTCAACCAATAAATAACCATAGACTCACTGAATTGAGTAAAAATTGCAATAAAGCGTGCAGTGTTCTATCAAATATCTGTAATTTCCAGATCCTTTTCTTATCTAGGTCAGGAAATACCCGGCCAGTTGTCTGGCCTGTGCTAGAGCCTGGCTGTGGCTAGAGCATGGCTGTGGCTAGAGCCTAACTGTGGTCTGACCGAATGCGGCTACCATTCGGGAGACCGTGTTCAATTCACGGTACGGCCACGGATTTTTTTTCTGTTGTGGACATAAATGAAAACTCATAATCTGAACAGCTTCGACTGCAATAGCCATGCGGCCATTAAATTCAGGCTCACATCCCACCCGTCCTACACCGATCTAAAAAGCGGTACTACATGCAGTAATGACAGTTTTGTGGGGTTTTTATGTTTGTGTGTTATAGTCTATGTATGTTGCTGCTACAGTGAATATGCATGTTCTTAGAAGTCTTACATTTGTTTCTTTGCTCGTGTCGTGACTTTTCTTATCTTATCTCACCCGAGTGGTTACCGGGGCCCAAATTTGGGTGTAAAGAATAGAACCACTGTTACCAGCCACGCATGTCGTAAGAGACGATTAATGAGGTTTGGCTGAAATCGGATTGGCATGTGTCCGCTAGGGATGCTAACCCGAAACAAATGCTTGCAGAAAACGGATGCACCAGGCCGTAAGACGCATAACATGGTGCAACGACCCCTCACAATGAGGGATGGGATGGATTCTACGGTTGCCAATCTGCCTCGGAGATTTAGCCACGCAGTAAGAATGTCAGACCTACCATCATGAGGGTGGCCAAAACTTACTGCGGGAAAAGGTCGGCACAAACGGGAAGCAGAAATCATAGGAATTATATCCTACAGAACTGCCCCCAGTATGCAGATTTGAGCAGAAAGAGGTGGTCCACTTACACTAGCGTCCAAGATAAACTGTATGGCGTGGCTGACAATCTGAGGCAGACGGCTGCCTTTATTAGAGAATCCGAAATTCCAATCTAGTGAGAACGCAGAAGAAGATATTATCTTATCTTAACCACCTTTGCCGTGAAGCGTCGTGGGAGATTAGTTTTCTATCTTGTGCCAGGTGTGTTGCGCTTGACGTTGTCAGTCCATGCTTTCGCAGGGACTCTGAGATGTTATCTATCCATCGTGTTCTTTCTTGGCCTGCCTCGTGCTCTTCGCCCTGAGTGTCGATTATTGTAGGTAGGTGATGGTAGTAAATGTGGTTCCGTTCTCATTAGATGACCGGAACCACTTGATTCTTTGCTTCTCGATGTACTGTATGCATGGTATAATACCAACGATGCTTCTCAATGTACTGTATGTATGGTATAGTACCAACGATGCTTCTAGATGTACTGTATGTATGGTATAGTACCAACGATGCTTCTCGATGTACTGTATGCATGGTATGGTACCAACGATGCTTATGATATTCTCGTTTCTCACTCTATCTCTCCTTGTAACGTTGACAGCTTTTCGTAGACATCTCATTTCACATGTAGTAATCTTTCTTTCTTGTGTCTTAGTCAGGGCCATGTTTGGCACTGATAGCAGAGGTTGGAATAAATATGCAGTTTATCAGTTGTCGTTTAACTGCCATGTTAATGCTTGGATGTTTTAATAGTGGTGACAGTTGGTATGTCACTGCGTTTGCCTTCTGGCATCTAGTCGTGTCGTGACTGAATTACCAATATGGAATAATATGACTGTGGTGTTGTATGTGTTTTAACTGCAACATGTTAAACAAAAACTAGACAAACGAGCACATATATGAACACAGCAAGAGAAACATCCGTAATGAAATATACACACAGTGACACACATACACACATATAAGTGTGTTGTTTAGTTTCTGCTCTTATATTTACAAGCAAGACAAGACTGGCAGTCAAAAAGGCTGAAGAGCAAACAAGCAGAAAGACAAACAGACGTCGAGTTCCTCTGTAATTTTTTTTTAACCAATTCCGCACAAACAGCACAGACACACAACTCGGCTCAAGCCCGCGTTGGACTTATTTTTCTTTTTCTTTTAAAAAACCCGGTCGCATTTTTTCCCACACTTTTAGACACCTCTCCCTCCCGCTGTCCTAAGAATGAGAAGGGATGAGTGTTTTTTTTGTTAACCCACTTCTTGAACTAACAAGACACCCCCAGCTCCCCTTACCCCTTCTTCATGAAGATAATGGGAAACAAGGCCAGGAAAAAGTAAAGACACGGTTGGATGTTAAGCAAGAAACGGGGAAAGAGAAAATAGTTCGCAGGAAGTTTCCATTGCATTGCAAGTTCATTCACAAAAAACGAAGGGGTTAGGGGTGGCAAAAGGTCAAGAATCGCTCGTTTTTATAAAATAAAAATTATAAAAAAGTATTCTTTCATAAAGTGAACTCTGTCAGAAAATGTGTAAGCGTGTGTCGTTTGCTGTGTGTTACTTCATAGCGTCAACTTTGCTAGTTATTGTGTAAGCGCGTGTGTGTTGTTAGTGAGTGTATGCGAATGCGAGTTGACCTCATTTGCTCTTATTCGTATACAACAATGTGTGTATGTGTCTGTCTGTGTGTGTGTGTAAGTGTGTGTGTGTTAGTTGACCTACTTAGCTATTAATCTCGTGTGGGTGAGTTAGTAGTTAGCCTCCTTAGCCATTATTTGTGTTTGCAGTTGTGCGTATGGTACATGTGTTTCTTCTGTGTGTGCTAGTTGACCTATTTATGTATTAATCGTGTCGTCATGCGTGTGTGTGCATGTTTGTGTGTATGCGAGTATGTGCTAGTGTTTCTGTCAGTTGACCTCCTTAGCCATTATTCGTGTATATAATATGTGCATGTCTGTGTGTATGTGAGTGTGCTAGTGAACCTACTATACCCTTATTCGTGTGTGTAATGTGTGAGCATATATGAGTGTATGTGTGCTAGATGACCGTATATATGATTGATGTATGTAATCTGTCTATCAGAGCGTGTATTCTATCTGACCTCTTTAGTCGCACACGTAATATGTCCACATATGTCTGTGAGGTGACCTTTAACCTTATTCTTCTTCCTCAAACGGTCCACATCGACCGATTGTTAACCACTCTGTGTGATTTGTATGTGATCTGATCCTAAAAACGGTTGTACGTTGTGCCGGTTATGCGCCTACAAGTAGGCCAGCACATCAGATTTCTGCACCAACTAGGGTAGCTTCCCTAGGCCTCTACCTCAATCGCCTCCTACGACATGCCTTGCAGGTCGCAGTGTACAATTCTTTGCTCCCATTAAAGGCCCGGACAACACGGCGACCCTTATTCATGTATGCAACTTGTTCGTGTATTTCAACGCGTGCATGCTAGCTGACCCACTTAGCCATTATTTCCGTATTTGATCGGTGATTTCCGTATCTGATCGGTCATGAACCTATTACCGACATACCCATATCAGCAGTTCACGCAACAATCGTTTGCTCAAGCGTGAAAAATATTGATGACTAACAGACACACTCTAATGATCAAGAGTTGTACATCTGTATGTTATGTAGTACAACAATATAAACGAAATATGTATGTGTCTACATAAACAGTATCAATAACATCAAACTAGGTCTAGTATAAGCTTATTATTAATATAAGAAAGAGGCAATCATCATTTTTCGGACATGTAAAAGACATTTAAACGCTCCATATCGACCATTTGTTAAACCACTTTTTGTGATTTGTATGTGATCTGAGCCTAAGAGCGGTTTACGTTGTGCCAGTTATTCGTCTACAAGTAAGCCATCACATTTTTCTTCTTCTTCTTCGAACGCTCCATAACGACCACTTGTCAAATCACTTTTTGAGATTGTTATGTGATTTGAGTCGAAGAGCAATTGTACGTTGTGCCAGTTATGAGCCTCTTACAAGTAGGGCAGCACATCCGATTTCGTCGATGCTTTTTATTTACTAGGGTAGCTTCTATAGGCCCTTACCTCAGTCGCCTCTTACGACATGCCTTGTAGATCGCAGTGTTACTATTTTTCTTCCCCTTGCAGGCCTCGTCACACATGGGCGACTTGTAAAGAACAATACATACATCTACTTGTAGAAGTAACAATACATACATACATCTACTTGTAGAAGTAACAATAAATAAATTTATCTACTTGTAGAAGTAACAGTAAATACATACATCTACTTGTAGAAGTAACAATAATCATCTATTGTAGAAGTAACAATAAAACATACATCTACTTAGAAGTAACAATAAATACATACATCTACTGTAGAAGTAACAATAAATACATACATCTACTTGTAGAGTAACAATAAATACATCTACTTGTAGAAGTAACAATAAATATATACATCTACTTGTAGAAGTAACAGTAAATACATACATCTACTTGTAGAAGTAACAATAAATACATAAATCTACTTGTAGAAATAACAGTAAATACATAAATCTACTTGTAGAAGTAACAATAAATATATCTACTTGTAGAAGTAACAATAAATATATCTACTTGTAGAAGTAACAATAAATACATACATCTACTTTGAGAAGTAAAATAAATATATCTACTTGTAGAAGTAACAATAAATACATCTACTTGTAGAAGTAACAATAAATACATAAATCCACTTGTAGAAGTAACAATAAATATATCTACTTGTAGAAGTAACAATAAATATATACATCTACTTGTAGAAGTAACAGTAAATACATACATCTGCTTGTAGAAGTAACAGTAAATATATCTACTTGTAGAAGTAACAATAAATACATAAATCTACTTGTAGAAGTAACAGTAAATACATACATCTACTTGCAGAAGTAACAGTAAATATATCTACTTGTAGAAGTAACAATAAATACATAAATCTACGTGTAGAAGTAACAATAAATAAATACATCTACTTGTAGAAGTAACAATAAATATATCTACTTGTAGAAGTAACAATAAATACATCTACTTGTAGAAGTAACAATAAATACATACATCTACTTGTAGAAGTAACAATAAATATATCTACTTGTAGAAGTAACAATAAATATATACATCTACTTGTAGAAGTAACAATAAATACATACATCTACTTGTAAGTAAAAGTAAATACATACATCTACTTGTAGAAGTAACAGTAAATATATCTACTTGTAGAAGTAACAATAAATACATAAATCCACTTGTAGAAGTAACAATAAATATATCTACTTGTAGAAGTAACAATAAATATATACATCTACTTGTAGAAGTAACAATAAATACATACATCTACTTGTAAAAGTAACAATAAATACATCTATTTGTAGAAGTAACAATAAATACATCTACTTGTAGAAGTAACAATAAATACATCTACTTGTAGAAGTAACAGTAAATACATACATCTACTTGTAGAAGTAACAATAAATAAATCTACTTGTAGAAGTAGCAATAAATACATACATCTACTTGTAGAAGTAACAATAAATACATACATCTACTTGTAGAAGTAACAATAAATACATACATCTACTTGTAGAAGTAACAATAAATACATCTACTTGTAGAAGTAACAATAAATATATCTACTTGTAGAAGTAACAATAAATATATCTACTTGTAGAAGTAACAGTAAATACATCTACTTGTAGAAGTAACAGTAAATACATACATCTACTTGTAGAAGTAACAATAAATATATCTACTTGTAGAAGTAACAATAAATACATAAATCTACTTGTAGAAGTAACAGTAAATACATAAATCTACTTGTAGAAGTAACAGTAAATACATACATCTACTTGTAGAAGTAACAATAAATACATCTACTTGTAGACATAACAATAAATACATCTACTTGCAGAAGTAGCAATAAATACATACATCTACTTGTAGAAGTAACAGTAAATACATACATCTACTTGTAGAAGTAACAATAAATACATCTACTTGTAGAAGTAACAATAAATACATCTACTTGTAGAAGTAACAATAAATACATACATCTACTTGTAGAAGTAACAGTAAATACATCTACTTGTAGAAGTAACAGTAAATACATACATCTACTTGTAGAAGTAACAATAATACACCTACTTGTAGAAGTAACAATAAATACATACATCTACTTGTAGAAGTAACAATAAATACATCTACTCGTAGAAGTAACAATAAATACATACATCTACTTGTAGAAGTAACAATAAATACATATACTTGTAGAAGTAACAATAAATACATACATCTACTTGTAGAAGTAACAGTAAATACATACATCTACTGTGAAGTAAAATAAATACATCTACTTGTAGAAATAACAATACATATATCTACTTGTAGAAATAACAATAAATAAATCTACTTGTAGAAGTAACAGTAAATACATACATCTACTTGTAGAAGTAACAATAAATACATCTACTTGTAGAAGTAACAATAAATACATCTACTTGTATAAGTAACAATAAATACATCTACTTGTAGAAGTAACAATAAATACATACATCTACTTGTAGAAGTAACAATAAATACATACATCTACTTGAAGAAGTAACAAATAACATACATCTACTTGTAGAAGTAACAGTAAATACATCTACTTGTAGAAGTAACAATAAATATATACATCTACTTGTAGAAGTAACAATAAATACATATATCTACTTGTAGAAGTAACAATAAATATATCTACTTGTAGAAGTAACAATAAATACATACATCTACTTGTAGAAGTAACAATAAATACATACATCTACTTGTAGAAGTAACAATAAATACATCTACTTGTAGAAATAACAATAAATAAATCTACTTGTAGAAGTAACAGTAAATACATACATCTACTTGTAGAAGTAACAATAAATACATCTACTTGTAGAAGTAACAATAAATACATCTACTTGTAGAAGTAACAATCAATACATCTACTTGTAGAAGTAACAGTAAATACATACATCTACTTGTAGAAGTAACAATAAATACATACATCTACTTGTAGAAGTAACAGTAAATACATACATCTACTTGTAGAAGTAACAATAAATACATCTACTTGTAGAAGTAACAATAAATACATACATCTACTTGTAGAAGTAACAATAAATACATCTACTTGTAGAAGTAACAAAAAATACATACATCTACTTGTAGAAGTAACAAAAAATACATACATCTACTTGTAGAAGTAACAATAAATACATACATCTACTTGTAGAAGTAACAGTAAATACATACATCTACTTGTAGAAGTAACAGTAAAGACATCTACTTGTAGAAGTAACAATAAATACATCTACTTGTAGAAATAACAATACATATATCTACTTGTAGAAATAACAATAAATAAATCTACTTTAGAGTAACAGTAAATACATACATCTACTTGTAAAGTAACAATAAATACATCTACTTGTAGAAGTAACAATAAATACATCTACTTGTAGAAGTAACAATAAATACATCTACTTGTAGAAGTAACAATAAATAAATACATCTACTTGTAGAAGTAACAATAAATAAATATATCTACTTGTAAAAGTAACAATAAATACATACATCTACTTGTAGAAGTAACAATAAATACATCTACTTGTAGAGTAACAGTAATATATCTACTTGTAGAAGTAACAATAAATACATACATCTACTTGTAGAAGTAACAATAAATACATACATCTACTTGTAGAAGTAACAATAAATAAATACATCTACTTGTAGAAGTAACAATAAATACATACATCTACTTGTAGAAGTAACAATAAATACATACATCTACTTGTAGAAGTAACAATAAATACATCTACTTGTAGAAGTAACATACAATATATCTACTTGTAGAAGACATAACAAATATATCTACTTGTAGAAGTAACAGAAATACATCTACTTAGAAGTAACAGTAAATACATCTACTTGTAGAAGTAACAGTAAATACATACATCTACTTGTAGAAGTAACAATAAATATATCTACTTGTAGAAGTAACAATAAATACATAAATCTACTTGTAGAAGTAACAGTAAATACATAAATCTACTTGTAGAAGTAACAGTAAATACATACATCTACTTGTAGAAGTAACAATAAATACATCTACTTGTAGAAGTAACAATAAATACATACATCTACTTGTAGAAGTAACAATAAATACATCTACTTGTAGACATAACAATAAATACATCTACTTGCAGAAGTAGCAATAAATACATACATCTCTTGTGAAGTAACAGTAAATACATACATCTACTTGTAGAAGTAACAATAAATACATACATCTACTTGTAGAAGTACAATAAAACATCTACTTGTAGAAGTAACAATAAATACATACATCTACTTGTAGAAGTAACAGTAAATACATCTACTTGTAGAAGTAACAGTAAATACATATATCTACTTGTAGAAGTAACAATTAATACATCTACTTGTAGAAGTAACAATAAATACATACATCTACTTGTAAAAGTAACAATAAATACATCTACTCGTAGAAGTAACAATAAATACATACATCTACTTGTAGAAGTAACAATAAATACATATACTTGTAGAAGTAACAATAAATACATACATCTACTTAAAGTAATAGTAAATACATACATCTACTTGTAAAGTAACTAATAAATACATCTACTTGTAGAAATAACAATACATATATCTACTTGTAGAAATAACAATAAATAAATCTACTTGTAGAAGTAACAGTAAATACATACATCTACTTGTAGAAGTAACAATAAATACATCTACTTGTAGAAGTAACAATAAATACATCTACTTGTAGAGTAACAATAATACATCTACTTGTAGAAGTAGAAATAATACATACATCTACTTTAGAAGTAACAATAAATACATACATCTACTTGAAGAAGTAACAATAAATACATACATCTACTTGTAGAAGTAACAGTAAATACATCTACTTGTAGAAGTAACAATAAATATATACATCTACTTGTAGAAGTAACAATAAATACATATATCTACTTGTAGAAGTAACAATAAATATATCTACTTGTAGAAGTAACAATAAATACATCTACTTGTAGAAATAACAATAAATAAATCTACTTGTAGAAGTAACAGTAAATACATACATCTACTTGTAGAAGTAACAATAAATACATCTACTTGTAGAAGTAACAATAAATACATCTACTTGTAGAAGTAACAATCAATACATCTACTTGTAGAAGTAACAGTAAATACATACATCTACTTGTAGAAGTAACAATAAATACATACATCTACTTGTAGAAGTAACAGTAAATACATACATCTACTTGTAGAAGTAACAATAAATACATCTACTTGTAGAAGTAACAATAAATACATACATCTACTTGTAGAAGTAACAATAAATACATCTACTTGTAGAAGTAACAAAAAATACATACATCTACTTGTAGAAGTAACAAAAAATACATACATCTACTTGTAGAAGTAACAATAAATACATACATCTACTTGTAGAAGTAACAGTAAATACATACATCTACTTGTAGAAGTAACAGTAAATACATCTACTTGTAGAAGTAACAATAAATACATACATCTACTTGTAGAAGTAACAATAAATACATCTACTTGTAGAAATAACAATAAATAAATCTACTTGTAGAAGTAACAGTAAATACATACATCTACTTGTAGAAGTAACAATAAATACATCTACTTGTAAAGTAACAATAATACATCTACTTGTAAGTAACAATCAATACATCTACTTGTAGAAGTAACAGTAAATACATACATCTACTTGTAGAAGTAACAATAAATACATACATCTACTTGTAGAAGTAACAGTAAATACATACATCTACTTGTAGAAGTAACAATAAATACATCTACTTGTAGAAGTAACAATAAATACATACATCTACATTGAGAAGTAATAAAATACATCTACTTGTAGAAGTAACAAAAATACATACATCTACTTGCAGAAGTAATAAAAATACATACATCTACTTGTAGAAGTAACAATAAATACATACATCTACTTGTAGAAGTAAAAGTAAATACATACATCTACTTGTAGAAGTAACAGTAAAGACATCTACTTGTAGAAGTAACAATAAATACATCTACTTGTAGAAATAACAATACATATATCTACTTGTAGAAATAACAATAAATAAATCTACTTGTAGAAGTAACAGTAAATACATACATCTACTTGTAGAAGTAACAGTAAATACATCTACTTGAGAGTACAATAAATCATCTGTAGAAGTAACAATAAATACATCTACTTGTAGAAGTAACAATAAATAAATACATCTACTTGTAGAAGTAACAATAAATAAATATATCTACTTGTAAAAGTAACAATAAATACATACATCTACTGTGAAGTAACATAAATACATCTACTTGTAGAAGTAAAGTAAATATATCTACTTGTAGAAGTAACAATAAATACAACATCTACTTGTAGAAGTAACAATAAATACATACATCTACTTGTAGAAGTAACAATAAATAAATCATCTACTTGTAGAGTAACAATAATACATACATCTACTTAGAAGTAACAATAAATACATACATCTACTTGTAGAAGTAACAATAAATACATCTACTTGTAGAAGTAACAATAAATACATCTACTTGTAGAAGTAACAATAAATATATCTACTTGTAGAAGTAACAATAAATATATCTACTTGTAGAAGTAACAGTAAATACATCTACTTGTAGAAGTAACAGTAAATACATCTACTTGTAGAAGTAACAGTAAATACATACATCTACTTGTAGAAGTAACAATAAATATATCTACTTGTAGAAGTAACAATAAATACATAAATCTACTTGTAGAAGTAACAGTAAATACATAAATCTACTTGTAGAAGTACTAGTAAATACATACATCTACTTGTAGAAGTAACAATAAATACATCTACTTGTAGAAGTAACAATAAATACATACATCTACTTGTAGAAGTAACAATAAATACATCTACTTGTAGACATAACAATAAATACATCTACTTGCAGAAGTAGCAATAAATACATACATCTACTTGTAGAAGTAACAGTAAATACATACATCTACTTGTAGAAGTAACAATAAATACATACATCTACTTGTAGAAGTAACAATAAATACATCTACTTGTAGAAGTAACAATAAATAAATCTACTTGTAGAAGTAACAGTAAATACATCTACTTGTAGAAGTAACAGTAAATACATATATCTACTTGTAGAAGTAACAATTAATACATCTACTTGTAGAAGTAACAATAAATACATACATCTACTTGTAGAAGTAACAATAAATACATCTACTGTAGAGTAACAATAAATACATACATCTACTTGTAGAAGTAACAATAAATACATATACTGTAGAGTAACAATAAATACATACATCTACTTGTGAAGTAACAGTAAATACATACATCTACTTGTGAAGTAACAATAAATCATCTACTTGTAGAAATAACAATACATATCTACTTGTAGAAATAACAATAAATAAATCTACTTGTAGAAGTAACAGTAAATACATACATCTACTTGTAGAAGTAACAATAAATACATCTACTTGTAGAAGTAACAATAAATACATCTACTTGTAGAAGTAACAATAAATACATCTACTTGTAGAAGTAACAATAAATACATACATCTACTTGTAGAGTAACAAAATACATACATCTACTTGAAGAAGTAACAATAAATACATACATCTACTTGTAGAAGTAACAGTAAATACATCTACTTGTAGAAGTAACAATAAATATATACATCTACTTGTAGAAGTAACAATAAATACATATATCTACTTGTAGAAGTAACAATAAATATATCTACTTGTAGAAGTAACAATAAATACATCTACTTGTAGAAATAACAATAAATAAATCTACTTGTAGAAGTAACAGTAAATACATACATCTACTTGTAGAAGTAACAATAAATACATCTACTTGTAGAAGTAACAATAAATACATCTACTTGTAGAAGTAACAATCAATACATCTACTTGTAGAAGTAACAGTAAATACATACATCTACTTGTAGAAGTAACAATAAATACATACATCTACTTGTAGAAGTAACAGTAAATACATACATCTACTTGTAGAAGTAACAATAAATACATCTACTTGTAGAAGTAACAATAAATACATACATCTACTTGTAGAAGTAACAATAAATACATCTACTTGTAGAAGTAACAAAAAATACATACATCTACTTGTAGAAGTAACAAAAAATACATACATCTACTTGTAGAAGTAACAATAAATACATACATCTACTTGTAGAAGTAACAGTAAATACATACATCTACTTGTAGAAGTAACAGTAAATACATCTACTTGTAGAAGTAACAATAAATACATCTACTTGTAGAAATAACAATACATATATCTACTTGTAGAAATAACAATAAATAAATCTACTTGTAGAAGTAACAGTAAATACATACATCTACTTGTAGAAGTAACAATAAATACATCTACTTGTAGAAGTAACAATAAATACACTGTAGAAGTAACAATAAATACATCTACTGTAGAAGTAACAATAAATAAATACATCTACTTGTAGAAGTAACAATAAATAAATATATCTACTTGTAAAAGTAACAATAAATACATACATCATTGTAGAAGTAATCAACAAATACATCTACTTGTAGAAGTAACAGTAAATATATCTACTTGTAGAAGTAACAATAAATACATACATCTACTTGTAGAAGTAACAATAAATAAATACATCTACTTGTAGAAGTAACAATAAATACATACATCTACTTGTAGAAGTAACAATAAATATATCTACTTGTAGAAGTAACAATAATTACATCACTTAGAGTAACAATAAATAAATATATCTACTTGTAGAAGTAACAATAAATATATCTACTTGAAGTAACAATAAATACATCTACTTGTAGAAGTAACAATAAATAAATATATCTACTTGTAGAAGTAACAATAAATACATACATCTACTTGTAGAAGTAACAATAATTACATCTACTTGTAGAAGTAACAATAAATAAATATATCTACTTGTAGAAGTAACAATAAATAAATATATCTACTTGTAGAAGTAACAGTAAATACATACATCTACTTGTAGAAGTAACAATACATACATCTACTTGTAGAAGTAACAGTAAACACATACATCTACTTGTAGAAGTAACAATAAATACATACATCTACTTGAAGAAGTAACAATAAATACATCTACTTGTAGAAGTAAATACATACATCTACTTGTAGAAATAACAATAAATAAATCTACTTGTAGAAGTAACAATAAATACATCATCTCTTGTAGAAGTAAATAAATACATAAATCTACTTGTAGAAGTAACGTAATCGTACATCTACTTTAGAAGTAAGAAATACTAAATCTACTTGTAGAGTAACAGTAAATACATACATCTACTTGTAGAGTAACAGTAAATACATATCTACTTGTAGAAGTAACAGTAATACATACATCTACTTGTAGAAGTAACAGTAAATACGTACATCTACTTGGAAGAACAATAAATACATCTACTTGTAGAAATAACAATACATACATCTACTTGTAGAAGTAACAATAAATACATCTACTTGTAGAAGTAACAATAAATACATCTACTTGTACAAGTAGAAATACATACATCTACATTTATATATATATATTGTGAGTGTATATTAATATGTATGTATATTTCTGATAAAATTATTACATCATTTTGCTTTCATTTCTGAGAGTATTTGTATCCATATGAATTAAGACTGCTTTCCCGAAGCTGTCGCCATGGGTGTGCAGGCATTTAATCAGTTTAATTCCTCACCAACAGTTAAACTTTCAAAAAATCTCATCCAGGGGTCGGACAATGGATGTGGTCGCCAGTAAACATAACGTTATTTAACCAAATATATCTGCAACAAACTAACAGTAAACAAACATACCTGAACATTTAAATAACATCACATACACATAATAATGAGAGCCGCTGTAGCGTAGTTGTTAGTGAACTCGCTTCCAAGGCTGGTGGTCTGGGTTCAGCTCCAGCAATGCGAGTGGAATTTTTCCCGACCGCGACGGCTCTCAGGTCGACACAGCCTCAACTGGGTACCAGACATGCTCTGGGAAGTAAAGGCGGCCGGCGTAATGCTGACCACATCACCCATCGTGTGCCGACGGTCAATGAAAATACAGGCCTAACACTGTATTGACCTATATACCACGAGGTATGAAAGGGTTCCTTTACTTTACTTTTACACATAATAATATAATTCATTAAATATATGTACACATATGTAACACTAATCATATAAAAAAATAAACTCACAATAAACATATATATTAAAACATATAGTTAGTAGTAAATAAATAGATATAGCTAGTAAATACATACATATAGTTGGTAAACAAATACATATAGTTGGTAAACAAATACATAACACACAGGTCAGTAAACAAATACATAACACTATAGGTCCGTAAACAAATACATAACACACAGGTCAGTAAACAAATACAAAACACACAGGTCATTAAACAAATACATAACACACAGGTCAGTAAACAAATACATAACACACAGGTCAGTAAACAAATACATAACACACAGGTCAGTAAACAAATACATAGAACACAAAAAGGTCAGTAAACAAATACATACACACAGGTCAGTAAACAAATACATAACACACAGGTCAGTAAACAAATACATAACACACAGGTCAGTAAACAAATACATAACACACAGGTCAGTAAACAAATACATAACACACAGGTCAGTAAACAAATACATAACACACAGGTCAGTAAACAAATACATAACACACAGGTCAGTAAACAAATACATAACACACAGGTCAGTAAACAAATACATAACACACAGGTCAGTAAACAAATACATAACACACAGGTCAGTAAACAAATACATAAACACAGGTCATAAACAAATACATAACACACAGGTCAGTAAACAAATACATAACACACAGGTCAGTAAACAAATACATAACACACAGGTCAGTAAACAAATACATAACACACAGGTCAGTAAACAAATACATAAAACACAGGTCAGTAAACAAATACATAACACACAGGTCAGTAAACAAATACATAACACACAGGTCAGTAAACAAATACATAACACACAGGTCAGTAAACAAATACATAACACACAGGTCAGTAAACAAATACATAACACACAGGTCAGTAAACAAATACATACCACACAGGTCAGTAAACAAATACATAACACACAGGTCAGTAAACAAATACATAAAACACAGGTCAGTAAACAAATACATAACACACAGGTCAGTAAACAAATACATAACACACAGGTCAGTAAACAAATACATAACACACAGGTCAGTAAACAAACACATAACACACAGGTCGAAACAAAACAAACACAAGGTCAGTAAACAAATACATAACACACAGGTCAGTAAACAAATACATAACACACAGGTCAGTAAACAAATACATAACACACAGGTCAGTAAACAAATACATAACACACAGGTCAGTAAACAAATACATAACACACAGGTCAGTAAACAAATACATAAAACACAGGTCAGTAAACAAATACATAACACACAGGTCAGTAAACAAATACATAACACACAGGTCAGTAAACAAATACATAACACACAGGTCAGTAAACAAATACATAACACACAGGTCAGTAAACAAATACATAACACACAGGTCAGTAAACAAATACATAACACACAGGTCAGTAAACAAATACATAACACACAGGTCAGTAAACAAATACATAACACACAGGTCAGTAAACAAATACATAACACACAGGTCAGTAAACAAATACATAACACACAGGTCAGTAAACAAATACATAACACACAGGTCAGTAAACAAATACATAACACAGGTCAGTAAACAATACATAACACACAGGTCAGTAAACAAATACATAACACAAAGGTCAGTAAACAAATACATAACACACAGGTCAGTAAACAAATACATAACACACAGGTCAGTAAACAAATACATAACACACAGGTCAGTAAACAAATACATAACACACAGGTCAGTAAACAAATACATAACACACAGGTCAGTAAACAAATACATAACACACAGGTCAGTAAACAAATACATAACACACAGGTCAGTAAACAAATACATAACACACAGGTCAGTAAACAAATACATAACACACAGGTCAGTAAACAAATACATAACACACAGGTCAGTAAACAAATACATAACACACAGGTCAGTAAACAAATACATAACACACAGGTCAGTAAACAAATACATAACACACAGGTCAGTAAACAAATACATAACACACAGGTCAGTAAACAAATACATAACACACAGGTCAGTAAACAAATACATAACACATCAGTACAAAAACACAGAAAATAAAGGTCAGTAAACAAATACATAACACACAGGTCAGTAAACAAATACGTATAAACAGCAATGAACAAGTACATAAAAATAGAGTATATAAACAAATATATATGTATAGTCAACAGGGATCCAGTACATCTTTGTCTTCTCGTCTGATACTATCTACTGGCAGAATCCAGACCGACTGTGGCAGTGCCCATTTATCTGGGGCAGTGCCAATTTATCTGCGGCACATTTCCAGAGATATTGGATTAGTGAGCATGGCATCGCTGGTAGTAGACCATCTCCATAGAGACAATGTTCGCACCGTCTCCATAGAGACAAAACGTTGCACGTCTCCAGAGACAAACGTTCGCACGTCTCCATAGAGACAAAACGTTCGCACCGTCTCCATAGAGACAAAACGTTCGCACCGTCTCCATAGAGACAATGTTCGCACCGTCTCCATAGAGACAAAACGTTCGCACCGTCTCCATAGAGACAATGTTCGCACCGTCTCCATAGAGACAAAACGTTCGCACCGTCTCCAAGAGACAATGTTGCACCGTCTCCATGAGACAAAACGTTCGCACCGTCTCCATAGAGACAAAACGTTCGCACCGTCTCCATAGAGACAAAACGTTCGCACCGTCTCCATAGAGACAAAACGTTCGCACCGTCTCCATAGAGACAATGTTGCACGTCTCCATAGAGACAAAACGTTCGTTCTAATATAGCCAATAGACACTATCACGGGCGTTTAAAAAGCGAACCCAAACTACATGCAAGCTGAAATCAACTGTGCTAAAACCGAAAGGATCTCTCTCGCGATCGTTCTTAGGCCGCTTTTATCATTCAATTGTGATATATAAGCAGCCAAACATCAAGAACGGATGTACGTGCACGGCCCTCAATACCTATTGGAGCTCAGGTGCTTATCCTTCGGCGGCGTGTTCGATTTCAACCAGCGTTTACTGGGTTCGCTCTCCATTAGCCTTTGCTGTCCCCAGCCAAAACCCACAAGGCAGCAGGTTGCATTTTCTTTCAGGGCAGCGACCGTAGACGACCTACCCTCCCGGGCTGATGAGGTCATCTGCCCAGCTATACCCGTCTTGTTAATGGACTGCTTGGTTTGCCTAGTTTTGTGTACGGTTTGCTCCGCTAGACTTTGATTGTCCCCAATCAAACTACAAGGCAGCAGTAGCAACCGAAAGGATCAATACTTCACCAGTATAAATCACAACGTACTCTTAGCGCTCTTTGGCTCACATCACAAATATGGGATATCTTGTTATTGCCAGAGAATGTTCTAGAATAGTACAAGAATATTTGAACATTTGATGGATAAATGGATATAGAAGGGGAAAAAACAAGGACATTCTACAAGACAAGACGTACTTATCGTGAAGCATTGGCTCATAAACAACAGGCTGTTCCGGAAAATGAAGTATTTCGGTCACGTTAAACAACATCGCGGTTTGGAGAGAATAGTAATGGAAGGCATGGTTCCTGTGGGTAGAGGCAAGGGAAGTCCAAGACAAAGGTGGCAGCAGGACATCGAAGAAGATTTGAACTTCTTGTTAGAAGAGGCGGGACAACTTGCTAGAGAGTTTACTAGACATGCCGTGCTGAAAGCGATGTTCTGCAAGGGGCATGCTACTAGATGATGATGGATGGATCAGAAGATGATGTGCTACTTGTTTAGATTTGATGTGTTTCGGTTATGTAATCAGTTCCGTCGCTAACAAAGTTGATAACACGCAGCGCTACTGATCATGGAAACATTTGGGCTCGAGTCCAGCTAGGATATAAAAAATGATCGGTGTGCACACGATACTCGGTTGTATTGAAGGCGGTCGTGCCCGTTTACTTGAGGCTCTGAAGTCAGATTAAAGTTTCGCCTGAATGACGAGGGGCACTGGTGATAAGGAACATGATGAAGAATGATGCCAACGTTCCGTCGGTATCTTCCCTTCTCTTCCACCATTTACTTCTGTATAGAAGTGTTGAGCGTTGGTGGTGGTGGGGAGGGGAGGGTGGTTGTGATCTTGTGTGTGCTTGTGCCCTTTGTACGCTGTTATCCGCCCAAGTGGTTACCGGAGCCAAAAATTTGAGGTGTAAAGAATAGAACCACTGTTACTGTCATGCATGTCGTAAGAGGTGACTGAGGGTTTGCTGAAATCGGATGCATGTGTCCTAAACGTGTAGAAGTTTGTGCGTTTAGGGGCCTACCAAACCAATGTGCAACGTATACACGTTTTTAGCAAAGATCAAACATATCACAAAGAGTGATTAAAATTGGTCGTAAAGAACGAACGCAAAGAAGAAGCTGTTATCCATTTTCTTAAGGCTGTTCTTGATGCTGTCGCTCCATGTTTTGCGTGATCTTCCTCTTGCTATGTACTCGTTATACTTTTTTTCAATGTGGCTCTCTGTGGTAGACGATACCAGGGCATTCTTGTCAGTGTCCAAACCAATTAATCTGTTGTTCTTTTATGAATTGCATGACTGGACCATCCCGTCGGACAACTTCCCGTTGTTCCACAATTGAGACTCGATATAAGAGCCGTTGCAGTCGGGAAAATGTATGATAAATATGAGAAGAAAAAGCAGAAATGTATGATAAAGATGTTGACCCGGCCGTGTGGTACCAGGGCCAGCAAGGTAAGCACAAATAGTACCACTGCAACCTACAATGCATATCGTAAGAGGCGACTAGTGTAAGCACTAGGGATGCTTCTCTGGTAAATAAAAAGCAGCGCAGAAATTGGATGTGCTGGCCACTTGTAGGCCCCTAACTCATCATCATCAAATAGCTTGTCCTGAGCAGAACTTTGCACCCCAACAGTCCTCCGGAATTTCTCTCGCTCATAGGCCAGATGTCCTGCCTCTGCAGCCGTCATGTTCAAACCATCAGTTACATCCTGAAACCATCTTCACCGTGTTCTTCCTCTTCTTCTCTTTGCCAGTATGCCTCCTTCATGATGGTCTCATATTTTTCAAAATATCTCAATTTTCTCTTTTTATTTGTAACATCAGCCAGTTTTCTTTGATTTTGAGTTCTTTCTGTATAGATGTATTTGTTGCTTCTCTGTCCAAGATATACGAAGGACTCTTCTGTAACACTTATATTCAAACGCATATATATGCTTTTCCACTGCCTTATTAAATGTCCATGCTTCACACCCATACGTTGCCACTGGGAATATGCATGCTCTTAGTATTCTGATCTTTGTTTTCTCATAACTGGCACAACGTAAATCGCTCTTAGGATCAGATCACATACAAATCACACAGAGTGGTGACAGGTGGTCGATATGGAGCTTTCGAAGAAGATGAGATGGCAGACATTTATGATAAAGAAGATGAGAAGAGAAGGCAGACATTTATGATAAAGAAGATGAGAAGAGAAGGCAGACATTTATGATAAAGAAGATGAGAAGAGAAAGCAGAAATTTATGATAAAGATGAGAAGAGAAAGCAGAAATTTATGATAAAGATGAGAAGAACAGAAATTTATGATAGAGATGTGAAGAGAAGGCAGAAATTTATGATAAAGATGAGAAGAGAAGGCAGAAATTTATGATAAAGATGAGAAAGCAGAAATTTATGATAAAGAAGTTGAGATGAAAAAGAAATTCAAGATAAGATGAGAAGAGAAAGCAGAAATGTATAATGATAAAGATGAGGAAAAGAAAATTTATAAAATAAAAAAAAAGAAAACTAAATTTATGATGCCGAATAATTGTATTATGTAGAAAATAGAGTGTGTAATGGTGAATAGAAAAGGAAAAGGAATGGTAGAATGTAGAAAAGGAATGTAGAATGTAGAAAGGAATGGTAGAATGTAGAAAAGGAATTTTCTATGCAGAAGAAACGTGTTGTAATGTAGAGAAAAATATTTATGATGTTAAAAAAAAATATGAACTGTGATAAATTCGAGATGTGGAAAAAGAAATGTTATGATGTGGAACAGATTTATGATGCAGAAGGAAAGGGGAAGAAAGAGATTAAGTGAGGAAGATGGTTGTGTAAAATATGTCCTGTGATATGAAATTCTGCCAATCAAATAGTTTTACTGCAGTCTCATCTATTTTGTGGATATAAAATTAGAAATTTATAGTGGATGATCAGTTTTATACTAAAGTGGAAGAAGAAATTTATGATGTGGAAAATAAAATAAGATTTATACTAAAGTGGAAGAAGAAATTTATGATGTGGAAAATAAAATAAGATTTATACTAAAGTGGGAAGAATTATGATGTGAATAATAAGATTTATTTCTAAATGGAAGAATTTATGATGGAAAATAAAATAAGATTTATACTAAAGTGGAAGAAGAAATTTATGATGTGGAAAATAAAATAAGATTTATACTAAAGAAGATTATAAGATGTTATATAAGTGGAAGAATTTATGATGAGGAATTTATGATTGAATGAAGAATATTTATGATTCAGCGAAAAGGGGAGAAATTTATGATGCCAACAAAATAACTGTATGATAAAAAAGAAAGAAAACAAGAAATGTATAAGCTGAAGATGAAGAGACTTAGAAAAGAAATTTATAATATATAAGAAAACACTTTGATTTTGAAAAGATAAATTTTATGATTAAGAAGAAAAACAAATTTCCGTGATGTAGAAGAGAAGAATAGTTTTATGATATGAAGAATAAATTTATGATGTTGAAGAAAATGATGATGTAAAAGATAAGAGGAAAGAGTCATTTATGTTTCAGAAGAGAAGAATAGCTTTATGATAAGAGTAAAAACAAATTTATGAGATAGAAGAAGAAATTTATGATGTAGTTGTATTAAAAATATATGATGCAGAAGAGAATAAGTATTATGAAGATGAAAAGAGGACAGTGTAATCTATATGACAGTTTTATGATAGGAAGAACAATAAATTTGTTATGTAAAAGAGTATGTATCAGTTATCAGTTATATGAGGACTATCATCATAGCACTCCGGACACGTCCATAGGTGCTCCGATCTCCACCTCAGCAAATCCAGCAGCGTCCAGCGGTCCAACACGCTAGTTCGATGTTGATTAATCAATCTCTTTGCATATTTAGAATGTCGTTCTTTTTAGGCTGCACCAATATTGACATCCATCTCTTTCAATCTGGTCAGCGAGTGGGATTCACAGCCCTGAAAATCCTCTGTTCGGAAAGACTCTCTCAATGCGTGAAGAATGTCATTTCGATCCATGGCAGCTCCCTCTGATATTGTAGCCAAGCCAGCCAATCTATCAGCTCGTTCATTACCCCTAACTCCTGCGTGCCCAGGGACAAAAATGAAGGTGATTTCTCTGATCATTGTCTGTACCAGTACCTCCACCCAGTTGCGTCTCACCATACCTGATTCGACTTTACGAATCATGCTCATGGAATCACTGAGTATGAAAACACGAGAGTAATTGTGAGATGCCAACCAGTTCACCGCCTCCGTAACCGCCCGAACCTCCATTGTCAAGCTACTTGTGGTTGTTGCGTAGGCCTCACTGGCCTCTTATTATTTTTCCTCCTGAGCGTGCTGAAAAATCCCACGTACAGCGTTGTTGGCGAATGACTGAACCATCGGTGTAAATAACCACATCTGTATCATTGATGATGTCATTCAAGAGAGCCTCCACCTCCACGTTTAGCAGTGATATATTATTTTGTTCGCAGTTTTCTTAATAGATGTAATAACGGTGAAAGCAGTCTGAAAATGAGGTGGCACAGCAATCCATTCCTCTCCTGTTTCAATTCCGGAAGGATGTATATGAATTTTAAGAATAATATTATGATGTAAAAGAAGAAGAATAATTTTATGATGTAAAAGAAGAATAATTTTATGATGTAGAAGAGGAATAATTTTGTGACATAGAAGAAGAATTTTTCGATGTTAAAGAATAATTTTATGATGTAGAAGAAATATAATTTTGTGATGTAGGTGAAGAAGCAGAATTTTATCATGTAGAGGAATAATTTTGTGATGTAAAAGAAACATAATTTTATGATGTAAAAGAATAATAATTTTATGATGTAAAAGAAGAAGAATTTTATGATGTAGAAGAAGAATTTTATGATGTATAAGAATTTTATGATGTAGAAGAATTTTATGATGTAAAAGAAGATGAATTTTATGATGTAGAAGAAGAAGAATTTTATGATGTTGAAGAAGAATTTTATGATGTAGAAGAAGAATTTTATGTAAAAGAAGAATAATTTTATGATGTAGAAGAGGAATTTTATGATGTAGAAGAAGTTTTATGATGTAGAAGAGGAATTTTATGATGTAAAAGAAGAAGAATTTTATGATGTAGAAAAGAAGAATAGTTTATGATAAGAAGAAGAAATGTATTATGTATAAGAAGAAATTTATGATGCAGAAAAAGAAATTTATGAAGTAGAAAAATAAATTAAGGAAGTATACGAAGAAATTTACGATGAAGAATAAATGTATGATCCAGAACAAGAAAGTTATAATGTAGAAAAAGAAGAAATTTATGATGTAGAATAGAAAATTAGTTATATGAAAAGTGAAAGAATAAATGTATGATAAATGGAATAAATTTATGATGAAGAACATTTTATGATGAAGAATATTTTATGATGTAGGATATTTTATGATGAAGAATATTTTATGATGTAGGATATTTTATGATGAAGAATATTTTATGATGAAGAATATTTTATGATGAAGAAGAAGACAATTATGATGTAGAACAAACATTTTATTTTGTTGAAGGGAAGAGGAAAGTTCAATTTATGTTGCACAAGAGAAGCATAGTTTTATGATAAAAGAATTTATTTATGATGTCGGAAAAATAACTTATGATGGAGAAGAATAGTATGATCGAAAAGGGTAAATTTGTGAAATTTAAGAAGAAATTTATGATTTAGAAGAATTAATTTATTATGTAGAGAAAGAATAGTATGATGTAGCAGAAGAAATTAATGATTTAGAAGAAGAATGAATTGATGATGTAGAAGGAGAATTTTATTTTGTAGAAGAGGAAAGAGCAATTTATGTTACAGAGGAGAAGAATGGTTTTATGATAAAATAAATAACAAATTTATGATGTAGAATCAATTTATGAAGAAGAAAAGAGAAAAGAACAGTTTATATTGCAGAAGAGAAGAATAGCTTAATGATGTAACAGAAGAAGAAATGTATTATGTAGAAGAATAAAGTTACGATGTAGAGAAATAAAACGATTTAGAAGAATAAATTGGTGTAGAAGAAGAAATTTATGATGCAGAAGAAGAAATTTATGATGTAGAAGAATAAATTGATGGTGTAGAAGAAATTTATGATGCAGAAGAAGAAATTTATGATGTAGAAGAAGAAGAAATTTATGATGTAGAAGACTAAATTGATGGTGTAGAAGAAGAAATTTATGATACAGAAGAAGAAATTTATGATGTAGAAGGAAGAAATTTATGATGTAGAAGAAGAAATTTATGATGTAGAAGAATAAATTGATGGTGTAGAAGAATAAATTTATGATGTAGAAGAAGAAATTTATGATGTAGAAGAATAAATTGATGGTGTAGAAGAAGAAATTTATGATGTAATAGAAGAATAAATGTATGGTGTAGAAGAAATGTATGATGTAAAAGAAGAAGAAATTTATGATGTAAAAGAGATGAATAGTTTTATAATAAGCGGAATAATCAAGTTATGATAAATGGAATAAATTGATGATGTTAGAAGATATTTGGGGTGCAGAAGAGAAGAATAGGGTTATGATAGAAGGAAGAAGAAATTTGTGATGTAGAATATATTTATGATGTAGAAAAGAATAGTATGATGGAAGAAATATATGATGTAGAAGAGATGAATACTTTATGAGTAGTGGAATGAGAAATTTATGATAAATGGAATAAATTTATAATATAGAAGAAGAAACTTATTGGGTAGATGAGAATAATAATTTTATTTTGCAGAAGAGAAAGAGGAAAGCACTTTTTTATATTGCAGAAGAGATGAATAGTTTTATGATAATTAAGAATAAATTTATGATGTTGAAAAATTAATTTATGATGTATAAGATGAAAATAATTGTATTATATATAGAAAAACGTTAGCAAACAATAAATGTTCTTTAAAGAAAATAATAACGAAAAGACAAAGAGTCACCAACATCAGCATAAGAAAGAAAGTTGGTACAGAACCTTGCTTGAATTACATTGAGAAACAAAGAATGAAGCGGTTTGGCCACTTAATAAGAATGCATCCAAACTCCACCTTCTATACAGAACATCAGGAAAGAAGGCGAGAGGCAGACCACGAAAAAGATGGTTAAATGGCATAGAAGAATCCTGTCAAAGAGCAAAAATAACAATCCAGAATAGCGAAAGAAAAACTCTAAACCACGACACTGGACAACAACCCGGTAGCAGTGTGACGACAAAAGAAAGAAAGACCAAAAAGATGAGAGTAAGAAGATATACATGTTAGTGGCACACAAGATACAGATTTGAAGTAATATAGGGATATGAGTCGGAAATAAATAGCGAACAATATACACACACAAAAAACACTTAAAAATTTCAGTCACTGTAAACAACAATGGAAGAGACTTTGTGACGTCAACTGTGTGTTTACGCGTTTTGAAAAATTGTCAACAATGTCTCATGAACGTAGTCATAGTAACGGCTATTAACTTGGACGTTTTAAAATCATGACAATTTGTCACGAAACAAATAACGAAGTTAACACATTTATAAATAAACTTTTGTCATACGTTTAAGATTTAATAATGAAAGAAAAAATTGTATAAAATGTGGAAAATTATCAGTAAAGTTGGGTATTCTTGTGAGACTAAGTATTTCCACTTTTGTAATGGTAGTAGTAGAGGCAGAAGATGTAGTAGCAGTGGTGGTTGTATTGTTGTTAGTGGTAATAGAAGCAGCAATCGGCCTGTGTTGCCAGGGTTCGCAAGAGGAGCAAAGAATAGCAACATTGTGACCTACAAGGTGTGTCGTAAGAGGCGACTGAGGTAGGAGCCTAGGGAAGCTACCCTAGTAAATAAAATGCATGGAAATCGGATGTGCATAACTGGCAAACGTACAATCGCTCTTAGGCTCGGATCACATACAAATCACAAAGAGTGGTTAACAAGTAGTCGATATAGAGCGTTCGACGAAGAAGGAGCAATAGGAGTAGTAGTGGTGATGGTGGTAGTTGTGTTCTTAGCAGTAGTAGTAGTAGTAGTAGTAGTAGTAGTAGTAGTAGTAGTAGTAGTAGTAGTAGTAGTAGTAGCAGCAGTAGCAGTAGTATTAGCAGCAGTAGTATTAGCAGTAGTATTAGCAGTAGTAGTAGCAGTAGTAGTAGCAGTAGTAGTTAGAAGCAGAAATAGTAGTAGTTTTAGTAATAGTTGTTATAGTAGTAGTGGTCCTAGTAGTAGAAGCAGCAGGGGTAGTAGTAGCAATGGTTTTAGTCGTAGTGATGGTAGCAGTACTAGTAGATAATGGTTATAGTAGTGTTCTTAGTAGAAGATGATGATAGTGGTAGTAGTAGTAACAATATTAGCAGTTGTGGTGGTTGCAGTAGTAGTAGTAGTAGTGTCCTTAGCAATATAATTAGTATTAGTAGTAAATGATGGTAGCAGTAGTAATGGGTTGCGGTGGTAGCAAGCGTAGTAATAATAATGGTGGTAGTAGAAGTTGTAGTGATAGCAGAAGTAGTTGTAGTAGTTAGTAGTGGTTGTAGAAGTAGTTGTAGTAGTAGTTGTTGTAGTAGTAGTAGTAGTGGTTGTAGAAGTTGTAGTAGTAGAAGTAGCAGTAGTAGGTGATGGTAGTTGTAGTGTTCCTAGTAATAGAAGCAGGAATAGTGGTGGTGGTGGCAGTAGTGGATGATGTGACTTTAGTGGTGTACTTAGAAGATAATTATGATATTAGCAGTTGTGGTGGTTGTTGTAGTAGTAGTGTTCTTAACAAAATGATTAGTATTAATAGTACTTGTAGTGGTAGTAGAAGTAGTAATGTTGGTAGTAGTAGTAGTAGTAGAAGTAGCAATGGTGGTAGCAACAGCAGTAGTAGAAATGTTGGTGGTTGCAGCAGTAGTAGTAATATGAGTAGTAGAAGTAGTTGCAGTAGCAGAAGTAGTTGTAGTAGTAGTAGCAGAAGTAGTTGTAACAATAGTTGTAGTAGTAGTGGCAGTATTAATATTGGCGGTAGAAGCTGTAGTAGTATTTGTCACCACTTGTTTTTAAATCAAACTTTATTGAAAATTTTGCAACCACTATAAAATTGTAATTAACAATAGTTTAGTACCATTAATATTTTAACAAATAATGGTACTTTTTTTTTTAATTGCAAGCAGAAAAACACAACTAAACAATGTGACAGTATTTGAACTGTAAATAGTACAAAATAAAAACAGGGAATATAGTAGAAATATCCCAAAATAAAATAAGCACAATGGAGAATAATATATTATAATTTATTCATAAAACAATCATTTTTGGGTTTATGAGGACTGGATATTTAACAGGCATGTCATGGCTAGGAATGAGCACTTTACTATATTTTCTTGTGGGGAAGGGATATATAGATACACATCACTGAAAGGAAGGAATACCAGCCACATAACCCTGTAAGAAAGGGACATACAGCCACAAAATCATGTATGAAAGAAACATACAGCCACATGTCCATGTAAGAAAGGGACATACAGCCACATGTCCCTGTAAGAAAGGGACATACAGCCACATGTCCATGTAAGAAAGAAACATACAGCCACATGTCCATGTAAGAAAGGGACATACAGCCACATGTCCATGTAAGAAAGAAACATACAGCCACATGTCCATGTAAGAAAGGACATACAGCCCCATGTCCCTGTAAGAAAGGACACACAGCCATATAACCCTATATGAAAGGAACATACAGCCACATGTCCCTTAAAAAAGATAACAGTCACATGTCCCTGTAAGAAGAAACATACAGCCACATGTCCTGTAGAAAGGGACATACAGCCACATGTCCGTAAGAAAGGAACACACAGCCATATAACACTATTGAAAGGACATACAGCCACATGTCCATGTAAGAAGGGACATCATCACATGTCCTGTAAAGAAAGAAACATTCAGTCACATGTCCTGTAAGAAAGAAACATGACAGTCACATGTCCCTGTGAAGAAAGAACATACAGTCACATGTCCCTGTAGAGAAAGAACATCACCATATAACACTAATGAAAGAAACATACAGCCATATAAAACTATATGAGAAACATACAGCTCACATGTCCCTGTAAGAAAGGGACATTCAGCCATATACACGATATGAAAGAAACATACAGCCACATGTCCATGTAAGAAAGGGACATACAGCCATTCCCTTTAAGAGAAACTACAGTCACATGTCCCTGTAAGAAAGAAACATACAGCCACATGTCCCTGTAAGAAAGAAACATACAGCCATATAACCCTATATGAAAGGAACATACAGCCATATGTCCCTGTAAGAAAGAAACATACAGCCACATGTCCCTGTAAGAAAGAAACATACAGTCACATGTCCCTGTAAGAAAGAAACATACAGTCACATGTCCCTGTAAGAAAGGAACATACAGCCACATGTCCCTGTAAGAAAGGGACATACAGCCACATGTCCCTGTAAGAAAGGAACATACAGCCATATAACCCTATATGAAAGGAACATACAGCCACATGTCCCTGTAAGAAAGGGACATACAGCCACATGTCCCTGTAAGAAAGGAACATACAGCCATATAACCCTATATGAAAGGAACATACAGCCACATGTCCCTGTAAGAAAGAAACATACAGCCACATGTCCCTGTAAGAAAGAAACATACAGCCACATGTCCCTGTAAGAAAGAAACATACAGCCATATAACCCTATATGAAAGGAACATACAGCCATATGTCCCTGTAAGAAAGAAACATACAGCCACATGTCCCTGTAAGAAAGAAACATACAGTCACATGTCCCTGTAAGAAAGAAACATACAGTCACATGTCCCTGTAAGAAAGGAACATACAGCCACATGTCCCTGTAAGAAAGGGACATACAGCCACATGTCCCTGTAAGAAAGGAACATACAGCCATATAACCCTATATGAAAGGAACATACAGCCACATGTCCCTGTAAGAAAGGGACATACAGCCACATGTCCCTGTAAGAAAGGAACATACAGCCATATAACCCTATATGAAAGAAACATACAGCCACATGTCCCTGTAAGAAAGGAACATACAGCCACATGTCCCTGTAAGAAAGGAACACACAGCCATATAACCCTATATGAAAGGAACATACAGCCACATGTCCCTGTAAGAAAGAAACATACAGCCACATGTCCCTTAAGAAAGGGACAGTCACATGTCCCTGTAAGAAAGGGACACACAGCCACATGTCCATGTAAGAAAGAAACATACAGTCACATGTCCCTGTAAGAAAGGGACACACAGCCATATAACCCTGTATGAAAGAAACATACAGCCACATGTCCCTTAAAAAAGGGGTAAACAGCACATGTCCCAGTAAGAAATGGACACACAGCCACATAACCATGTGAGAAAGGAGCACACAGCCACAAGACTCAGAGAAAAAGAAAGACAGCAACATGACCTTGTGAAAAAAGGACATTCAGTCAGCACATTACACTGTAATGAAGAGATTCTTATCAAGATGGTCCTGTGAGAAAGGAATTCCTAGCAATATTACCATGTCGGAAGGGTCACACGACCATGTAGGAAAGTATACACAGCCTCATGACCCTGTGAGGAAGGTATACACAGCCTCATGACCCTGTGAGAAAGAGGCACAAAGTCACCCAACCCTTTGAGGTAGGAACACCTACCCGCGTTTTTATGTTTACAAAGAAACATCTATATACCTACAAGCCAGAAGGAGAAACTCGTAAACTATTTCTAGGTGGTGACCTATTTTATAAAAAATTCAGAAAACATTTATACACGCTGTATGCAAATACTGGATAGGATTTGAGAAGCGAATTGTTTGAATTCAGTTCCATTCCCCACAGAGTAGTGTTCTAAATGTACTTTTTTAAATTTTAAACGCAATTAACTCAAAGTCTACCTCCTGAAGTCGCCCGTTAAATTTATGTTCGCCATTTCTCTCTATTTTAATCTACTTTTCGCTCAAACGCTATCGTCGTTGAAACATGACCACTGCTCATTTCAATTTAATACGTATAAAAGACCTATTCGTTGCTGATTTAAAATGCAAGTATCTGTTTAAACCTTTACAATTCTGCTACCTTCTAAGTCTCCAAAGTCATATACAGCATCCTGGGGTATCGCAGGCCGTGAGACAGTATCGTTAAAACTGTCAGAATAAATTTAGTTTTACAGCCGTTGTGAGGAACTTGCCCTGAATAATGGCGACAACAATAGACAAAGGGCTAGGATTTAGGGCACAACTACGAGCATTGTCTAGAGTATTAACAGACACTGTGGTCTGCTGCATCTGGAGGTCCTATTCGCTTCTCAGCTTACACGGAGATCTACACCGTAGTTTCCCCGTTACCTTTCAACTGGCGTGAAAATAGGGCAACTTTGAGCCTTAGTATTCGATGAACAGGAAAAGTAATTCGAAAACTAAGAATAAATTTTAGTACTATTTTTGTCCGACTTAAAAGATGTTTATTTTCTTCAAACATGGAAAAATACAAAACGCTAATCTAAAGTTCTCCATAATAAGTTAATTCTAATTTTCCCCGTTTGTTGGCCTACACGCTCTGATATAACCAAAAAAGGCTCGTCCTTAGGTTGAAATAGCAGTGTCATGGCTTAAAGAGGCCTTAATCCCCTATATATCAAACAAAACTGGATATACTTTTGAATTGCGCATTGAGCATATGCTCGAAAATAGGTTATCAAATCACACCCGCTCAAGTTTTCAATGCTCGATAATAGGTTACAGCCGACAGGGTTCTGTTTATCTACTTCTCTCCTTGTTAAATATGAACAAATCTACATATATTAAAAGCCATTATACTTTATAAGTGCACATGAATCTCATAATTACCTATTTTTATCGACACAGCAAACGTTTTCAGTAATTTGAAACAAACATTACTCCCTCACATAAAACTGACAAAACTAAGAAATGCCACAAGTAGTGAGTATTAAATAAAGAAATTATTTATATTCATTAACATTTTATATGTAATATTTTATAGCAGCATTATAGACATAATTTTTAGTATTTACAAATGTAGTTTTTATCGGTTTTAATTGGATATGCAGACACAAGAAATCATATACAGAGACAATGTAGTTTTTATCGGTTTTAATTGGATATGCAGACACAAGAAATCATATACAGAGACAATGGTAAAATTTAAAGTGTAACAGTAATTTCAGTTATCAATGAACGACAAGTTTGAAGATATTAAAAAAGAGAAATTATAAATCATATATACTACACTATCGTCTATCTTTGTTGTGACTTTCAGCGTTCAGGGTAGGCGAAGAGTTCTGGCAAGTGCTCTGACTCTAGTATACACACTTAAACACCGTCATACAAACACTTAAATTATCATGTGTAAACAATGAAACTAATAAACAGAGGCACTTAATTTACCGAAGCAGTTTTAATGATACATGACACTAAAAAAATGCGTTGGATGTTTTTTTAAATCATACATAGATGGGATAAGTTGGTGAGAATTAATTTGTCCATAAAAAGAATGCATTAACGAGTTTTGTTTTTTTTAAAAACAGATGTATTCGAAAATTTTTGTTTACCTTAATTTATGTTGTAGAAGAAATGTGTGTAGATTGACAAAAGGTATAGAGAAACAGGCTTACATGATCTATTTTTTTCAAGTGTAACACACATCTCTCACCTGTGGCCATTTCTGTGCTGCCCGCGACAGCCTGTTCACTCTTGGTAATCCGTTGGTCAGAGAATGAACGAGGGCAACTGATGTGCCCGACTCACAGCGTACGATTACAGTACCCCGTCATAAATGGGGCATTATACGCGAATTGGCAAAGGTCATTTGAGATTTATTCGAAATCAAGCAAGTTTATTCCAGCAACGAAACACAGAAGTGGTAAGACCTTGCAGGCATACACGACGTGACCGACTCCCACAACAACACAGTTGAATGAATGAATGGGGTAACAGCGAAATTGTGATTGCAGCGTGGTGAGAAATTCTCTAGCGTCTAGCCTGGGCAGGATGCTTTTTGAAATAAGGAAAACTTCGTCAGTCTCGGCAACGGCAAAAACAACACCACAAATCAACACACCAATTCTTAAATAGTACAAAATTCTTATCAAACTGCTAACACTGTGTAATATATTCTCATGAGCTATGTTATTTTCGATCTACTGTGCTAATTTAGCAAAAATCTACCATTATCATTCGTCGAAATGAGGCCACCAATGATCCAAGTCGTTGGTGGGCCTCTTTGGGTGGGGTGTACTTGCAGCCGCACACAAACAGGCTGGTCGTTGCTGCTGCACCGCGCGAGCTGCGCGAGGTTTGTTCACGACGATTACGCGCCTAAACTAGGGACGACGAACGAACCATGAAACTGGGAATAACCTGCTCCCGCCACACCGAATTTTAATGCTGCTCTTAAAACTGCTACAGCGTGTGAGAGAGAGAGAGAGAGAGAGAGAATCGTAAGAGTGGAGAAAGTTGATAGAATAATAAAATACATAGATACCTTCTCACAGGTAGCAGCAATGAAAGAAGAAGGGCTGTTACTTTTAAAAAAGTACAAGAACACACTAAATTCATCCACGATAGTGTTATAGACAATACAATCAATAAAATACGCTCACTTAGCAAATGAATTTAATATTTTGAAATGCTCAGTTACTGTTCGTCTATTGCCACTAGAGGGCGGTGCTTTTCATAGTAGGCGGAGCTAGTAGTGATTCGCGAGCGACCTGGTTGGTAGGTTGGCCAATAATATAATCTCTTCTTAAGTAGCAAACGAAAGTCATCAGAATGGGTCAGGAATTTTAAATGTGTGAATAGCATTTACATATTTGTCGCTTCGAGATATAACCATGGGCGTATACAGAAGTTTTTCCAGTGAGGGATAAAATGAAATTTTTAAAAATTTTAGTTGATATATATAATTTTAGTTCCCAATATACTTTACTTATAGCATATATTCTCCAAAAGGAATTGATTCTTATTTTTCATGTTTGTTGGCCTACACGCTCTGATATAACCAAAAACAAGGTTCGTCTTTAGGTTGAAAGAGTTGTGTCTATGCTTAAAGAGGTTTAACCCCCTACACAACAGATAAACAGGGTTGCTACGCAGAAACGCCCCTGTGGTGCCGTGGTTCGCAAGGGAAGCAAAGAATAGTACCACTGTGACCTACAATGCATGTCGTAAGAGGCAACTGACGGAGGGGCCTATGGAAGCTACTCTAGTAAATAAAAAGCATGGCAGAAATCGGATGTGCTGGTCTATTTGTAGGGGCATAACTGGCACAACAATGTACAATCACTCTTGGGCTCAGATGACATACAAATCACACAGGGTGGTTAACAAGTGGTCGATATGGAGCATTCGAAGAAGAAGAATTCTCCGCAAAAAAATGCATTATAATTTTCAATGTTCTAAAACTATCACTCCTTGATGTAACCACAAAACAAAGACTCGTTCTTGAGCTGATTGGGACGTGTCGCGGCTTTAAAAGGCTTTAATACTCAACAAAATAAAGAAACATGTAACCAGAACAAGCTTTTTAAAACAAAAAAGACGCCACGATTTTAAATAAAACAACCATATACTGAATCCATCCATGTAAGAGGCCTAGGAAGCTATTCTATGTCGTGTAGTCCATGCACAGCTAGAGGAATGCATTGGATGCATAGAAGTAGGGTCGTGCGGTATATTTTCTCAGTATGATGCAAGTCTTCAAATCATCATCATCAGGTGCCGTCTCCACATCGAAGGTTGGTTGCAATGACTTTCCCTCAAGGAAACACAGAAACACACTCTCTGGCAGCAGGAGAAACATGCACCAACTTTAGAGCAGAGGCAACACCCCTTCTTGCAGCCATACAGATTCTCAACGACCAGCAAGTGTCAGCAAAAATATTGCAGTCTTTAGCGATTCAAGATCCGTTCTCCCAGACAAGACAAGCTCATTCAGAACATACGGCAAAATATCAGCTTGTTGTCAAAAAAATCCGAACTGGTCGTACAGTGGATACCACCTCACTGTGGCATACCAGGAAACAAAAAGGCTGAAAACTCGCAAGGGCTGGGGGGAGCCTAACACAACACCACCCAACACAAAGTTTTACAGAAGCAAAGACTCTCCTGAAACAATCCAGGAAAATGATCTGGAGAAAAACAAATGGAGGATACAACCCAGAGCACGACAGTATAAATACACTAAACAGAAAAGCACAGACCACAGTCTTCAGACTTAGAACGGAACACTGCAGTCTCAGAGCACACCTCCACAGAATGGGTCTCAGGGACTCGGCAGCCTGCACCTGTGGAGCACCAAAGCAGTCCCCAGAGCACATCCTGCAAGACTGCCTAGTCTGAGTAGTGAGAGATTGGAGATCTGGCCAACAGAAACAACACTACAAGACAAACTATGGGGAACCGGTGAAGACCTCAAGCGCACCGCCCTGTTTATGACACATACCGGAGTAGTTGCATAGCAAAAGTTGATCGCAGTAGAAGAAGGTTGCAATGAATCTCCAATATCCTCTGTCTTTCGCCTTGGTGTTGCACACTGCCAGATCAGACCTGTACATTTCTTAAAGTTTCCCTTCCACTTATCTCTCGGTCTTCCTCTTGCTCTTTCCCCTCAACTTTCCCCTCAAGTAAAAATTTTATCTTGGTGTCATGTCTTTCCATGTGCCCAAAATACTTTAATTCAAAATTCCGGCCCTTAAATGTTTTTTTCTTTAAAATAATCTTCTATTGTGATTTTGATTTCGCTGTTAATTCCGCCCCTTCCTTACGGCCCCGCCTGATGCGGATGTGCCTCTGTATCATAGCACGACACGATCATGCATATAAGCATGCATGGGGGTTCATACATTAAGACAAGTAGGGGGGGAGGGGTAGTGTCGGTTTTTTCACAAAACAGATTTATAATTTATCAGAATTTGGTTTTCTCCATTTCCACGTAGTAAACAGCAAAACTAAACATTTTTATTGTTAATTTTGCACCCACATGGAAAAATGTCTGTGGACGCCTATGCATAGAAGCTAGCTGAATCTAAACCAGTTTTTCAGCTTGCAAATTGCCCGAGTGGTTACCGCTGCCTAAATTTGGGGTGTAAAGAATAGAACCTCTGTTACTTGCCACGCATGTCGTAAGAGGCGACTAGGAGGTTTGGCTGAAATCGGATGCACATGTCCTAAACGTGTAGAAGTCTATGCGTTTAGGGGCCTACAAACCAATGTGCAACGTATACACGTTCCTGGCAAAGATCAAACATATCACAAAGAGTGATTAAAATTGGTCGTAAAGAACAAACGCAAAGAAGAAGAAGTTTGCAAGTATTTCGGTACTGTACAAAAAGGCACTTATTTTTGGTGTTTGCAAAACAATGAGTTGTTTTTAGTGTTTGCAAACAAGCCCTTATTTTTGGTGTTGCAAAATAAGCAGTTTTTTTTGGTGTTGCTTTTTCTTCTTCGAACGCTCCATAATGACCACTTGTTAAATCACTCTTGTGATTTATATGTGATCTGAGCCTAAGAGCGAATGTACGTTGTGCCAGTTATGCGCCTACAAGTAGGCCAGCTATCCAATTTCTGCGACGCTTTTTATTTACTAGTGTAGCTTCCTAGGTCAATAACCTTAGTGGCATCTTACGACATGTCTTATAGGTCGCAGTATTACTATTCTTTAGTTCCTTTGCGGGCCCTGGCACCACGCGGGCGTAATTTGGTGTTGCAAAACTAACATTTATTTTTGGTGTTTGCAAAACTAACATTTATTTTTGATGTTTGCAAAACTAACATTTATTTTTGATGTTTGCAAAACAAGCATTTATTTTTGATGTTTGCAAAACAAGCATTTATTTTTGGTGTTTGCAAAACTAACATTTATTTTTGATGTTTGCAAAACTAACATTTATTTTTGATGTTTGCAAAACAAGCATTTATTTTTGGTGTTTGCAAAACTAACATTTATTTTTGATGTTTGCAAAACTAACATTTATTTTTGATGTTTGCAAAACTAACATTTATTTTTGGTGTTTGCAAAACTAACATTTATTTTTGATGTTTGCAAAACTAACATTTATTTTTGGTGTTTGCAAAACTAACATTTATTTTTGATGTTTGCAAAACTAACATTTATTTTTGATGTTTGCAAAACTAACATTTATTTTTGGTGTTTGCAAAACTAACATTTATTTTTGGTGTTTGCAAAACAAGCATTTATTTTTGATGTTTGCAAAACAAGCATTTATTTTTGGTGTTTGTAAAACAAGCATTTATTTTTGATGTTTGCAAAAATAACCACATATTTCTATGTTTTCAAAAAAAGACACTTATGTTAGTATTATCTTCTTTGCATTCGTTCTTTGATGCGACCAATATGATCATTCTTATTGTGATATATAATTGATCTTTGACAAGAACGACTAACATTGAACAACTGTTGAAATTAGACCCTTACTTGTGTATGGTACCAGACGCGTGTAGGTCAGGGCTGTTGTTTAGAGAGTGAGGTTGACGAATAGCGCAACTTTTCCTCACTATAATCCAAATACAGCGCAAGCTACAGTTTCAGACAACTACATACAACACAAATCACACAACATGAAGAACACGCTTAAAGCTCTCACCATAGGCGCGTGGAACGTGCGAACACTATTAGATAACAACAAAGCTGAAAGACCTGAGAGACGGACTGCACTCGTGGCTAGAGAACTGGCACGCTACGATATCGACATAGCTGCCTTGAGTGAGACCAGACTCTCTGACGAGGGTCAGCTGTCAGAGGTGGGCGGAGGTTACACTTTCTTTTGGAGTGGGAGAGCCAATACAGAACGTCGGGAATCTGGTGTAGGGTTTGCTGTCAAATCTCATCTTGTGCGCGGCCTCACCAGACTCCCAAAAGGTGTCAGTGACAGAGTGATGACTCTTCAGATCTCACTAGGAGAAAAAAGAGTGCCACTTTACTCAGCGTCTACGCCCCGACAATTACAAATCCAAGCGAAATCAAGGATGGTTTCTACGAAGACCATGACTCAGCCATCTCAGCGGTCCCAAGGTCTGAGAAGCTCATCATACTCGGGGACTTCAATGCCAGAGTAGGGACAGACCATCGGGTCTGGGATGGAGTACTAGGAGTACACGGCGTGGCAAGTGCAATAGTAATGGGCTTCTATTACTCAGACTATGTGCTGCCCACGACCTAACAATTACAAAGTCCTTGTTTCGTTTACCAACCCGAAACAAAACGTCATGGATGCATCCCCGTTCCAAACAATGGCACCTCATTGACTACGTCATCGTAAGAAAAAGTGACAGACGTGACGTCAGAGTCACAAAGGCTATGTGCGGAGCAGAATGTTGGACCGATCATAGATTGATCGTGTCAAAGCTCAACCTCCGCATCAAGCCTAGAAAACGTCACCAGGGTCGCAAACCAACAAAAAAGCTGGCAGTCTCCAAATTGAAAGCTCCGCTGTCACCGAAAGTTTAATAAGAGACCTGGACGACAAATTAAAGGACCTCCAATTTGGCAAAACCAGCGTGGACGATGACTGGACTGCCATCAGAGACACCGTGTACCTATCTACCTCTGAGCTCATAGGACACTCTGTACGCAAGAGCCACGACTGGTTTGACGAAAATGACGAAGAAATCAAGTCTATTCTTCTCACGAAACATGAGAAATACAGAGCCTATCAAAATGACCCATCATCATCATCCAAAAAAAAACAGCTTTCCTAGATGCTCGTAGAAGGGCTCAAGAGAGAATCAGGAAATTACAAGACGCATGGCTAACAAAAATCTGATGAAATCCAGATATATGCAGACAGACATGATTTCAAACGCTTCTACGATGCCCTAAAACTGTTTACGGACCTCAACAATCTCACCCCACTCCCATACTCGATGCAGATGGATCAAGGCTACTAATTGACAAGCCTCAGATACTAAATCGCTGGGCAGAACACTTCCGTTCTGTCCTCAACCATCCATCCACTATATGTTATGAAGCCATAGAGCGCATGCCCCAGGTCCCAATCAATGCCAAGCTTGATATTCCACCTACCTTAGCAGAGGTCAAGAAGGCAACAAGCCAGATGTCCAGCGGGAAGGCACCGGGTGCGGACTCAATACCAACCGAAGTCTACAAAGAAGGAGGGCCCACGTTGATGCTAAAATTGACATCCATTTGGTGCAACGAACGTGTGCCACAGGAATTAAAGGATGCCACTATTGTCCACCTGTACAAGCGGAAAGGAAACCGCTAGGCCTGCGATAACCACAGGGATCTCCCTCCTGTCAATCGCTGGCAAAATACTGGCCAGAGTCCTCCTCAATCGATTAATCGATCACCTGGAACAGGACTTACTCCCTGAGACCCAATGTGGCTTCAGAGCAGGTCGTGGAACAGCAGACATGATATTTGCTGCTCGCCAACTACAGGAGAAATGCCAAGAGCAGCACCGTAACCTCTATATGGTCTTTGTCGATCTGACAAAGGCTTTCGACACGGTTAACAGGAGGGTCTATGGAAGATCATGGAAAAATTTGGATGCCCAAGGAAATTCATCAAGATCGTTCAACAGTTTCACGAGGGCATGATGGCACGTGTACTTGACGAAGGGAGCTGTCGGAAGCCTTCCATGTCACCAACGGCGTCAAACAGGGATGTGTACTGGCCCCAACACTCTTCAGCATGATGTTTGCTGCCATGCTCACGGATGTCTTTTGCGAAGGCGACGAACATGGGGTAAAGATTAGATACAGGACAGACGGTAACCTATTCAATCTTCGGAGGTTAAAATCCTCCACCAAGGTAAAAGAATCAACTATCTCAAACCTGTTGTTTGCTGATGACTGTGCCTTCGCTACCAACTCTGAGGAAGAAATGCAGACTTACATGGACAAGTTCCCAATGGCCTGTGATAGGTTTGGCCTCACCATTAACACCAAAAAACAGAGGTCATGTTCCAGCCCGCCCCTAGAGAACAGTATTACGATCCAGTCATCAACATTAAACACCAGCGTCTCCAGTCAACGGACAACTTTGCTTATCTTGGCAGCCTCCTATCCAGATCGGCAAACATAGATTCTGAGGTCCACAATAGGATATCCAAAGCCAGTGCTGCGTTCGGAAGGTTACGTGTCACGGTGTGGGAACGGAAGGGATAAGCATAGTCACAAAGCTGAAAGTTTACCAGGCCATAGTGCTAACCACGCTGCTGTACGCAAGCGAGACATGGACAGTGTATAGCAGACACGGAAGAAAATTAAACCATTTCCACACAAGCTGTCTACGCAGAATACTAAAAATAAACTGGCAGGACAAAATTCCAGACAGCGAAGTTCTCACAAGAGCAAAGATCCCAAGCGTCAACACCCTGTTGCAGAAGGCCCAACTGAGATGGGTCGGTCACGTTGCTCGAATGCCTGATAAACGCATCCCAAAACAGTTGATGTATGGCGAGCTTGAAGGGGGCAGACGTTTAGCTGGTGGACAGAAAAACGCTTTAAAGACACTCTTAAAGTGTCTCTGAAATGCTTCGATATAGACAATACGTGCTGGGAATCCTTGCGCAAGATCGCCAAATGTGGCGCTGTAACAACAAAAGAGGAACCCGAATAGCTGAGAATCATCGTATTGTTGAGTCACAGAGAAAACGAGCAGCGCGAAAGACAGAGCACACAACACGCACATGTCTAACCTTGATCATGTATGCCCCACCTGTGGTCGGGAATTCTGTTCTAGGATTGGACTCTACAGTCACCTCCGCACACACCAGAGAGGTGCAACAGTACACGTCTGAGATTGTTGTCATCATCGCTTGCGATGGACGGCTATTATATCTTAGTGTTATAAAATGGCGCTTTTTCAGTGCTGTAAGAAAAATACTTGTTTTGGTGTGTAAAAAAAATATGCATATACATATATTTATTTGGCTGCATAAATGAAAAAGATTCTCAAATACATTTTTTAAATGCTTCGTTTTCTGTGTATATATTTATCTAATCTTGGTCAATGTACTTAACAATCATTAAGATAGATTAAAGCCATTGAGATGAGATTTTACAGAAGAATGTTGAAAATCCCTTGGACAGCTAAGAAAACAAATTGTCAAGTTTTAAAAGAGGCCTAGACCAACTTGAGTTATACAAAATTGTTGTTAGTTGCCGGGGCTCGCAAGGGGAGAAAAGAATAGTAACACTACCATCTACAAGGTGACTGAGGTAGGGGAAGCTACCCTAGTAAATAAAAAGCGTCGCAGAAATCGGATGTACTGGCCTACTAAAGGATATGGAATTAACTTTTTTAGTCCAATAACAAATGATGAAAATGAAGAAAATGAAGAAAAGAATAAATGCTTCTGTTCTGCAACAGCTTGATATTAAAGAGAGTTGGTTATTAAAGAACATAAAATCAAGGAAAATTAAATATTTCGGACACATCAAACGGCATGAGTGCATAGAGAAGATAATTTTAGAGGGAATGATAACTGCATGAAGAACGAGAGGAAGACCTAGAAGACGATGGGTGCAAGATGTCATTGACGATCTCAGAATGACTACTACTGACGCCGGTCAACTTGCACAGAACAGAGAGTTTTTCAAGACTGATGTCTTGGGAGTCAAGTTCCGAAAGGGACAGACTACTTGATGTCCAAGAGACATGAAAAATAGCTTGGCTGAAATCGGATGCACATGTCCTAAACGTGTAGAAGTCTGTGTGTTTAGGGGCCTACAAACCAATGTGCAACGTATACACGTTCTTGGCAAAGATCAAACATATCACAAAACAGTGATTCAAATTGGTCGTAAAGAACGAACGCAAAGAAGAAAAAGAAGATGAAAAATAACAATTTACTCGCCCGAGTGGTTACCGGGGCCAAAATTTGGGGTGTAAAGAATAGAACCACTGTTACCTGCCATGCATGTCGTAAGAGGCGACTAAGGAGGTTTGGCTGAAAGCGGATCCACATGTCCTAAACTTGTAGAAATCTATGCGTTTAGGGGCCTACCTAACCAATGTGCAACGTATACACGTTCTTGGCAAAGATCAAACATATCACAAAAGAGTGATTAAAATTGGTCGTAAAGAACGAACGCAAAGAAGAAGAAGAACAATTTACTCCATTCGGTGAATTATAACGATTATTCAGTTGGAATTTGTAAATAAAAGAGAAAGTCTGTGTAGTGAAATCTGGCGCTATTGAACATAACTATTTTGCTGATTGCCGCCCGCGTGTTCCTGGGGTTCGCAAGATGAGCAAAGAATAGTAACATTGCGACCTACAAGTCATGACATAAGGGACGACTGAGGTAAGAGCCTATGGAAGCTACCCTAGTACATAAAAAGCGTTGCAGAAATCGGATGTGCTGGCCTACTTGTAGGCGCATAACTGGCACTAAGTATAATCGCTCTTAAACGGAGGGAATAGCCGTCCAACGCAAGCGATCAGATGTGTGCTGCTACGTCTTAGGTTTGGATCACGTACAAATCACAAGGGTAATTAACAAGTGGTCGATATGCAGCGTTAGAAGAAGAAGCTGATTTTAAAATGCTGTTGTGTTAGCTGTTGCACGCCAATATGGCAATAATTTGTCTCAAACACAGCAACAGTCTAACTTTACAACAGAAAACGACAAAGAAAAAAAAAGGAAACAGTGCATGTTTTAAAAAAATAATTCCCAGAACTTTTGTGTCTTGTTTCTCCGCCCCTTGCTTAACCTCCATTCTGGCAATACCCCAGATGAACTTATGCTGGGGTCAAGCCCGGTTTAGTCTGGTCAGCTGGGTCAAACAATCCAGAATTTGGCGGTTAGAATTTGTTACCCTTTCGGCAGATGAACTGGGCGGGAATCTTTATGTAGCTACGTCTGAAGGGATAGTCATTTCCATCAGGGCTTCTCATTCCTTGATTTTAGGGGAGCAGAGAGAGGCAACAGATGCAACAAAGAAAATCAAATGATAGAACAAATGGCGTCATTTTTAAAATGCAAACATGTCACCATGAACAAAAAGAGAAATGTTCAACACAATCTTTCTCCCCACATTATGCTATCAGTACCAAACTTGGACTCTGACAACAAATGATAGAAGAGAACTACTCACGACAGAGATGAAGTGTCTACGCAGAATGTTGGGGCTAACAAGAAGAGACCGGTTGAGAAATGAAGACCTCAGGAAAAAAAGTGGGTACAACATCAGGTACTTAACTCATCAGAAACAACAAATGAAATGGTTCTTCCACATAAGCAGATTACCAACAGACATGTACCTCAAAAGCAATGTTATGCTGCTCAATACTTCTTCTTCTTCTTTGCGTTCTTCTTTACGACCAATTTTAATCACTCTTTGTGATATGTTTGATCTTTGTCAAGAACGTGTATGTGTTACACATTGGTTTGGTAGGCCCTAAACTGAAAGACTCTACATGTTTAGAAAGCATGCATCCGATTTCAGCCAAACCTCCTTAGTCGGTCTTGCCCGACATGCGTGGCTAGGTAACAGTGGTTCTATTCTTTCACACCCAAATTTGGGCCAGTAACCACTCAGGCTCCAATACAATGCTATACAAGCAAAAGGCAGACCACGCAAAGAATGGACCTCAGAGATAACAGAGGCGACGAAAGACACTATCTCAGAAGCGCACACAAGGCCTGTTTTAGAAATCTCTTCTTGACCTGAGGCTGAGACAAAACAGGATTGGAGAAAAGAAAGAAATTAAAAAAAGGAGAAAGAACACAGTAATGTGTGCTTAGCACACTGATGTCCACCAATGTTGATATATTTGGGGTTTATTATTTATGTGATGTGTTGCTGTCAGGGACCAAGTTTGGCACTGGTAACAAAGTGTTGCTGTCAGAGACCAAGTTTGGCACTAGTAACAAAGTATTGCTGTCAGGGACCAAGTTTGGCACTGGTAACAAAGTGTTGCTGTCAGGAACCAAGTTTGGCACTGGTAACAAAGTGTTGCTGTCAGAGACCAAGTTTGGCACTAGTAACAAAGTGTTGCTGTCAGGGACCAAGTTGGCACGGTAACAAAGTGTTGCTGTCAGGGACCAAGTTTGGCACTAGTAACAAAGATTTGCTGTCAGAGACAAGTTGCACTGGTAACAAAGTGTTGCTGTCAGGGACCAAGTTTGACACTGGTAACAAAGTGTTAGTGAGCTGTATGTGATGTGTTGCTGTCAGGGACAAGTTCTGGCACTGGTAACAAAATGTTGCTGCCAGGGACCAAGTTTGGCATTTAGTCAACAAAGTTGCTGTCAGGGACCAAGTTTGGCACTGGTAACAAAGTGTTGCTGTCAGGAACAAGTTTGGCACTCAGTAACAAAGTGTTGCTGTCAGGGACCGAGTTTGCCACTAGTAACAAAGTGTTGCTGTCAGGGACAAGTTTGCACTAGTAACAAGTGTTGCTGTCAGGACCAAGTTTGGCACTGTAACAAAGTGTTGCTGTCAGGGACCAAGTTTGACACTGGTAACAAAGTGTTAGTGAGCTTTATGTGATGTGTTGCTGTCAGGGACAAGCTTGCTTAGTAACAAAGTATTAGTGAGCTTTATGTGAAGGTTGCTGTCAGGACAAGTTTGACATCGTAACAAAGTGTTAGTGAGCTTTATGTGATGTGTGCTGTCAGGACCAAGTTTGACACTGGTAACAAAGTGTTAGTGAGCTGTATGTGATGTGTTGCTGTTAGGGACCAAGTTTGGCACTGGTAACAAAGTATTAGTGAGCTTTATGTGAAGTGTTGCTGTCAGGGACCAAGTTTGGCACTGGTAACAAAGTGTTAGTGAGCTTTATGTGATGTGTTGCTGTCAGGGACCAAGTTTGGCACTGGTAACAAAGTGTTGCTGTCAGGGACCACGTTTGGCACTGGTAACAAAGTGTTAGTGAGCTTTATGTGATGTGTTGCTGTCAGGGATAAAGTTTGCTACTAGTAAATAAGTGTTGCTGTCAGGAACCAAGTTTGCACTGGTAACAAAGTGTTGCTGTCAGGACCAAGTTTGGCACTGGTAATAAAGTGTTGCTGTCAGAGACCAAGTTTGGCACTGGTAACAAAGTATTGCTGTCAGGGACCAAGTTTGGCACTGGTAACAAAGTGTTGCTGTCAGGGACCAAGTTTGGCAGTGGTAACAAAGTGTTGCTGTCAGGGACCAAGTTTGGCACTAGTAACAAAGTGTTGCTGTCAGAGACCAAGTTTGGCACTAGTAACAAAGTGTTGCTGTCAGGAACCAAGTTTGGCACTAGTAACAAAGTGTTGCGGTCAGGGACCAAGTTTGGCACTAGTAACAAAGTGTTGCTGTCAGGGACCAAGTTTGGCACTGGTAACAAAGTGTTAGTGAGCTTTATGTGATGTGTTGCTGTCAGGGATCAAGTTTGGCACTGGTAACAAAGTGTTAGTACTTTATGTGATGTGTTGCTCAGGGACCAAGTTTGGCACTGGTAACAAAGTATCATAGTGAGCTTTATGAAGTGTTGCTGTCAGGACCAAGTTTGGCACTGTAACAAAGTGTTCAGTGAGCTTATGTATCGTGTTGCTGTCAGGGACAAGTTTGGCACTGGTAACAAAGTGTTGCTGCCAGGACCAAGTTGGCACTGGTAACAAATGTTGCTGTCAGGGACCAAGTTTGGCACTGGTAACAAAGTGTTAGTGAGCTTTATGTGATGTGTTGCTGTCAGGGACCAAGTTTGGCACTGGTAACAAAGTGTTGTGTCAGGGAACAAGTTTGGCACTGGTAACAAAGTGTTGCTGTCAGGGAACAAGTTTGGCACTAGTAACAAGTGTTGCTATCAGGGACCAAGTTGCCACTAGTAACAAAGTGTTGCTGTCAGGACCAAGTTTGGCACTAGTAACAAAGTGTTGCTGTCAGGGACCAAGTTGGCAATTGTAACAGTGTTGCTTCAGGGACCAAGTTTGACACTGGTAACAAAGTGTTAGTGAGCTTTATGTGATGTAATGGCTGTCAGGACCAAGCTTGGCACTGGTAACAAGATTAGTGAGCTTTATGTGAAGTGTTGCTGTCAGGGACAAGTTTGACACTGGTAACAAAGTCAGTTAGTGAGCTTTATGTGATGTGTTGCTGTCAGGGACCAAGTTTGACACTGGTAACAAAGTGTTAGTGAGCTGATGTGATGGTTGCTGTTAGGGACCAAGTTTGCATGGTAACAAAGTATTAGTGAGCTTTATGTGAAGTGTTGCTGTCAGGGACCAAGTTTGGCACTGGTAACAAAGTGTTAGTGAGCTTTATGTGATGTGTTGCTGTCAGGGACCAAGTTTGGCACTGGTAACAAAGTGTTGCTGTCGGGACACGTTTGCACTGGTAACAAAGTGTTAAGTGAGCTTTATGTGATGTTGCCTGTCAGGGATAAAGTTTGGCACTAGTAAATAAGTGTTGCTGTCAGGAACCAAGTTGGCAACTGGTAACAAAGTTTGCTGTCAGGGACCAAGTTTGGCACTGGTAATAAAGTGTTGCTGTCAGAGACCAAGTTTGGCACGGTAACTAAAGGTATTGCTGTCCAGGGACCAAGTTTGGCACTGGTAACAAAGTGTTGCTGTCAGGGACAAGTTTGCAGTGGTAACAAGTGTTGCTGTCAGGACCAGTTTGGCACTAGTAACAAAGTGTTGCTGTCAGAGACCAAGTTTGGCACTAGTAACAAAGTGTTGCTGTCAGGAACCAAGTTTGGCACTAGTAACAAAGTGTTGCGGCCAGGACCAAGTTTGGCACTAGTAACAAAGTGTTGCTGTCAGGAACCAAGTTTGGCACTGGTAACAAAGTGTTAGTGAGCTTTATGTGATGTGTTGCTGTCAGGGATCAAGTTTGGCACTGGTAACAAAGTGTTAGTGAGCTTTATGTGATGTGTTGCTGTCAGGGACCAAGTTTGGCACTGGTAACAAAGTATTAGTGAGCTTTATGTGAAGTGTTGCTGTCAGGGACCAAGTTTGGCACTGGTAACAAAGTGTTAGTGAGCTTTATGTGATGTGTTGCTGTCAGGGACCAAGTTTGGCACTGGTAACAAAGTGTTGCTGCCAGGACCAAGTTTGGCCTGGTAACAAAGTGTTGCTGTCAGGGACCAAGTTTGGCACTGTAACAAAGTGTTAGTGAGCTTTATGTGATGTGTTGCTGTCAGGGACCAAGTTTGGCACTGGTAACAAAGTGTTGCTGCCAGGGACCAAGTTTGCCACTGGTAACAAAGTGTTGCTGTCAGGGACCAAGTTTGGCACTGGTAACAAAGTGTTAGTGAGCTTTATGTGATGTGCTGCTGTCAGGGACCAAGTTTGGCACTGGTAACAAAGTGTTGCTGTCAGGGACCAAGTTTGGCACTGGTAACAAAGTGTTGCTGTCAGGGACCAAGTTTGGCACTGGTAACAAAGTGTTGCTGTCAGAGACTAAGTTTGGCACTGGTAACAAAGTGTTGCTGTCAGGGACCAAGTTTGGCACTGGTAACAAAGTGTTGCTGTCAGGGACCAAGTTTGGCACTGGTAACAAAGTGTTAGTGAGCTTTATGTGATGTGTTGCTGTCAGGACCAAGTTTGCTTTACGTAACAAAGTGTTGCTGCCAGGACCAAGTTTGCCACTGGTAACAAAGTTTGCTGTCAGGGACCAATTGGCACTGGTAACAAAGTAATGCTGTCAAGACCAAGTTTGGCACTGGTAACAAAGTTGCTGTCAGTGACCACGTTACCTGGTAACAAAGTGTTGCTGCCAGAGACCAAGTTTGGCACTGTAATCAAAGTGTTGCTGTCAGGGACCAAGTTTGGCACTAGTAACAAAGTGTTGCTGTCAGGGACCATGTTTGGCACTGGTAACAAAGTAGTTGCTTCAGGAACCAAGTTTGCACTAGTAACAAAGTGTTGCGGTCAGGGACCAATTTGGCTACTAATACAAAGTGTTGCTGTCAGGACCAAGTTTGGCACTGGTAACAGAAGTGTTGCTGTCAGGGACCAAGTTTGGCACTAGTAACAAAGTGTTGTGTCAGGGACAAGTTTGGCACTGGTAAAAAGTGTTAGTGAGCTGTATGTGATGTGTTGCTGTCAGGGACCAAGTTTGGCACTGGTAACAAAGTGTTCAGTGAGCTTTATGTGATGTGTTGCGTCAGGGACCAAGTTTGGCACTGTAACAAAGATGTTAGTGAGCTTTATGTGATGTGTTGCCTGTCAGGACCAAGTTTGCACTCGGTAACAAAGTGTTGCTGTCAGTGACCAAGTTTGGCACTGGTAACAAAGTGTTAGTGAGCTTTATGTGATGTGTTGCTGTCAGGGACCAAGTTTGGCACTGGTAACAAAGTGTTGCTGCCAGGGACCAAGTTTGGCACTGGTAACAAAGTGTTGCTGTCAGGGACCAAGTTTGGCACTGGTAACAAAGTGTTGCTGTCAGAGACCAAGTTTGGCACTGGTGACAAAGTATTGCTGTCAGTGACCAAGTTTGGCACTGGTAACAAAGTGTTGCTGTCAGAGACCAAGTTTGGCACTGGTAACAAAGTGTTGCTGTCAGGGACCAAGTTTGGCACTAGTAACAAAGTGTTGCTGTCAGGGACCATGTTTGGCACTGGTAACAAAGTGTTGCTGTCAGGAACCAAGTTTGGCACTAGTAACAAAGTGTTGCTGTCAGGGACCAAGTTTGGCACTAGTAACAAAGTGTTGATGTCAGGGACCAAGTTTGGCACTAGTAACAAAGTGTTGCTGTCAGGGACCAAGTTTGGCACTGGTAACAAAGTGTTGCTGTCAGGGACCAAGTTTGGCACTGGTAACAAAGTGTTGCTGTCAGGAACCAAGTTTGGCACTAGTAACAAAGTGTTGCTGTCAGGGACCAAGTTTGGCACTAGTAACAAAGTGTTGCTGTCAGGTACCAAGTTTGGCACTAGTAATAAAGTGTTGCTGTCAGGGACCAAGTTTGGCACTGATAACAAAGTGTTGCTGTCAGGACAAGTTTGGCACTGGTAACAAAGGTTAGGTGAGCTGTATGTGATGTGTTGCTGTCAGGGACCAAGTTTGGCACTGGTAACAAAGTGTTAGTGAGCTTTATGTGATGTGTTGCTGTTAGGGACCAAGTTTGGCACTGGTAACAAAGTATTAGTGAGCTTTATGTGATGTGTTGCTGTCAGGGACCAAGTTTGGCACTGGTAACAAAGTGTTAGTGAGCTTTATGTGATGTGTTGCTGTCAGGGACCAAGTTTGGCACTAGTAACAAAGTGTTAGTGAGCTTTATGTGATGTGTTGCTGTGAGGGACCAAGTTTGGCACTGGTAACAAAGTGTTGCTGTCAGGGACCACGTTTGGCACTGGTAACAAAGTGTTAGTGAGCTTTATGTGATGTGCTGCTGTCAGGGACCAAGTTTGGCACTGGTAACAAAGTGTTGGTGTCAGGGACCACGTTTGGCACTGGTAACAAAGTGTTGCTGCCAGGGACCAAGTTTGGCACTGGTAACAAAGTGTTGCTGTCAGGACCAAGTTGGCACTTGTAACAAAGTGTTGCTGTCAGGACCAAGTTTGGCACTGGTAACAAAGTGTTGCTGTCAGAGACCAAGTTTGGCACTGGTAACAAAGTGTTGCTGTCAGAACCAAGTTTGCACTAGTAACTAGTGTTGCTGTCAGGGACCAAGTTTGGCACTGGTAACAAAGTGTTGTCAGGGACCAAGTTTGGCACTAGTAACAAAGTGGTTGCTGTAGGGACCAAGTTTGGCACTGGTAACAAAGTGTTAGTAGCTGTATGTGATGTGTTGCTGTCAGGGACCAAGTTTGGCACTGGTAACAAAGTGTTAGTGAGCTTTATGTGATGTGTTGCTGTCAGGGATCAAGTTTGGCACTGGTAACAAAGTGTTAGTGAGCTTTATTGATGTGTTGCGTCAGGACCAAGTTTGGCACTGGTAACAAAGTGTTGCTGTCAGTGACAAGTTTCCAGCACTGGTAACAAATGTTAGTGAGCTTTATGTGATGTGTTGCTGTCAGGACCAAGTTTGGCACTGGTAACAAAGTGTTGCTGCCAGGGACCAAGTTTGGCACTAGTACAAAGTGTTGCTGTCAGGGACAAGTTTGCACTGGTAACAGTGTTGGGCTCAGAGACCAAGTCTGGCACTGTGACAAAGTATTGCTGTCAGTGACCAAGTTTGGCACCTGGTAACAAAGTGTGCTGCTCGAGACCAAGTTTCACTGGTAACAAAGTGTGCTGTCAGGGACCAAGTTTGGCACCATGTAACAAAGTGTTCTGTCAGGGACATGTTTTGGCACTGGTAACAAAGTGTTGCTGTCAGGGACCAAGTTTGGCACTGGTAACAAAGTGTTGCTGTCAGGGACCAAGTTTGGCACTAGTAACAAAGTGTTGATGTCAGGGACCAAGTTTGGCACTAGTAACAAAGTGTTGCTGTCAGGGACCAAGTTTGGCACTGGTAACAAAGTGTTGCTGTCAGGGACCAAGTTTGGCACTGGTAACAAAGTGTTGCTGTCAGGGACCAAGTTCGCATAGTAACAAAGTGTTGCTGTCAGGACCAAGTTTGAACTAGTAACAAGTTTGCTGTCAGGTACCAAGTTTGGCACTAGTAATAAAGTGTTGCTGTCAGACCAAGTTTAGCACTGATAACAAAGTGTTAGCTGTCAGGGACCAAGTTTGGCACTGGTAACAAAGTGTTAGTGAGCTGTATGTGATGTGTTGCTGTCAGGGACAAGTTTGGCAATGAAGTAACAAAGTGTTAGTGAGCTTTATGTGATGTGTTGCTGTTAGGGACCAAGTTTGGCACTGGTAACAAAGTATTAGTGAGCTTTATGTGATGTGTTGCTGTCAGGGACCAAGTTTGGCACTGGTAACAAAAGTGTTAGTGAGCTTTATGTGATGTGTTGCTGTCAGGGACCAAGTTTGGCACTGGTAACAAAGTGTTAGTGAGCTTTTTGTGATGTGTTGCTGTGAGGGACCAAGTTTGGCACTGGTAACAAAGTGTTTGTCAGGGACACGTTTGGCACTGGTAACAAAGTGTTAGTGAGCTTTATGTGATGTGCCTGTCAGGACAAGTTTGGCACTGGTAACAAAGTGTTGGTGTCAGGGACCACGTTTGGCACTGGTAACAAGGTTTCTGCCAGGGACCAAGTTTGCACTGGGAACAAAGGTTGCTGTCAGGACCAAGTTTTGGGACTTGTAACAAAGTGTTGCTGTCAAAGGGCGTTTGGCACTGGTAACAAAGGTTGCTGTCAGAGACAAGTTTGGCACTGGTAACAAAGGTTGCTTCAGGGAAACCCAAATTGGCAAACCCGTAACAAAGTGTTGCTGTCAGGACCAAGTTGGGACTAAATAACAAAGTGTTGCTGCCAGGGACCAAGTTTGGCACTGGTAACAAAGTGTTGCTGTCAGGGGCAAGTTTGGCACTGGTAACAAAGTGTTAGTGAGCTGTATGTGATGTGTTGCTGTCAGGGACCAAGTTTGGCACTGGTAACAAAGTGTTAGTGAGCTTTTTGTGATGTGTTGCTGTGAGGGACCAAGTTTGGCACTGGTAACAAAGTATTAGTGAGCTTTATGTGATGTGTTGCTGTCAGGGGCCCAAATTTGGGACTGGTAACAAAGTGTTAGTGAGCTTTATGTGATGTGTTGCTGTGAGGACCAAGCTTACAGTAACAAAGATTGCTGTCAGGGGCCATGTTTGGCACTGATAACAAAGGTGTTCTGTCAGGGGCCAAGTTTGGCACTGGTAACAAAGTGTTGCTGTCAGGGGCAAGTTTGGGACTAGTAACAAAGTGTTGATGTCAGGGGCCAAGTTTGGCACTAGTAACAAAGTGTTGCTGTCAGGGACCAAGTTTGGCAATTTGTAACAAAGTGTGCTGTCAGGTACCAAGTTTGGCACTAGTAACAAAGTGTCTGTCAGGGACAAGTTTGGCACTGATAACAAAGTGTTGCTGTCAGTGACAAGTTTGGCATTTAAAAGTGTTAGTGAGCTGTATGTGATGTGTTGCTGTCAGGGACCCAAATTTGGCACTGTAACAAAGTGTTAGTGAGCTTTATGTGATGTGTTGCTGTTAGGGGGCCAAGTTTGGCACTGGGAACAAAGTATTAGTGAGCTTTATGTGATGTGTTGCTGCCCGGGGCAAGTTTGGCACTGGTAACAAAGTGTTAGGGAGCTTATGTATGTTTTTGCCAGGGACCAAGTTTGGCACTGGTAAAAAGTGTTAGTGAGCTTTGTGATGTGTGTTGCTGTGAGGGACCAAGTTTGGGACTGGTAACAAAGTGTTGCTGTCAGGGACCACGTTTGGGACTGGTAACAAAGTGTTAGTGAGCTTTATGTGATGTGCGCTGTCAGGGACAAGTTTGGCACTGGAACAAGTGTTGGTGTCAGGGACCACGTTTGGCACTGGTAACAAAGTGTTGCTGTCAGGACCAGTTTGGCACTGGGAACAAGTGTTGCTGTCAGGGACCCAAATTGGCACTGGTAAATGTGTTGCTGTCCAGGACAAGTTGGCACTGGTAACAAAGTGTTGCTGTCAGGGACCAAGTTTGCACTGTAACAAAGTTTTAGTGAGCTTTATGTGATGTGTTTCTGTCAGGACCAAGTTTGGCACTGGTAAAAGTGTTGCTGCCAGGGGCCAAGTTTGGCACTGGTAACAAAGTGTTGCTGTCAGGGACCCAAATTTGACTTGAACAAGTGTTGCTGTCAAGGGCCAAGTTTGGCACTGGTAAAAAGTGTTGCTGTAGAGACCAAGTTTGGCACTGGTAACAAAGTGTTGCTGTCAGGAACCAAGTTTGGCACTAGTAACAAAGTGTTGCTGTCAGGGGGCAAGTTTTTCACTAGTAACAAAGTGTTGCTGTCAGGGACCAAGTTTGGCACTGGTAACAAAGTGATGCTGTCAGGGTCCAAGTTTGGCACTGGTAACAAAGTGTTGCTGTCAGGGACCAAGTTTGGCACTAGTAACAAAGTGTTGCTGTCAGGGACCAAGTTTGGCACTAGTAACAAAGTGTTTTGCTGTCAGGTACCAAGTTTGGCATAGTAACAAAGGTGCTTCAGGGGCCAAATTTGGCACTGGTAACAAAGTGTTGCTGTCAGGGGCCAAGTTTGGCACTGGTAACAAAGTGTTAGTGAGCTGTATGGGTGTGTTGTGTCAGGGACCAAGTTTGGCACTGGTAACAAAGTGTTAGTGAGCTTTATGTGATGTGTTGCTGTTAGGGACCAAGTTTGGCACTGGTAACAAAGATAGTGAGCTTTATGGGGATGTGTTGCGTCAGGGACCAAGTTTGGCACTGGTAACAAAGTGTTAGTGAGCTTTTTGTGATGTGTTGCTGTGAGGGACCAAGTTTGGCACTGGTAACAAAGTATTGCTGTCAGGGACCATGTTTGGCACTGATAACAAAGTGTTGCTGTCAGGGACCAAGTTTGGCACTGGTAACAAAGTGTTTGTCAGGGACCAAGTTTGGCACTAGTAACAAAGTGTTGATGTCAGGGACCAAGTTTGGCACTAGTAACAAAGTGTTGCTGTCAGGAACCAAGTTTGGCACTGGTAACAAAGGTGCTTCAGGGGCCAAGTTTGGGACTGGTAACAAAGGTTGCTGTCAGGGACCAAGTTTGGCACTGGTAAAAAGTGTTGCTGTCAGGGACCAAGTTTGGGACTGGTAACAAAGTGTTAGTGGGGCTGTATGTATGTGTTGCTGTAGGGACCAAGTTTGGGACTGGTAACAAAGTTTTTAGTGGGGCTTTATGTGATGTGTTGCTGTTAGGGACCAAGTTTGGCACTGGTAACAAAGTATTAGTGAGCTTTATGTGATGTGTTGATATCAGGGAACAAGTTTGGCACTGGTAACAAAGTGTTAGTGAGCTGTATGTGATGTGTTGCTGTCAGGGACCAAGTTTGGCACTGGTAACAAAGTGTTAGTGAGCTTTATGTGATGTGTTGCTGTCAGGGACCAAGTTTGGCACTGGTAACAAAGTATTAGTGAGCTTTATGTGATGTGTTGCTGTCAGGGGCCCAAATTTGGGACTGGTAACAAAGTGTTGCTGTCAGGAACCAAGTTTTGGGACCTGGTAACAAAGTGTTAGTGAGCTTTATGTGATGTGTTGCTGTCAGGGACCAAGTTTGGCACTGGTAACAAAGTGTTAGTGAGCTTTATGTGATGTGTTGCTGTGAGGGACCAAGTTTGGCACTGGTAACAAAGTGTTGCTGTCAGGATCAAGTTTGGCACTGGTAAAAAGTGTTAGTGAGCTTTATGTGATGTGTTTGTCAGGACCAAGTTTGCACTGGTAACAAAGTGTTGCTGCCAGGGACCAAGTTTGGCACCCGGTAACAAAGTGTTGCTGTCAGGACCCAAATTTGGCACTGGTAACAAAGTGTTGCTGTCGGACCAGGTTTCACTGGTAACAAAGGTTGCTGTCAGAGACCAAGTTTGGCACTGGTAACAAAGTGTTCTGTCAGGAACCAAGTTTGGCACTAGTAACAAAGGTTGCTGTCAGGGACCAAGTTTGGCAATAGTAACAAAGTGTTGCTGTCAGGGACCAAGTTTGGCACTGGTAACAAAGTGATGCTGTCAGGGTCCCAAATTTGGCACTGGTAAAGGGGGTTGCTGTCAGGGGCCAAGTTTGCACTAGTAACAAGTGTTGTGTAGGGCCAAGTTTGGCACTAGTAACAAAGTGTTTTGCTGTCAGGTACCAAGTTTGGGATAGTAACAAAGATTGCTGTCAGGGACCAAGTTTGGCACTGTAACAAAGTTTGCTGTCAGGGGCCAAGTTTGCACTGGGAACAAAGTGTTAGTGAGCTGTATGTGATGTTTCTTAAGGGACAAGTTTGGCACTGGTAACAAATGTTAGTGAGCTTTATGTGATGTGTTGCTTTAGGACCAAGTTTGGCACTGCAACAAAGTATTAGTAGCTTTATGTGAAAGTGTTGCTGTCGGACCAAGTTTGGGACTGGTAACAAGTGTTGCTGCCAGGACCAAGTTTGGCACTGGTAAAAATGTTTGTCGGGACCAAGTTTGGCACTGGGAACAAAGTGTTGCTGTCAGGGACCAAGTTTGGCACTGGTAACAAAGTGTTAGTGAGCTTTATGTGATGTGTTGCTGTCAGGGACCAAGTTTGGCACTGGTAACAAAGTGTTAGTGAGCTTTATGTGATTTCCTGCTGTCAGGACCAAGTTTTGGGACTGGAACAAAGTGTTGCTGTCAGGGACCAAGTTTGGCACTGGTAACAAAGTGTTAGTGAGCTTTATGTGAAGTGTTGCTGTCAGGGGCCAGTTGGGATGGTAACAAAGTATTAGTGAGCTTTATGTGAAGTGTTGCTGTCAGGGACCAAGTTTGGCACTGGTAACAAAGTGTTAGTGAGCTTTATGTGATGTGTTGCTGTCAAGGACCAAGTTTGGCACTGGTAACAAAGTGTTGCTGTCAGGGACCAAGTTTGGCACTGGTAACAAATTGCTGTCAGGGACCAAGTTTGGCACTGGGAACAAAGTGAGTGAGTTTATGTGATGTGTTTCTGTCAGGGACCAAGTTTGGCACTGGTAAAAGTGTTGCTGTCAGGGACCAAGTTTGACACTGGTAACAAAGTGTTAGTGAGCTTTATGTGATGTGTTGCTGTCAGGGACCAAGTTTGGCACTGGTAACAAAGTGTTAGTGAGCTTTATGTGATGTGTTGCTGTTAGGGAGAAAGTTTGGCACTGGTAACAAAGTGTTAGTGAGCTTTATGTGATGTGTTGCTGTCAGGGGATCAAGTTGGCACTGGTAACAAAGTGTTGCTGTCAGGGACCAAGTTTGGCACTGGAACAAAGTGTTGCTGTCAGAGACCAAGTTTGGGACTGGTAACAAAGATTGCTGTCAGGGACCAAGTTTGGCACCCGGTAACAAAGTGTTGTGCCCGAGACCAAGTTGGCACTGGTAACAAAGTGTGCTGTCAGGACCAAGTTTGGCACTAGTACAAAGTGTTGCTGGTCAGGGGCCAAGTTTGGCACTGGTAACAAAGTGTGCTTTTCAGGACCAAGTTTGCACCAGTAACAAAGGTTGCTGCCAGAGACCAGTTGGCACTGGTAAAAAGTGTTGCTGTCAGGAACCAAGTTGGGACTAGTAACAAAGTGTTGCTGTCAGGGACCAAGTTTGGCACTAGTAACAAAGTGTTGCTGTCAGGGACCAAGTTTGGCACTAGTAACAAAGTGTTTGGGAGGAAAATACTTTTGGTCATCTATCTTTTTACTTCCATCTTGATCTTTTGGGGGTTGTAGTAGTAATGGCTTCAGCTGGTAGGTCACTGATTTTTGTTCATGGAGGATTATGGAAAATGAAAAAAAACTTGATTTATTTAAATCTGATTCGTGCTAAAGCCGATGGAGTGGAATGGGGCGCCAATAATGTAAGACACGGGCACCATGGCGTCCTATGGCATCGTGTAGGGTAGCACTGATTTGAGGGTGACCCTTCCTTCCTTTCGTTGGCTTGCAATATGTCTATATATTCAATGTTGTCTCTTGTATGAACTTCACTGTCTAGGGAGGATAAAAGTCATCAATGTTATCAGAGGAAATAGAATGAGAAATACAGACATCAGAACAATTGTAGAAAAACAAATCTGTCACAAAACTGGACAGAAACGAAATTATTTTCGAACTCTTCATATCGACCACTTGTCAACCACTCTGTGTGATTTGTATGTGATCTGAGCAAGAGCGATTGTACGTTCTGCCAGTTATGCGCCTACAAGTAATCCAGCACATCCGATTTTACGCTACTCTTTATTTACTAAGTAGCATCCCAGGCCTACATCAGTCGCCTCTTACGACATGCCTTTAGGTTGCAGTGGTACTATTCTTTGCTTCTCTTGCGGGCCCCGGCACCACACGTCCCGGCACCACAGGGGCCAAACAGAATGTTAATATAGTTCAGCCATTTTTGTATTGATTGATAGGACACCATCTTCACTTCGGTGAATAACCAGTGTTCTCGATCTCTTCTTACGCAGGAAGATCTCAGCTGCAGTGCACGAACTCCGTAGCACCAGTGAGTGTCCCGATGTAATTGGGAAGATGGTGGGAAATAGTTTGTAGAAATGTTATTTTTAATCTTTTTCTAATGAATTTGCCGGGCAGTGGTCTTCCAGCCTTCTTTTCTCGATTTTGAACTGCCAATGGTTCTTTTACGTACTCAGTTTGAACACGGAACCAGCGTTTTATCGTCCCTCTGATAGGATGGGAACTCGATCTCACCATATTTTTTCCGATCCAGAAGGGACCTGAGCTTTCCAGCCTTCGACTCGGTGCCATGGACATTGTAATCCCTCGGTTCGGTGCCACGAACACCGTAAATCTGGGGAATCTGTGGCTTTTTTTGCCATCCCGCGGAATTGAACCCGCACACACAGAGGGATAGTCACTCTTAGTCCAACGCGCTACGAACACGCTGGGCAGACGGGCGATCTCACCTATACTGAGCTCATTGATCTCAGGAAAATATATCCCGACGGCTCCACGAGGGAGCAAACCGAGTACTTTTGGAACGACAGGCGAGCACCTAACCTCTACGCCACAGAGAACCATATCCATTTTGTGAAAATGACTGCAATAATCGACGCTCAGGGCGCAGAGCACGAGGCAGGCCAAGAACACGATGGATAGATAATATCTCTGCGAAAGCATGGACTTACAACCTCAAAAGCAACACACCTGGCACAAGATAGAAACTAACTTTCCCCACGACGCTTCACATCAAATGTGGTTAAGATAAGATAAGATAAGATTGTAAGTTGACAACCACTTTCGGCTAGAACAATATTATGTCTGGTATGGCGCATAGGTGGGACGCATTATCGTAGTGCGTAAACGCTTACCTATCAACTTAGACACAAGAAGGCTGTGGGTTCAATCTCATACTCGACATTCTACACATGAAGAAAGGAATTGGCCATCCTACCTCTTGCATACTAGGACATAGAAATGTGAAGTGACTTCATACTCTAAGGAATGAAAAGGCTACGGAAATTTTTTTTAAAATGTAAATAATTATGACGCATAGAACAATAGACGATCTGGTATGAGAGTAATAAATGACCAGGAAGCATATTTCCTTTTAAAACATGGACAGAATTGGAAGGGATGGCAAGAGAGAGGAAGAGCTGGATGAAGTTTGTTGAAGACCTGTGCTCCGCTGGGAGTTGAAAGGTGAAGAAGAAGTAGGAGGAAGCAGGTTGACAGACAACTTTAGACTTACTCCGCGGCACAACAACGCGAATTTAAACTTTCCATGACGTTTCGCTGCATAAAAAGCTAGACAATAGATTTCCAAACTTTTTCGGCCCACCGTCCACTTTGCACAAAATAAACTTTGTAAAGCCCAAATCTCCGTTATAACAGTTTGCCAACGTCCCCCTTCCCCCGTGCTGGACTCGCTAAATTAACTAGCAACCTGGGGACAGCCACAGGTTGACGGAGAGCGAACCTAGTAAACGCTGGTTGAAATCGAACACGCACCAGAGCTCCAAATGGTACGGAAGATTGCGACGTAAAATTACGTTCTTGGCAAAGGTTGTCTATATATCACAATAAAAATTATAAAAATGACCGAAAAAGAACGATCGCGAGAAATGATGAGGTTTTAAAACACGTCCGCACACAAAAAAACCTTATCACAAGAATAAGAATGAGACAATCAAGGTTCTTCTGGCATTTAATGCGAAGAGAAGGTTTTGAACATTTGGCGACAACAGGTAAAATTCAGGGAAGGAGAGATCGTGGAAGACAGAGGAAGAAGATGTTGGATGGTCTGACATCGTGGTTCGACAAAAGATCGACGTCAGAACTGATTACCTGCACTAATGCGAGAGATAGTTTTGGAGAGACATGATCGTCAACGCCGGCATGCATGACCCATGATTCCTCTTCCCCTTTCAACTCCCAACAGAGCATAGGTCTTCAACAAACGTCTTCCAGCTTTTCCTCTCTCCTGTCATTACTTCCAATCCTTACCATGTGTTACCTATCCTTTTAATATCAGCTTACAGCTCTCTCTCTTCTCCAGGTGTGTCTAGGCCTTCACCTACTCCCCATTCTCTGCAGATATCAACACAGTGCCTGTTTTGCAATGCTTCCAGTCGGTATTCTCAATCTGTGTCCTATCCATCGCCAGTGTCTCTTCCTTAGCTCTTTCTCCACTGGTAACTGTTTAGTTCTTTCTCTTTCCTCGTTCATAATCTTATCATACCATCTCAGTCCCTCTATTCTACGTAAACATCCATTTATGAAGGCCTGTAGTTTTCTTGTGGTTTCTTTTGTTGTCTTCCATGTTTCCAAGCCATAGAACAGCACTGACCACATTTGATTGAAAGATTCTCAGCTTTGTGTTTGTTTTGATCTCCTTTGACTTCCATATCTTACTCAATGTAATAAAGTTTCCCTTGCTTTTGTATTCTTAACTTGAGATCTTTGTTTGTTCCTTCTTCTGTGTCTATGTTCCTACCATGGTATGTGTCATGGCCCTTAATTGATTGATACAATTCAATAAAAAGCAGCATTGACTAAATTTTCTTAACGTTCCACTTGTACTACCTCACACTTCTCTGGGAAGGCACACTCCAAGTTGAGAAGCATTGTACTAAAGCGAATGAGTGGTTTTCTGGTTGTAGTCATGGAAACGTGTTGTGCATATGAACGACACGGACAGCGAATATAGTTAGCACACCTTACACACACATTACTGTGTCAGCGCTAGTGATATGAGTTTCAGTATCCTACACGGAGAATGAGATCCGTAGTGGCGTAGTTGTTAGTGAACTGGCTTCTTAAGCTAGTGGTCTTGGTTAACTAATAAACAGTATACAGGTATTAAGAGCTTCCGAAAAGACAAAAGCAAAACACGGGATTGGAACCACTTACCCTTATTTCCTACGACACCCATCGCCTAGTCTAGCAATACGATCGTCCTTACGAACACAACCAGCGAGCCAAGGCGGTGGGTGTCGTAAGAAATGAGGGTAAGTGGTTCAAATCCTGTGTTTATCTATTTGTTTTTTCGGAAGCTCTTAATACCTGTATATTGTTTATTTGTTGATCATATTCTTTGCTTCCTCTGGGGTTCTTGCAAAAAACTCCTTGTTCTTATCTGGTCCTGGTTAACTCGCTTCTGGGGCTAGAGCTTTGGGTTCAATTGGGTACCAGGAATAGTACTAGGAAGTAAAAGCGGCCCTACGTGTTGTTGACCACATCACCCATCGTGTGCCGACTGTCAATGAAAGAAAGATACGAGCCTAACACTGTATTACCATATATGTTAATGTGGTATCAAAAGGGTTCCTTTAACTTCATTTTACTTCCATCTCTTTCTTACATAGGAAGATCTCAGCGGCAGTGCGCGAACTCCGTGGCACCGGCGAGGATCCCAGATGTAATTTTGAAGATGGTGAACATATTCTGTAGTAGTTTTATTAATGAAGCTTTCTGATGATTTTTGCCCGGGCAGCGGCTTTACGGCGTGCTCTTCTCGATTTTAAAATGCCAAGGGTTCTTTTACGAACTCAAATTGAACTCGAAACCTACGTTTTATCGTCCGTCTCCGATAGGACTAGTAACTCCATATCCCCTACACTAGAATCAGTGATCTCTGGAAAATATGCCAATGGCTCCATGAGGGAGCGAACCGGATACCTTTGGCACGAGAAGCGAGAACCTAACCTCTGTGACACAGAGGTCACTAAAACAAGGCAGGTGTTACAGGAAAGTTCAGAAAAGAATATGAAGGACACAGAATATAATTAACAAGTTGAAAAAATGTATTAAAAGTCAAACAAATACACAAAAGGTAAGACTTGTCAATTACTACATACAGTCACCATTGTTACAGTTTCAGTTTGGAATACCTTCATTGCACTCCGGACATGTCCATATGTGTTCCGATCTCCTTTGCAATATCTCCAACAACGTCCAGCGACTGATCGAACCAGTTCGATTTTGATTGATGAGCTTACTCACGTACCTGTTATGCTGTTCTTTTCTTGCTACTCCAATCTTCAAACCCAGCTCCTGAAATCTAGTAGTTGACGTGGATTGGTTTAAATGAAAATCTTCTTTGCGGCCATACTCTATGAGACTTTCTCTCTCTCTCTCTCGCGATCACCACCCAGACCGATGTACCAGATCTCCCCATAAATTCCATTCATGTGGAAATCGGATTCATGCAACCTTAGCATTGGTGTGTTTTACGTCACATCTTCAGCGCCATTTGGAGCTCTGGTGCTTATTCTTCGGCGATGTGTCCAGTTTCAGCCAGCGTTTACTCGGTTCGCTCTCCGTTCTGTAGCCATCTAGTATTTTTACTGTGTGCGGTAACTAGCCCCAAGCACAACCTCCTTAGTCGCCTCTTACAACATGCGTGGCAGGTAATAGTGGTTCTATTCTTTACACCCCAATTTGGGCCCCGGTAACCACTCGGGCGATGAGGCTTTCAAAATATCAGCTCTATCCATTGGCTGGCCCGATGATATGGTGGCAGAGCCAGCCAGCCTGTCTGCTCTTTCATTGCCAACGACATCCATGTGCCCCGGAACGAAGATAAGTGTAATTCTGCAAATTGTTGACGCTTGTAGTGATTCAGTCCATTGTTGAAAATAAACAAACAGATTGTTAGCGAGAGCAATTGACGATTATGAAATGTGGATATACAGAAGGATAGGGCGGCTGTGATAGGGCGGCTGTGATAGGGCGGTGTGATAGGCGGCTGTGATAGGGCGGATGTGATAGACGAAAGAAAACTAATTAACATATGCTTCTTCTTCGAATGCTCCACATTGACCACTGGTTAACCACTCTTAGTGATTTGTATGTGATCTGAGCCTAAGAGCGATTGCACGCTGTGCCAATTATGCGCCTACAAGTAGGCCAGCAAATCCCATTTCTGATCTGCTTTATATTTATTAGGATAGCTTCTCTAGTCCTCTACTTCAGTTGCCTCTTACGACATGCCTTGTAGGTCGAAGTGGTACTATTCTTTGCTTCCCATGTGGGCCCCGGCACCACGCCCCGGCACCACACGGGTGGCTCGCTGTGGTATCTGTGGCGTAGAGGTTAGATGCTTGTCTCTCGTGCCAGAGGTACTGGGTTCGCTCCCTAGTGGAGCCATCGGCATATTTCTCCAGAAATCCCCGATCGCAGTGTAAGTGAGATCGAGTTCCTAGTCTTATCTATCGGAGACGAACCATAGAAAGTAAATCCTGTGTTGCAGTTAAGCAGGTCTCTTCTTCTTCTTTGCGTTCGTTCTTTACGACCAATTTTAATCACTCTTTGTGATAAGTTTGTTCTTTGCCAAGAACGTATATACGTTGCACATTGGTTTGGTAGGCCCTAAACGTATAGACTTCTACACGTTTAGGACACGTGCATCCAATTTCAGCCAAACCTCCTTAGTCGCCTCTTACGACATGCATGGCAGGTAACAGTGATTCTATTCTTTACACCCCAAATTTGGGCCCGGGTAACCACTCGGGCGAGTTAAGCAGGTAAAAGAACCCTTGGTAGTTCAAATTCGAAAAGGGCAGTCCTGATCAAAATTCATTAGAAAGATTAAAGCATTTTTAATTACTACAAAATATTTTCACAATCTTCTAGATTACATCGAGAACCCATGCCGTGCTAGGAGTCTTGCACTGCAGCTGTGATCTTCCTGTGTACGAAAGAGATCGGAGCACACATGGTTGTTCACCGAAGTGCAATGATGATGGTCCTATCAATCAATCAAAAGGTTGACTGTTATAAGGGCAGTAACAATGAATAACCTACAAAGTTGAATCGGTTGAATTACCTCGCCTTGCATGTACCACATTCATACTAACGATTTGGGGAAACCTGACAGACCTGAAGCTGACCTCAAAGTTTGTGGTCCACAGTAAATTAACCGCATAACCAGATATCGCTGAAGAAGAAGAAGATTAATACTAACGATTGATTGAATGATACTTAACAACTTATTAACCCTTTCGCTGCTACATACTTTCCGAAGGCTGAACTAAAAATAGCTACTCTTTGTTTCTATGTTACAAACGTGAACGTACGCCTATAGCAGTGACAGTAGAAATGTATAACTTGTTAACACGTCTTTAACCCACAGAGAGAGATAATAACAGACGTCTTAATGCGTCTTTAGAAGTGAATGGGAAAAAACGTATATATACATCCTTAGCAGCTAAAGGGTTAACTAACACGCCCGAGTGGTTTCCGTGCCCAAATTTGGGGTGTAAAGAATAGAACCACTGTTACCTGCCATGCTTGTCGTAAATGCGACTAAGAGGTTTGCTGAAATCGGATGCAGGTGTCCCAAACGTGTAGAAGTCTATGTGTTTAGGGGCCTACAAACCAATGTGCAACGTATACACGTTCTTGGCAAAGATCAAACATATCACAAAGACTGATTCAAATTGGTTGTAAAGAACGAACGCAAAGAAGAAGATTAGCTGCCAGACCATGTTTGTTTTAAAAGTAATCACACAGAAATATACATAGTGTGTACGAGTTCAAGTGTGCTAACTCTATGCACTATATATATGCTCACCATACCTATTTAATTTAGGATACACACACTTATCGTCCGTGAAATGACGTGGTGCGCAATGTCTTGGTGGGCTTTTTCTTCTTCTAGTGTTCCATATCGACCACATGTTAACCACTAAGTGATTTGTATGTGATTTAATCCTAAGAGCGATTGTACGCTGTTCCAGTTATGCGCCTACAAGTAGGCCAGCACATTCAATTTCTGCGACACTTTTTATTTAATAGGGCAGCTTTCCTAGGCCCCTACCTCAGTCGCCTCTTACTACATGTCTTGTATGTCGCAGTGCTACTTCTTCTTCTTCTTTGCGTTCGCTCTTTACGACCAATTTTAATCACTCTTGTGATATGTTTGATCTTTGCTAAGAACGTGTATACGCTGCACATTGGTTTGGTAGGCCCCTAAACGCATAGACTTCTACACGTTTAGGACACATGCATCCGATTTCATCCAAACCTCCTTAGCCGCTTCTTACGATATGCGTGGCAGGTAACAGTGGTTCTATTCTTTACACTCCAAATTTGGGCCCCAGTAACCACTCGGGTGGCAGTGTTACTAATCTTTGCTGACCTTTGAGAGACCCAGCAACACATGAGCGCTATTTTCTATGAATATCGACAGTCCTTTAAAGCTGACATCGCCAGGTAGGAATGAACAAATAAATAGTGCACGCCTTATGCTAATCGATTTTTGCTGGTTTCTGCGTCAATCAATGTGGAGTCAAAAGTTCAAGGCTACTACGAGTTGTATTAACAGCTGAACCTAACTGGTCATTCAGAGGGCATGTATAGATAATGTAATGTAACAACCATTCCAGTCAACCAAGAGGTTAAGAAAAGACGCTTGAGCTGGATAGTGCACATTTTGCGAAAATCTGAGGGGAATATAACAAGAAGGTTCCTTCCTGGAACCCGCAGGGACAGCGAAAGAAGGGAAGGCCGAGAAATACATGGAGACGAGATTTGGAAGCAGATAGCAACAATATCAAGAAGAGCTGGAGGGAGCTGCGGGAGATAGCTAAGACATGGCATGAGCTGGTTGAGAACCTATGCCCCAACCCGGTTAAAAACAGAGAGAGAGAGAATGTAATAACCGTCCATTGCAGGCGATGATGACAACATCCTCAGATGTGTGATGCTGCACCTCTCTGGTGTGTGCGGAGGTAACTGTAGAGTCCAATCCTAGAACACAGTCCCTTATCACAGGTGGGTGTATACATGATCAAGGTTAAACATGTATTTGTTGTGTGTTCTGTTTTTTTCGCGCAGCTCGTTTTCTCTGTGCCTCAACAACACGACGATTCTCAGTTATGCGAGTTCCTCTTGTGTTGTTACAGCGCCACATTCGGCGATCTTGCGTCAGGGATTCCCAGCACGTGCTATCTATATCGAAGCATTTCAGAGACACATTAAGAGTGTCTTTAAAGCGTTTTTTCTGTCCACCAGCAGAACGTCTGCCCTATTCACACTCGCCGTACACCAAATGTTTTGGGATGCATTTATCAGGCATCCGAGCAACGTGACCTGTCCATCTCACTTGAGCCTTCTGTAACAGGGTATTGACACCTGGGAGGTTTGATCTTGTGAGGACTTCGCTGTCTGGAATTTTGTCCTGCCAGTTTATTTTAGTATTCTGCGTAGACAGCTTGTGTGGAAGTGGTTTAATTTTCTTGCGTGTCTGCTGTACACTGTAAATTTCTCGCTGGCGTACAGCAGCGTGGTTAGCACTATGGCCTGGTAAACTTTCAGTTTTGTGCCTACGCTCATCCCCTTCCGCTCCCACACAGTAACACGTAGCCTTCCGAACGCAGCACTGGCTTTTTATATCCTACTGTTTACCTTAGAGTCTTCTTCTTCTTGCTTCGTTCTTTGACCAATCTTAATCACTTTTGTGATACGCTTGATCTTGCCAAGAACGTGTACGTTCACATTGGTTTGGTGGCTCTTTCTTCTTGAGTTCGTTCTACAATCAATCTTAATCACTCTTTGTGATACGCTTGATCTTTGCCAAGAACGTGTATACGTTGCACATTGGTTTGGTAGGCCCTAAACGCATAGACTTCTACACGTTTAGGACATGTGCATCCGATTTCAGCCAAACCTCCTTATTCGCCTCTTACGACATGCATGGCAGGTAACAGTGGTTCTATTCTTTACACCCCAAATTTGAGCCCCGGTAACCATTCGGGCAACCTCAGAGTCTTTATTTGCAGATCTGGATAGGATACTGCCAAGATAGGCAAAGTTGTCCGCTGGCATGAGGCGCCAGGAAGGGATGAACAGATAAATAGTGCGCGTGTTATACTAATCGATTTTTTGCTGATTTATACGTCAATCAATCTGGAGTCAAAAGTTCAAGGTTACTACGAATTGTATTAACAGCTGAGCCCAACTGGCCATTCGGAGGACATGTTTAGACGTGGCCGTCAGCAGTATAAGTCCGACTAGCTCAGACGGGAAAACCAAAATTCCTGTTTAATGGGGCTGGTTTTTATAAGTGTTTGATAGAACAACGTAATATTGTCTGCAATTTTACACAATTCTTTGAGTCTCTGGTTATTTATTGATGAAAATATTAATAATATTGATATTCCTTAGTGTTAAACATAATTTGCAACATAATATAACCTTGATTTAGCATGTTGCGTTGTTTTTTAATGAATTAGTATTTATCTAACAATACTGGCGAAACACGTAAAAACAAAGTAATGTGTGTTGTATGCTGAGCGAGAGGTAAAATTCTCAAACATAGTCTGATGAAATTCTTCATCTCTCTTGTATTCTTTATTGATAAAGGCATTTTGGTCGAAACGTTGATGTGTATTGTTATTGTTTTTTTATTTTGTAAAACTACAGTACATTTCTAACAATACTGGAATGTGAGATCACCTGACTGTTGTGGACTGATTTCTGAGAATTTTATCTGAGCTCATCGGCCTTATGTTATCGGAGACCACGGTATAGATTGATATGCCGTAAGCAGTAGTGATATATATATATACACTGTAAATTGTACTCATATATATATATATATATACAGTATATATATATATTCTTTAAGCTGTACGTCTGCCCAGCGTGTTCGTAGCGCGTTGGACGACGGGTGATAAGCCCACTGTGAGTGCGGTTAAAGTTCCACGGGCTGACAGAAAAATCACAGCTTCTCAAGATTTACGGTGTTCGTGGCACCGAACCGAAAGGCTACGATGTCCATGGCACCGAGCCGATGAGCTAAAAGCTCAAGTGCTTCTGGATTGGAAATTTTGGGTACTTCTGTGTTCGTCCACTATGAATTCAGGCGTAGTCAGGGTACCCTGTATGAAGCTTCTGACTAGTTTTTGTGCGTGAAGGTATTCTTTCTTTATTATCAATGTCCCCTGCCATACCTGCATGCCTTCTCCGACATCGGATGTAAATCTGTATTGATATAGATATTAAGTAAACTATACCGAAATAGATATATTCTGTAAGCTAAATGCGTCTAAAGTCTTTTCGCAATTTTACTCAATTCTGTGAGTCTATGGTTATGTATTGGTGAAGAATATTCTTAATATTGATATTCCTTATTGTTAAACTTAACTTGTTACATAATATAACTTTGATTTAGCATTTTGTGTTGATTTTAAAATGGAATTCGTCTATATACACCAATACTGAAATGCGAGGTCACGTGGTGTAGTTGTGGTCTGATTGCCCATAATTCTTACCTGAGTCCTAAGGCCCATAAGTTTATAGTTGGCTCTGCTCAAGGCAAGGGATTAACCACTTAACCACAGAGTTAGTATGCTATTCACATCTTTAGCCACTTCGTTATTTTGAAAACAATGCAAAGCAGGGGGAGGTTTATATAGATCAGTTTAAGCAGAGCCAACTATAAATTTATTTAGAGTTAGAGTTGGCTGTGACATAGCCAGGCTCCAGTATAGCAAGGCTGTGGCTGTGACCAATAGAGGTATAGCAAGTATATTATGTAACATAGTTCTTCAAAACCAGCCAATGAAAATGCTGATCTGGACAAAACAATGGAGTGGTTCTGGTAATATTACGCAATGCACGCTCAAAGTGACGCCAAAAACGGACGCGTAAATAAGACATGACATCAACACAAAAGGTTCGCGGAAATTACTTTCATATTCCGTTCAACAACTTATGCTCACAATCCAATGCGAATTGCAGCAAAACCATCAATTCTACAGTAGCGAAACTTTGCACCCAACCTTAGAATTATACCGACGCAAATGTATGATGGAAGAAATTGCTATAGGAAACCTGGATTTTGTAATATAACGGTTTCCTTTGGCGGCATATTTGGCGAGTCTGAAATGAATTTTTAGTTTTTGCACTAAACGCACCACTATCACATTTGATGACAAGTCTCATGCAAAGGCGTATCATCTCTGCTCATACATGGGAGAAAATGATGATATTTGCAATAGAGTCATGAAATAAACAAGAAATAGTTGTGTTAGCTGGCATGTCATAATGCCATCCCCCTTTCTCGTACAGGCTTGGGGCTGGCAAGGCGGAGCTACGTGGAGACGTTCTTTTCAAATCGCTACTTTTTCAGTACAATGTGTTAACATATGTGGTAGGGAGGTATCACTACAATAAAACAGCTCTTTTCTCTGGGTTTTGTTTACTGTGGTACAGATGACCCATATGTGCCTCTTTGCGGAAATGCGCGTATAGTATTAATGATACTTTTGCATTGTAACTCATTAGAAATGTTATATCAATGTCTGTTTTGAGAAGTCAACAATATGTCCCAATAGCTTCACACTAATTTTGATATACGCCTTTAATTAAAAGTCTGTTTATGGCGTCTTTTGTTTACCCCGTTCAACCCCGATTTGAATTGATGCACGGGAAATGCAAGAATTGTTTTAAAAAAACAGGATTTCGTCCTGAATATTGTTATTTTGTAGTCAATAATGTACTAAATGGCTGTAAACATTAGGTTTCTCCAACCATGCCAATGTACACGTTAAATATATAGCACAAAGAAGGCAATTTCTAGATGGAATGATTGGAAAAAAATATTTTGTAGCGTCGGGAACATGTGTAGTTCACATGCAAGATTTCAAGTTATTTAATCAAATGGTTACACCGATACCAATTTTTATCTGTGGGCATGACAAGTTTAACGGACTATACTATAATAAAATAATAATATCTCCTTTAATTAAAAATCCGCCGTGTGGGGCCGGGGCCCGCAAGGAAAGCAAAGAATAATACCACTGCGACCTACAAGACATGTCGTAAGAGGCGACTGATGTAGGCCTTAGGAAAGCTACCCTAGTAAATAAAAACGTTGCCGAAATCGGATGTACTGGCCTACTTGTAGGCGCATAACTGGCACAACATACAATCGTTCTCAGGCTCAGATCACATACAAATCACACAGAGTGGTTAACAAGTGGTCGATATGGAGCGTTCGAAGAAGTAATTAAAAATCCTCTCCTACTTCAGTTGAATTAGGGCTCAACATTTACATTCAGGTCTGTATTCAGTTTCTTCATGGACAATAAGCAAAGCAAAGTCACAAAAAAATAACTACATGTGAAATGTGATGACTACGAAAAGTTACCTACTGTCAAAAGAAGGTCATCGGCATCAGAAAGAACGTTGAGACAGAACCTTGCTTGAATTTCATCGAGAAATAAAGATTTTGTTTCTTCGAACTCTCCATATCGATCACTTGTTAAACCACTCTTTGTGATTTGTTTGTGATCCAAGTCTAAAACCTATTGTACCTTGTGCCAGTTATGCACCTACAAGTAGGCCAGCACATCCGATTTCTACGACGCTTTTTATTTACCAGGTAGCTTCCTAGGTCCTACATTAGCTCTTACGACATGCCTTGTATGTCTCAGTAGTACTATTCACACGATGTCTTCTCTACAAATGATATACAAAGGACAATTCTGTAACACATATTCAAAAGCATAAATATGTTTTCCACCTCTTTGTTAAATGGCCATGCTTCCTACCTTCACGTTGCAACTGAGAATATACACGCTCTTAGTATTCTGATCTTTATTTTCCTGTCAGTTCTATTCCAAACAATTTTTAGTTGTTTAATTTGGGTGTGTGTAAGGTTATGTTTGTTCTTTTAATTTAGTGTATATCAAATAAATAAATTGTCCACCATTGTCTGTTCCAGACATTAGAATATGAAGTCACTTCACATTTCTAGACGCTAGTGTGCAGGGGCAGGATGGTCAATTCCTTTCCTCACGTCTGGAGCGTCGAGTGTTGGATTGAACCCACAATCCTCTTGTGTCTGAGTCGATATGCAACGCTATGCACTACGCCCACTTAGCCAAGTTAGCGTATAAGCAAATCTTCAATCTCTTATTAGTTTATTTGTATTTTATATATATATAAATACATCTTTTTTTTTATGTTTTCCTTACCTTGTGCTGCAGCCATGAGGTATTCAGAAAGAAAAAACTGCAAGAATATTTTTTGGTGGTTTTTTCTGTTATAGTCCCGACGTAGTATTTGCACGCTTGTATTTCTCCGCCAGCAGATCAATAAATGATGAGCGGGAAAGCCCTACAAGGCAGACAACAGCACGACTAGTAATATAGCGTCTAACGTGCATGGTTTGCGGTCAGTGACGCCCATAGCTTCCCCTCCCTCCCCGAACTAGTGGTCAGTTTTCAAACAAAGAAAACCAAGTCTATTATCTCCCCCACTCTCTAATTTCGCATCAGCTGGTCTATGAATTCAAGGCCCTCCGTAATTGAGAGTTACGCAAAACAGACGCCAAGCCAGCGAGATGCTGACCAATGGCTAGTTTACTGAACTCAGTCTCCTTTGTTACACCTATCAATTTTAATTCTGTGGTCAAGAGTGCGCCCTAGTGAAATATTCTGTGAAGGATTGATTGATTGATAGGACCATTATCATTGCACTTTGGTGAGTAACCATGTGTGCTCCGATCTCTTTCTGACACAGGAAGATCTCAGCTGCAGTGCACGAACTCCGTAGCACCGGTGAGGGTCCACAATGTAAATTTTGAAAATAGTGAAGATATTTTTGCAGGAATTTTATTTTTAATCTTTTCTAATGAATTTTGCCCGGGCAGCGGCTTTCCAGCCTACTCTTCTCGATTTTGAACTGTCAAGGGTTCTTTTACGTGCTCAAATTGAACACGGGACTTACGTTTTATCGTCCGTCTTCGATAGGACTAGGAACTCGATCTCACCTACACTTAGATCAGGGATCTCTGGAAAAATAACCAGATGGTTCCACGAAGGAGCGAACCTGGTACCTTTGACACGAGAGACGATCACCTAACTTCTACGTCACAGAGACTGATTAACTTTAAAGTTGGTGGAGTAAAATAGGGCGCCATGAATGTGTGACACGGGCGCCATGGCGCCCACGAACACCACGTTAAAACAGCACTGCACGCTGTATTCTTTTCAGACAATGGTTGATGAATGTTAGCAGTTTATTCGTTTTCGTTTTATGTATTTCTAAATCTTTCTGACCTAAACAGCAGACATTCAATGACTGTATTTCTGCCTCCTAGTTCTCGCGATCACCGCCCAGACCGATGTACCAGATTTCCTCATAAATTCTTAATCATGTGGAAATCTGATTCATGCAACCTTAGCATTGGTGTGTTTCCTCACATCTTCAGCCTCATTTAGAGCTCTGGTGTTTATCCTTCGGCGATGTGTCCGGTTTATGCCAGCGTTTACTGGGTTCGCTCTTCGTCAACCTTGGGCTGTCCCCAGCCGATCTGCAAGACAGCAGGTTGTATTTTCTTTAGGTAGCTACCCTTAGACAACCTTCCCTCCCGGGTTGTTGAGCGTCATCTACCCAGGTTACCGTCTTTTTTAACTACTTGGTTTGCCTGCCGTCCAGTTTTGTGTACGGTTTACTCTGCTAGCCTTTGATTCTCCCCAATCAAACTACAAGGCAGCAGTAGTTCCCTGCGAGCGGAAATGCGCACTGGAATCAACCTCTGCTGGGTTTTCCAGTTTTTCTGCACATTTTGGTTGCCCACTCACCCTCGCGCCTGCCACGCCCTCTCTTTGCTACACCATCAGCTCCGTGCACGTCTGCCCAACGGTGGACCCACCCGTGCATCGTCCGCATGCGTGCTTGCTCTGCCCTGGTGCCTGCCTCACTATCTCCATCAGTTCTCACCGTGCTTACATTTACCTCTAGGTTGTCCGGACCCGGTGCTTAACTCGGGCCCCCACCCCAGGGCTCCGAGTTTCGCCCTATGTGGGCTCATATGCAGCTCATATCGGGCCCAAGTTTTGTTCCACGCGGGCCCACGTCTTTCTATGGATGCACCCTCGTCCCTTTATGGTTATCTGCTCATCTTATGCTTTCCGTCCATCGGCCGGGAGAGACGAGCATTAATATTCACTCTAGGATTCCGTTCGTCTGTGTTGCGAGCGGATCCCATCCAACGTGACTACGTCTGCATCTCTACCACTACAGTAGCTATCCCTCGATTCCTACCTGCTTATCCAGGCAGGAGCCAATGTCTGTTACCAGGGTCACCATGTGGAGGTGGGGTAGGATCTTGATTAGTGCCAGCTCACTAATCCTGGCGTGACGTTGTACCCATGTGCCTTTAACTCCCCTAGTAAATAAAAAGCGTCGCAGAAATAGGATGAGCTGGCCTACTTGTAGGTGCATAACTGGCACAAGGTACAATCACTCTTTGGCTCGGATCACATACAAATCACACAGAATGGCTATCACGTGGTCGATACCCACCGTTCGAAGACGATAATTACTATTTTCTATTTTGTTGGGAATTCAGTAGACTCAGAATCTGTCTCCTTCCCTCTATAAACATCCTTATTTGTGACCCTATCATACTGAACGTATAAGTGGTGCCTAGAAAATCGACGATTCGTTTACTGTTGTTGATGGCTAAGTCCCGTAAAGGATATGCCACGATTTGTATTGTTCACCATAGTATTATCCAGATAGGGAAAGATTGTAGTAAAACTATGTAGCAATAGCGAAACACGTAAAAATATAGTACTGTAGTTTTACAAAAAACAATAACAATAGACAGGAGCGTTTCCGCCCGAGTGGTTACAGTGGCCCAAATTTGGGGTGTAAAGAATAGAACCACTGTTACCAGCCACACATGTCGTAAGAGGCGGTTAAGGAGGTTTGGGTGAAATCGGGTGCACGTGTCCTAAACGTGTAGAAGTATATGCGTTTAGGGACCAATCAAACCAATGTGCAACGTATACACGTTCTTGGCAAAGATCAACCATATCACAAAGAGTAATTAAAATTGGTCGTAAAGAACAAACGCAAAGAAGAAGAGAAGACAGCAACGTTTCGACCAAAAGGTCTTTTTCATCATACCATCTCATTCTCTCTTATTCTGTTCAGACAGCAGTTGATGAATGTTAGCAGTTTAGTAGCTATTGTTTTATTTCATAGAAAAAACGCTTTAAAGCCACTCTTAAAGTGTTTCTGAAATGCTTCGATATAGACACCACGTGCTGGGAATCCCTTGCGCAAAATCGTCAAATGTGGCGCTGTAACAACAAAAGCGGAACCCGCATAGCTGAGAATCATTGTGTCGTTGAGGCACAGAGAAAACGAGCTGCACGAAAATGCAGAACACACATATCTAACCTTGATCATGTATCCCCACCTATGGTAGGGATTCTGTTCTAGGATTGGACTCTACAGTCACCTACGCACACACCAGAGAGGTGCAGCAGCACACGTCTGAGATTGTTGTCATCATCGCTTGCAATGGACGGCTATTATTGTTTTATTTGTTCTAATACTTTTTGACCCATGCAGCAGACCTTGAATGCCTGTATTTCTGCCTCCTGGTTATGACCCACAAGCGGCCCCGAATACAATACTGCCCAGCACGTGGCATTGCTCCCACCATTACCTTAAGTCAACCAGTTTTGTGGCATTTGAAATAGAGCCATGCAAACTTACCCCGTTCAAAATATCGTCAGGGGCAGATCTGTAGGGAGTTGATAGTTCAAGCTCAAATGTCTCGGATATTATGATAAAAAGAATGCATGCTCACACTTCCCTAAATCAGAGGTTTTCAACCTTTTCTATGCCCGTATCCCTACGAAATGTGAGAATAATGTTCGCAGACCCTATTATAAGAGAACTAGTTTCCCCACCCCGTGCTGGTGCTATACACACAGTCAGTGGCGTAGTCGTATAATAAATAGTATCGGGGGTACTTTGTTTCTGGTTGAATGGATAAGGGCGCCGCCCGTGTGTTGCCGGGGCTCGCAAAGGGAGCAAAGAATAGTAAAACTGCGATCTACAAGGCATGTCGTAAGAGGCAGCTGAGGTAGGTGCCTGGGGAAGCTACCCTAGTTTTAAAATAAAGCATCTCAGAAATCGGATGTGCTGGCCTACTTGTATGCGCATAACTGGCACAACATACAATCGCTCTTAGGCTGAGATCACATATAAATCACACAGAGTGGTTTAACAAGTGGATCGTTCGAAGAAGAAATATTTATATATTTATATATGTGTATGTGTATGTATGTATGTATGTATGTATGTATGTATGTATGTATGTATGTATGTATGTATGTATGTATGTATGATATATATATGTAGCTAATATCTACTCCAAGTTTGACTCACAGTTGTCCATCATGTGCACAACTGTTCATTAGTGCATGAGGTATTAGTGCATGAGACATTAATGAGGTATTAGTGCATGAGGTATTAATGCATGGGACATTAATGAGGTATTAGTGCATGAGGTATTAGTGCATGGGACATTAATGAGGTATTAGTGCATGGGACATTAATGAGGTATTAGTGCATGAGGTATTAGTGCATGAGACATTAATGAGGTATTAGTGCATGGGACATTAATGAGGTATTAGTGCATGATACATTAATGAGGTATTAGTGCATGATACATTAATGAGGTATTAGTGCATGAGACATTAATGAGGTATTAGTGCATGAGACATTAATGAGGTATTAGTGCATGGGACATTAATGAGGTATTAGTGCATGAGACATTAATGAGGTATTAATGCATGATACATTAATGAGGTATTAATGCATGAGACATTAATGAGGTATTAGTGCATGATACATTAATGAGGTATTAGTGCATGAGACATTAATGAGGTATTAGTGCATGAGACATTAATGAGGTATTAGTGCATGAGACATTAATGAGGTATTAGTGCATGATATATTAATGAGGTATTAGTGCATGATACATTAATGAGGTATTAGTGCATGAGACATTAATGAGGTATTAGTGCATGAGACATTAATGAGGTATTAGTGCATGAGACATTACTTACTTACTTTACTTAATCCCGTCATGCCTAGTGACACATGGGGCTTCAGAAAGGACTTTCCATGCTCTCCTGTCCCGTGCAACCTTCAGCGCAGAGCCCACGTCAGAGATGCGGTGTCCAGTTCCTCTTCCATCATGCGCCTCCATGTTGTCCGTGGTCTGCCTTTCTTTCTCTTTCCTCTGGTGTCCAAGTGAGGGCTATCCTTGCAGGCATTTCTTGTCTCATTCTCATAACATGTCCGAGCCATTTCCATCTTCTCTTTTGAGTATGTCATTCATTGCCTCTTGTCTTGTGTCTTGGAGTAGTTGGTTATTGGATATTTTAACTGGCCAAAAGATTCCCAAGATTCTGCGAAGACAAGAGTGGTGGAAAACTGACAGCCTGCTAGTATCTCCTTTGGTCATCCTCCAACACTCCGATCCGTAGAGCAAAACTGGCAAAACAATGCTTTTATAGAGTTTAAGCTTTGTGGTCCTATTGTAGATTTTGGACTTCCATACTGGTTTCATTCTAGCAAAAGCGGTTCTGGCCTTACTCAGACGTGATTTTATATCTTCCTCTGTGCCACCATTTAGTGTCAGTACGCTACCAAGATATGTAAACTGCTCAACCCTTTCCAGTGTTTCATCTTCTAACATTACTGGTTGTTGGATTTCACTGTTTGTCATAATTTTTGTTTTTCCTGTGTTTGTTTTGAGGCCTACTGTCTTTGCCGTGCTGTAAGATTGTATTTTTCTCTTGTATATGTTCATATTTGTGTGACACCAGGGCATATCATCTGAAAGCCCAGGTCCTCAAGCATCTCGAAAGGGCCCATCTTATTCCTCTTGGTGCTTGTTTTTTTATGGCATTTTTAGCCCCCATAATTGTAATACTAAACAAAGAGGACATTACGCATCCCTGTCTTACCAGTTTTTCTGGAATGTTTTGTTGGAATTCTTTGGTTGGGAGAAATCTTTATAGAAAGGTATGATGTTGACAAGCTTCTGCGGTACGCCGTATTGTCTCAGTATCTTTAGGCTGTTTTTGGGACGCTGTCGAATGCCTTTTCAAAATCTATGAAGTTGATATAAAAGTCCTTTTACCCCTACATTGTTCTAAAATGTTACGCAGGGTAAATATGTGTTCTTTTTGTTCCTTTTCCCTTTCCTAAACCCTGCTTGCTCCATTCGTAGACACTTGTCTACGTTTTTGTATTCGCTTATGACAATTTTAGAATACCTTTTTGGGATTAAAAAGGGATTCCCTCCAGTTATTGCAATCTGTTAGGCCCTTTCTTGGGGTTTTTCACCACAGACCCCTAGCCCAACCTTAGGCAATTCTTCTTTCTCCCAGATATCTGCAAACAATGGCTCTATGTTTGCATGTGGGATCGATCAAAAAAGCTCTGCTGTCATTTCATCTTTCCCCGGTGCTTTGTTGTTTCTCAGGGATCCAATAGTTTTTACTATTTCTTGCTTTTCTGGCAATTTGAGGTTGATATCAATATCCTGTGGGGCCCGGGGGGATTCCGGGGATGTTCAGGATCAGGTCTGTTTAACACCAAAGTGGGGTGTCCACCATATCCTGCTCCTGCCTGTTTTCAACAGTTTTCTAGGCTGTTTCTGCTGGCATGTTATGGTTGTGTCTTTTATTCCCAAAAGTTTGAAACTTTTACGTGTGTGCAGATCATGTACTTTAGCAGCTTTTTTTGCTTTTCTGCGTTTTTTCCATAAATTGTCTCTTGTCTGTTCTAGCACTTCTTTTTTCCATTTTTTTTAGTTCTGTATATTCTTTTCCCTTATCTTTTTTACGTTCTGATCTAATCTTTGATGAATTTTTTTCCTTTCGCTTTTGGGTGTATTCTAGGTCTGGCCCTTTTCCCCTTTATGTTGTCCTTTACTGGTTCCCAGACACTCCCCAACTATTTTATTGCCTTTGATCGCATTCCATTTTTTTTGGGTACTTTTAGTTTGGGGTTGTGTCGACTGCTCTGACAGGATTTAAATCTGTTCTTTAGTTCCACTATATATTTTGTAGCAATCTCTCTGTCTTTTTTAAAAGGTTAACATTAAAGTATTCTGTTCTTGTCTTGGCTTGTATATATGTTTTCTTGAGTTTGGCCTGATCTCACAAAGGGGTGGTCGCTGCCCCCGTCAGCTCCCTTTTCCCCTTTTCATCAAATAATGTCTTTCGCCATTTACTGTTGATCATAAAATGGTCTATCTGGTTTTCATCTCTTCCATTTGGGGGTATCCATTTTACTTGTGTATGGTCCTGTGTGAAACAATGTGCCTCTATGATCAGTCTGTTTTCTAGACAAAAATTGCTCAACATTTCTCCATTTTCATTTGCAGTGCCACATCCCTCTTCCCCATTATTGCTTCTCTGTGTCTGTTATTGTTTCAACTTTTGCTTTAGGTCTCCCATTATGCACAAAACATCCTGAGCTGGAACCTTGTCCACTATTTCCTGCAACCTTCTATAAAATGTGTTTTTGTCCTCTTCTTCGGCTTCGTTAGTGGTGCATAGCATTGAATGATAGTTAGCTTTCCTTTTTTCCCATTAAATCGGGCTTTCAACAATCTTCATTAATCGGGTGCCACTCTAAGAGATGTTTATTCAACCCTTTCCTTATTATTAGTGCAACTCCTGCTGAATGATTCCCGTCGTCTCTTCCTGAGTATAAGATGGTTTCCCTGTTCTAGTTGTCGTCTGTCCAAAGCCTGTCCATCTACTTTCGCTGACCCTAGAATGTGTAATTTATAGTGTTGCATCTCTTTACCACCTGTGATGTCTTTGTGGTCTCGAACATTGTTCTGACGTTCCAGAATCCTATTCTTAGTTTAGTTTTGACATCCAGCAGACTTGAATTTCCAGCGTGGGCTTCCTTGCGGCTTTCACCCATACTGTTCATGCTGACAGTGGTACTCTGTCTCAAGACCGTTGGACATCGAGAGCATTTTTCCTTTGAGTTTCTGTAACATTTTTTTTTTTATGGGGCAGAGTTTTAGCACTGCCCAACCCCAACCTGGAGGACCAGGAGGCCACATTTAGTCTGACCTCTCACCTTGACCTGTCCGGCATGGGTAACCCTTCCAGGCACAGAACGTTCCTGCCGGCATAGCTTTCTGGATCATTGAGGCACGCAAGCCCCCTCACCACTACAAGGTAATGGCCTCATGGGGGGGCATGAGACATTAATGAGGTATTAGTGCATGATACATTAATGAGGTATTAGTGCATGATACATTAATTAGGTATTAGTGCATGATACATTAATGAGGTATTAGTGCATGATACATTAATGAGGTATTAGTGCATGAGACATTAATGAGGTATTAGTGCATGATACATTAATGAGGTATTAGTGCATGATACATTAATGAGGTATTAGTGCATGAGACATTAATGAGGTATTAGTGCATGAGACATTAATGAGGTATTAGTGCATGATACATTAATGAGGTATTAGTGCATGAGACATTAATGAGGTATTAGTGCATGAGACATTAATGAGGTATTAGTGCATGATACATTAATGAGGTATTAGTGCATGATACATTAATGAGGTATTAGTGCATGAGACATTAATGAGGTATTAGTGCATGAGACATTAATGAGGTATTAGTGCATGATACATTAATGAGGTATTAGTACATGAGACATTAATGAGGTATTAATGCATGAAACATTAATGAGGTATTAGTGCATGATACATTAATGAGGTATTAGTGCATGAGACATTAATGAGGTATTAGTGCATGATACATTAATGAGGTATTAGTGCATGAGACATTAATGAGGTATTAGTGCATGATACATTAATGAGGTATTAGTGCATGATACATTAATGAGGTATTAGTGCATGAGACATTAATGAGGTATTAATGCATGAGACATTAATGAGGTATTAGTGCATGAGACATTAATGAGGTATTAGTGCATGAGACATTAATGAGGTATTAATGCATGAAACATTAATGAGGTATTAGTGCATATAATTAATGAGGTATTAGTGCATGAGACATTAATGAGGTATTAGTGCATGATACATTAATGAGGTATTAGTGCATGAGACATTAATGAGGTATTAGTGCATGAGACATTAATGAGGTATTAGTGCATGAGACATTAATGAGGTATTAGTGCATGATACATTAATGAGGTATTAGTGCATGAGACATTAATGAGGTATTAGTGCATGAGACATTAATGAGGTATTAATGCATGAGACATTAATGAGGTATTAGTGCATGATACATTAATGAGGTATTAGTGCATGATACATTAATGAGGTATTAATGCATGGGACATTAATGAGGTATTAGTGCATGAGACATTAATGAGGTATTAGTGCATGATATATTAATGAGGTATTAGTGCATGGGACATTAATGAGGTATTAGTGCATGAGGTATTAATGAGGTATTAGTGCATGAGACATTAATGAGGTATTAGTGCATGAGGTATTAATGCATGGGACATTAATGAGGTATTAGTGCATGAGGTATTAATGCATGATACATTAATGAGGTATTAGTGCATGAGACATTAATGAGGTATTAATGCATGAGACATTAATGAGGTATTAGTGCATGAGACATTAATGAGGTATTAGTGCATGAGACATTAATGAGGTATTAATGCATGAGGTATTAATGAGGTATTAGTGCATGAGACATTAATTAGGTATTAGTGCATGATACATTAATGAGGTATTAGTGCATGAGACATTAATTAGGTATTAGTGCATGATACATTAATGAGGTATTAGTGCATGAGACATTAATGAGGTATTAGTGCATGATACATTAATGAGGTATTAATGCATGAGACATTAATGAGGTATTAATGCATGATACATTAATGAGGTATTAGTGCATGAGACATTAATGAGGTATTAGTGCATGAGACATTAATGAGGTATTAGTGCATGAGACATAAGAGGTATTAATGCATGAGACATTAATGAGGTATTAGTGCATGAGACATTAATGAGGTATTAGTGCATGATACATTAATGAGGTATTAGTGCATGAGACATTAATGAGGTATTAGTGCATGAGACATTAATGAGGTATTAGTGCATGATACATTAATGAGGTATTAGTGCATGATACATTAATGAGGTATTAATGCATGGGACATTAATGAGGTATTAGTGCATGAGACATTAATGAGGTATTAGTGCATGGGACATTAATGAGGTATTAGTGCATGAGGTATTAATGCATGAGACATTAATGAGGTATTAGTGCATGATACATTAATGAGGTATTAGTGCATGATACATTAATGAGGTATTAGTGCATGATACATTAATGAGGTATTAGTGCATGAGACATTAATGCATGAGACATTAATGAGGTATTAGTGCATGAGACATTAATGAGGTATTAGTGCATGATACATTAATGAGGTATTAGTGCATGAGACATTAATGAGGTATTAGTGCATGAGACATTAATGAGGTATTAGTGCATGGGACATTAATGAGGTATTAGTGCATGATACATTAATGAGGTATTAGTGCATGAGACATTAATGAGGTATTAATGCATGAGGTATTAATGAGGTATTAGTGCATGAGACATTAATTAGGTATTAGTGCATGATACATTAATGAGGTATTAGTGCATGATACATTAATGAGGTATTAATGCATGAGACATTAATGAGGTATTAGTGCATGAGACATTAATGAGGTATTAATGCATGAGACATTAATGAGGTATTAGTGCATGAGACATTAATGAGGTATTAGTGCATGATACATTAATGAGGTATTAGTGCATGAGACATTAATGAGGTATTAGTGCATGAGACATTAATGAGGTATTAGTGCATGATACATTAATGAGGTATTAGTGCATGATACATTAATGAGGTATTAATGCATGGGACATTAATGAGGTATTAGTGCATGAGACATTAATGAGGTATTAGTGCATGGGACATTAATGAGGTATTAGTGCATGAGGTATTAATGCATGAGACATTAATGAGGTATTAGTGCATGATACATTAATGAGGTATTGGGCATGATACATTAATGAGGTATTAGTGCATGAGACATAATGCATGAGACATTAATGAGGTATTAGTCATGAGACATTAATGAGGTATTAGTGCATGAGACATTAATGAGGTATTAGTGCATGAGACATTAATGAGGTATTAGTGCATGATACATTAATGAGGTATTAGTGCATGAGACATTAATGAGGTATTAGTGCATGAGACATTAATGAGGTATTAGTGCATGATACATTAATGAGGTATTAGTGCATGATACATTAATGAGGTATTAGTGCATGATACATTAATGAGGTATTAATGCATGAGACATTAATGAGGTATTAGTGCATGATACATTAATGAGGTATTAGTGCATGAGACATTAATGAGGTATTAGTGCATGAGACATTAATGAGGTATTAGTGCATGAGACATTAATGAGGTATTAGTGCATGATACATTAATGAGGTATTAGTGCATGAGACATTAATGAGGTATTAGTGCATGATACATTAATGAGGTATTAGTACATGAGACATTAATGAGGTATTAGTGCATGATACATTAATGAGGTATTAGTGCATGATACATTAATTAGGTATTAGTGCATGAGGCATTAATGAGGTATTAGGCATAGACATTAATGAGGTATTAGTGCATGATACATTAATGAGGTATTAGTGCATGAGGCATTAATGAGGTATTAGTGCATGATACATTAATTAGGTATTAGTGCATGAGGTATTAATGAGGTATTAGTGCATGAGACATTAATGAGGTATTAGTCAGAGCATTAATGAGGTATTAGTGCATGATACATTAATGAGGTATTAGTGCATGAGACATTAATGAGGTATTAATGCATGGGACATTAATGAGGTATTAGTGCATGATACATTAATGAGGTATTAATGCATGATACATTAATGAGGTATTAGTGCATGAGACATTAATGAGGTATTAGTGCATGATACATTAATGAGGTATTAGTGCATGAGACATTAATGAGGTATTAGTGCATGATACATTAATGAGGTATTAGTGCATGAGACATTAATGAGGTATTAATGCATGAGACATTAATGAGGTATTAATGCTGGACATTAATGAGGTATTAATGCATGAGACATTAATGAGGTATTAGTGCATGAGACATTAATGAGGTATTAGTGCATGAGACATTAATGAGGTATTAATGCATGAGACATTAATGAGGTATTAATGCATGATACATTAATGAGGTATTAATGCATGAGACATTAATGAGGTATTAGTGCATGATACATTAATGAGGTATTAGTGCATGAGACATTAATGAGGTATTAGTGCATGAGACATTAATGAGGTATTAGTGCATGAGACATTAATGAGGTATTAGTGCATGATACATTAATGAGGTATTAGTGCATGAGACATTAATGAGGTATTAGTGCATGATACATTGGAGGTATTAGTGCATGATACATTAATGAGGTATTAATGCATGAGACATTAATGAGGTATTAGTGCATGAGACATTAATGAGGTATTAGTGCATGATACATTAATGAGGTATTAGTGCATGAGACATTAATGAGGTATTAGTGCATGATACATTAATGAGTATTAGGTGCATGATACATTAATGAGGTATTAGTGCATGAGACATTAATGAGGTATTAGTGCATGAGACATTAATGAGGTATTAGTGCATGAGACATTAATGAGGTATTAGTGCATGATACATTAATGAGGTATTAGTGCATGATACATTAATGAGGTATTAGTGCATGAGACATTAATGAGGTATTAGTGCATGATACATTAATGAGGTATTAGTGCATGAGACATTAATGAGGTATTAGTGCATGATACATTAATGAGGTATTAATGCATGGGACATTAATTAGGTATTAGTGCATGAGACATTAATGAGGTATTAGTGCATGATACATTAATGAGGTATTAATGCATGAGACATTAATGAGGTATTAGTGCATGATACATTAATGAGGTATTAGTGCATGAGACATTAATGAGGTATTAGTGCATGATACATTAATGAGGTATTAGTGCATGATACATTAATGAGGTATTAATGCATGAGACATTAATGAGGTATTAGTGCATGATACATTAATGAGGTATTAGTGCATGAGACATTATTTAGGTATTAATGCATGGGACATTAATGAGGTATTAGTGCATGATACATTAATGAGGTATTAATGCATGGGACATTAATGAGGTATTAGTGCATGAGACATTAATGAGGTATTAGTGCATGATACATTAATGAGGTATTAATGCATGAGGCATTAATGAGGTATTAATGCATGGGACATTAATTAGGTATTAGTGCATGAGACATTAATGCATAAGGTATTAATGCATGAGGTATTAATGAGAAGAGAAGGTTTAGAACATTTGGTGACTACAGGTAAAATTCAGGAAGGAGAGATCGTGGAAGACAAAAGAGAAGATGTTGATGGCCTGACATCATGGTTCGACAAAATATCGACGTCAGAACTGATTACATCCACCAAGCAAAGAGAGTTGTGGAGAGACATGATCGCCTACGCCGGCAGGCATGGCACTGATTGATTGATTAATGAGGTATTAATACATGAGATATTAATTCATGAGACATTAATGCATGAGGTATTAACGCATGAGACATTAATGCATGAGACATTAATGCATGAGACATTAATGCATGAGACATTAATGAGGTATTAGTGCATGAGACATTAATACATGAGGTATTAATGCATGAGACATTAATGAGGTATTAATGCATGAGACATTAATGAGGTATTAATACATGAGACATTAATGCATGAGACATTAATGAGGTAGTAATACATGAGATATAAGTGTCAAACAACGGAGACACGATGAAAGAAATAAACTCACGTATTGCTATAGCTGCTAGTGCCTTCACTACGTTAACAAATATCTGGCAATCTCAAGACCTGAGTATATGTACAAAAGTTAAATTGTTTAGGTCATGTGTGATTCCTACTGCCCTTTACGGTTGTGAAAGTTGAAATCAACAAAGAAAATTGATAAGAAACTGGACAGCTTTGAGAATAAATGTCTCCGAAAATTATTAAAAGTAAAATGGAGTGATTTCGTTTCTAACAACACAGTGAGAGATAGAACACACCAACAACCGTATCAAATATTATAAGAAAACGAAGGTGGAAATATTTAGGTCATGTTCTTAGATCAGACGAAAAGAGACTTCTTCTTTCGAACATTCTTCACGGCCAATTTTATCATTCTTTTTGTGATGTATAATTGGTCCTTTGACAAGAACGGAGTGACCTACGTCGGGACGATTGTGCGCCCATGGTGACTAGGCTCGCCCGTCCGGTTTCAGCCAGCTTTTGATTTACTAGGGTGAACTTTCCTAGGGAAAAGAGACTAAATCAACAAATCCTTCGCCCGAGTGGTTACCGGGGCCCAAATTTGGGATGTAAGAATAGAACCACTGTTACCCGCCATGCATGTCGTAAGAGGCGGCTAAGGAGGTTTGGCTGAAATCGGTAGCACGTGTCCTAAACGTGTAGAAGTCTATGTGTTTAGGGCCTACCAAACCAATGTGCAACGTATACACGTTATTGACAAAAATCAAACATATCACAAAGAGTGATTACAATTGGTCGTAAAGAACGAACGCAAAGAAGAAGAAGTAGAACAAGTCCTTATGTGGTCACCAGTTGGGAAAAGAAAACGTGGAAGACCAAAGACCACTCTTCGAAAAACAATCTTACAAGAAAGTAAACTATTGGGATGTAAAACCATACGAGATCTCCAACTGCTAGCAACGAACCGCATTACATGGAGATCTAACACCTCTGCCCTATGTTCCGCCTTTGGCACGAAAGGAACAAACTAACTAACTATAAGTGCATGAGGTATTATTGCATGAGGTATTAGTACATGAGACATTAATGCTTGAGACATACGATGCTGGTAGTTTTCATTTCCCAAAGTCGGAAATTAATATCAAATTGTCCATCGTATTATACAGGGTGTTCAACTTAAAGCAGCCCCATTGATAAATAGAAATTTGCCAGGTACGCATTGCATTTCCGTTTATTTACTATTTAAACCGGTTCTGACTAGCTTGTCCTACGTCACATTTGTTCATCGCCCTTCCTGCACTACAATTACATCATACCACAACCCTGACCTATACTACGTCATAACTGAACCTTCTCATTTCCATACATATATGCCCGATTAGCTCCATTCATGGGCTGCTTTTAAGTTGAACACCCTGTATTTCGCACTGGTTTTTTTATATTTAAAAAAAAAGTTGACCATCCTTTTTGGGAATTAATATCTAATTTTGAAATGAAAGAAGAAGGATTGAAACTCTACCCCAAGCCGGGGACGCGTGTCAAAAACCTCATGATGACCTTTGGCACTGTTTCCATTCTCCCTATTGTCTGTCAGGTGTCTGAGGGCATTTTGACCTCTCGTGCCAGCGCGTGCGTGCGGGTGAGCGAAATTAATGGTTTAAAGTACGGGCACTCATTTTCTAAGTAATTTTGTCCAGAAATAACCTTTGAACTTTCAAGAAAGTATGACATTCTACACCGACCATCTGTTCTTTAGGCAGAAGTTTCTGGCCAATCTAATTTGGTTAAAAATAAATAAAAATAAATAGCTAACAAAATGGCAAAGACACAAGCAAGGAAACAAAAGTAAGATTTCTGAGAACATGTATATTCCCTGTGGCAACATTTGGATTTGAATCGTGGACCATAACATAAATATTAAAGAACAAAATTAAAGTTTTGAAACAAGGTGTTACAGAAAAGTTCTTAGAACATCATGAACAGAGAAGAGAACAAACAAAGATGCCATACAAAACCTACATATCGATGAGCATTGGCTCATAAATGACATCATGTACCGGAAGATGAAATATTTTGGCAACGTTAAACGTCATAGTGGTTTGGGGATAAGTTAATGGAAGACATGGTTCCTGGAGTACTGGAGTAAGAGGCAGGGGACGACCAAGACGAACGTGGCTACAGGACGTCAAAGAAACATTGAACATGACACTGGAGGGATGGGAAACGTCCAACAGACAAAGTGAGTTTTAAGACGGATTGTGTTTAAGCGACGTACAGTAAGTACTTTAAGAAATGCTACCCTTTACTGACCAAAAAATTTATCGCAATTTGTATATCTGGGAAAGTAAAGTATCGCGAGTCAGACAACGACCACATTGAAAAAACAAATCAAACTTGCGCTCTGTTCAACTTCTTCTTCAAACTTTTATATCGATCACTTGTTACCCACTCTGTGTGATTTGTATGTGATCCGAGCCTAAGAGCGATTGACGTTGACCAGTTATGCGCCACAAGACGCCATCATATCCGATTTCTGCTACGATTCTATTTACTAGGTAACTTTCCATGCCCTACCTTAGTCGCCTCTTATGACATGCCTGTAGGCGCATTGGTACTATTCTTTGCTCCCTTGCGAGCGGCACCACAAAGGAGAAAACAAGCATTCAAATGTGAGGCAAATGTGAGACAAATGTGAGGCAAATGTGAGTCAAATGTGAGGCAAATGCGAGGCAAATGTGAGGCAAATGTGAGACAAATGTGAGGCAAATGTGAGACAAATGTGAGGCAAATGTGAGACAAATGTGAGGCAAATGTGAGGCAAATGGTTCAAGAAAGAAAAGACGAAAAAGATTAATTCCACAGAAGAGATTGAACGAGTTGTCCAGAATAGAGTGGTATGGAGAAATTATTTCCACCCCTTATAACATATATCAGTACATATAATAATAATAATATGGAAATTGAAATAAAATCGTGGCATATCTGTTACAAGACCTCACCATCAACCACAGAAAACAGGTCTGTGATTTTCGAAGCATCACGTACACATTCAGTAGTTTGGCATTGCTTTCTGAACGAGGAGCTTTATTTTTACTGTTCAAAAATTCCACAAGAACAAATTTGCTTCCAAACTGACCAGCGTTGAGTTTGAACCAGGTACTCTTGGGTTGTGATAAAGCTCAGTCCCTACCGCTGAAGCTACAGACGCCCACATAATATGACAATTAGAGAAAACAAAACGACATATGTGTATCAGTTATACGTACATTTATTATAGATGATATTTTACATACATTTGTGCAACATTTGTAACACCTCAATTGATAATATATACAACATTTCTGCAACAACATAACTGATAACTAGGATGTTAGTTACCATAACTTGGATGCTACCATAACTTAAATGTTACCATAACTTGTGATGTTACCATAACTTGGATGCTACCATAAATTGGATGTTGTCATAACTGATAACTTGAATGTTACTATAACTTGGATGTTACCATAACTTGGATGTTAGTTACCATAACTTGGATGCTAGTTACTATAACTTGTGATCTTACCATAACTTGGATGTTGTCATAACTGTATTGAATGTTACTATAACTTGGATGTTACCATAACTTGGATGTTAGTTACCATAACTTGGATGTTACCATAATTTGAATGTTACCATAATTTGAATGTTACCATAACTTGAATGTTACCATAATTTGAATGTTACCATAACTTGAATGTTACCATAACTTGAATGTTACCATAATTTGAATGTTACCATAATTTGAATGTTACCATAATTTGAATGTTACCATAATTTGAATGTTACCATAACTTGAATGTTACCATAACTTGAATGTTACCATAACTTGAATGTTACCATAATTTGAATGTTACCATAACTTGAATGTTACCATAACTTGAATGTTACCATAATTTGAATGTTACCATAATTTGAATGTTACCATAACTTGAATGTTACCATAATTTGAATGTTACCATAATTTGAATGTTACCATAACTTGAATGTTACCATAACTTGAATGTTACCATAACTTGGATGTTAGTTACCATAACTTGAATGTTACCATAACTTGAATGTTACCATAACTTGAATGTTACCATAATTTGAATGTTACCATAACTTGAATGTTACCATAACTTGAATGTTACCATAACTTGAATGTTACCATAACTTGAATGTTACCATAACTTGAATGTTACCATAACTTGAATGTTACCATAATTTGAATGTTACCATAACTTGAATGTTACCATAACTTGAATGTTACCATAATTTGAATGTTACCATAACTTGAATGTTACCATAACTTGAATGTTACCATAATTTGAATGTTACCATAATTTGAATGTTACCATAACTTGAATGTTACCATAACTTGAATGTTACCATAATTTGAATGTTACCATAATTTGAATGTTACCATAACTTGAATGTTACCATAATTTGAATGTTACCATAACTTGAATGTTACCATAATTTGAATGTTACCATAATTTGAATGTTACCATAACTTGAATGTTACCATAATTTGAATGTTACCATAATTTGAATGTTACCATAACTTGAATGTTACCATAATTTGAATGTTACCATAACTTGAATGTTACCATAATTTGAATGTTACCATAATTTGAATGTTACCATAACTTGAATGTTACCATAACTTGGCTGTTACCTTGACTATGGCCTCTTCAAGCTGTGCAATGACACTTGCATTCATCTAGCTAGATAAGTAGAAAATATGACAGATACCAGTTTCTTCGTGGATGCCATATGGCAAGAGTACAAATACAACTGGATCTTATTCTTCTTCTTCGAATGCTCCATATCAGCCACTTGTTAACCTCTCTTTGTCATTTGTATGTGATGTGAGTCTAAGAGCAATCGTACGTTGTGACAGTTATGCACCTACAAGTAGGCCAGCACATCTGATTTCTGCAACGCTTTTTATTTACTAAGGTAGCTTCCTAGGTGCCTACCTCAGTCGCTGCTTACTGCATACCTTTGTAGGTCGCAGTGTTGCTATTCTTTGCTTCCTTCGTGGCCGGGCACCACATGTGTGCCCCAATGGATCTATGACAAGATAAAAACTAGACATATCTCCGTCGTCAGGATATTCGGAACTTGATCATGAAGACACAATCAATAAGCAAAACTGCGGCATAAAGCAACTAATCACAGCTATGCTTGTTCAGCCATTTTGAACAAATAGGCATATCAACCTCATTGATTCAGATCTTCAAAATCCTTTGTCGTTACTTTGTAGTCTGAACCTGTGAATGTTCGAAAAACAATATGAATATTACAAATACAAAAAACGAAGTGAATATTAATTCAGAAATCGTCTACAACAGAACATCGGGAAAGAAGGCAAGAGGAAGACCATGAAAAGATGGTTAAATGGCATAGAAAAGATGGTTAAATGGCATAGCAGAATCCTGTGAAAGTGCAAAAATAACAGTTACCCAAGTCACCAGAACAGTGCATGAAAAAAAAAGAAAACCATGACACTGGGCAACAACCTGATAGCAGTGTGATGACAAAAGAAGAAGAAGAAGAAGAATTTGGAAAGATCATTCATTAAAATTTAGAAAGATTAGCAAGTATCATTCTCCCATCATTGTTGGACCAAAAAAACGCTTTAAAGACACTCTTAAATTGTCTCTCTTCTTCTTCTTCTTCTTGCGTTCATTCTTTACGACCAATTTTAATCACTCTTTGTGATAAGTTTGATCTTTGCCAAGAACGGTATACGTTGCACATTGGTTTGGTAGGCCCCTAAACGCATAGACTTCTACATGTTTAGGACACGTGCATCCGATTTCAGCCAAACCTCCTTAGTCGCCTCTTACGACATGCATGGCAGGTAACAGTGATTCTATTCTTTACACCCCAAATTTGGGCCCGGTAATCACTCGGGCGGAATTGTCTTTAAAATGCTTCCACATAAACAAAAAAAAAAAAAACAGTGTACAGGTATTAATAGCTTCCGAAAAAACAAATAGACAAACACTGGATTCGAACCACTTACCCTCATTTCTTACAACACCCATCGCCTAACCTAACAATACGAGTGCCCTTACGAACACAACCAGCGAGCCATTCTAAAAAAATGACTCACGGGGAGTGTCTTTCTCAAACGCTTCATTACAACTAGACACAGAATAATCAGGTAAGGTTCGATCGAATATTGTTTGCACAAACACATGCTATAAGCTTATTGTGCTTGTATATATTTGAGACAAGACAATATCATACATACACACATGTATACACATATAACAAACATGCACACATCATTCAAAGTAGCTTCAAATTTATTATAAGATGAGAACAAGGAGTTTTTGCAAGAACCCATAGGAAGCAACGGAAGTAACGAACATGATCAACAAAAATAAACATTGTACAGGTATTAAGAGCTTCAGAAAACACAAATAGACAAACACTGGATTCGAACCATCCCTTGTGCAAGACTCAAATGTGACGCTGTATAGATTAACTCACATAGCTGAGAATCGATGCGTTGAGGCACAGAGAAAGTGATCTGTGCGAAAATACAAAACACCCACATGTCTAACCTTGATCATGTATGCCCACCTGTGTTAAGGGATTGTGTTCGAGGATTGGACTCTACAGTCGTCTCTGCACACACCATAGAAGTGCAGCAGCACACATCTGAGGCTATTGTCATCATCGCTTACAATGGACGGCTACTATTATTATTATTATTATCATCATAGCACTCCTGACAATTCCATACATGTTTGTTCTCCTTACCAACATCTTCACTAGTGTCTAATGATTAACAGCACCAGTTCATTAATAGCTGTCCAGGATTATTTTCATATAAGTGATGAATATATGGGTGTGAAGCATGGACATTTAATAAGGCAGTGGAAAAACATATATGTGCTTTTGAATACAAGTATGGAATAAGCTGCAAGCAGCTGCAAGCAAGATGGTATTTCTTACAGTATCATTGTCAGCTATACAAGCCCTGGAGGCTAAATCCACTGACAGCACAGTACAAAAACTACAAAGAGAACTTGCTCAGCTTTCAGAAAAGGCAGAAATTCACTTGCAGTGGATTCCATCTCACTGTGGCATTGCAGGCAATGAGAGTGCTGATGTCTTAGCTAAGGAGGGCAGTGCCAAAGAGCAAATTTACCAACCCTTGTCTTTTCAAGAGGTCAAAACCCTCATACAGAGAAAATCTGCAGTAGACTGGAAGACAAACACTGGATATGATTATGGAAAAGACTCCTCAAAGACCTAAGCAGAACAGACCAGGTCATTATATTTCGACTACGCACCGGACACTGCAGACTCAACAAACACTTATACAGACTAGGAATAAGTCAAACAGCTCTCTGCCAGTGTCAGCAGGCAGAACAGACACCAGAGCATATCCTGCAAGACTGTCCTCTTCTGTGTGAGCTGAGAAGCAACATGTGGCCACACCCAGTCGACCTGAAAACTAAGCTTTGGGAAACCTGACAGACCTGAAGCTGTCTGCCCAGTTTGTGGTCCACAGTAAATTAAGCGCATGACCAGAGATCGCTGAAGAAGAAGAAGACAAGTATTGCCCGTGTGGTTCCGGGGCCCGCAAGGAAAGCAAAGAATAGTACCACTGCAACCTACAATGCATGTCGTAAGAGGCGACTGATATAGGCCCTAGGAATGTTACCCTAGTAAATAAAAAGCAGCGCAGAAATTGGATGTGCTGGCCTTCTTGTAGGTGCATAGCTGGCACAACGTACAATTGCTTTTGGGCTCAGATATAAATCACACAGAGTGGTCGATATGGAGCATTCGAAGAAGAAAAAGAGTCCTTCGTATATCATGGATAGAGAAGAGAACAAATAGATCTATCCAGAAAGAACTCAGAATCAAAGAAAACTAGCTGATGCTACAAATAAGAAAGAGACAATTGAGCTATTTTGGACATATAAAAAGACATGAAGGGCTGGAGAAGACCATCGTGGAAGGAGGCATACCGGCAAAGAGAGAAGAAGAGGAAGACGAATTCAGGATGTAACTGATGGTTTGAACGTGACAGCTGCAGAGGCAGGACATCTGGCCTATTAGAGAGAAAGATTCTGGAGGACTGTTGGAGTGGCAAAGTTCTGCTCAGGACAAGCTATTTGATGATGATGAAGTGTATCAGTCTGGGCTGAAATCCTTCCCATGTAAAAACCTGCATGTTGCAATATTGTTTTTGTACATTGTAAAACTACAGTACTTTGTTTTCTATGTGTTTTGCCACAGAATCATACACATACTTGTGCAGCAATGTGGACAAAGAGGTTGACAAAAATATCTGAAAATCTGGTAATAAAAACGAATAACGAAATGAGTGTTTCGTTTGTTATTCGCTTCGTATTCGTTTTATTCCCAGATTTTCATTAGATACGTTGAATGTTTCCGTACAGCTGGATAAGAATTTACACAGATGGATCGGCAATGGAGGCAACCATGAATGGTGGAGCAGGAGTGTACATTAGGTACCCAGATGCTACCACTGTGTCTCTAGCGGCTCCTACTGGAAGAGTATGTTCCAACTACAAAGCAGAACTCATAGCCCTTCTGATGGCAGCACAGCACATGAATAAGCTGCAAGCAGCTGCAAGCAAGATGGTATTTCTTACAGACTCATTGTCAGCTATACAAGCCCTGGAGGCTAAATCCACTGACAGCACAGTACAAAAACTACAAAGAGAACTTGCTCAGCTTTCAGAAAAGGCAGAAATTCACTTGCAGTGGATTCCATCTCACTGTGGCATTGCAGGCAATGAGAGTGCTGATGTCTTAGCTAAGGAAGGCAGTGCCAAAGAGCAAATTTACCAACCCTTGTCTTTTCAAGAGGTCAAAACCCTCATACAGAGAAAATCTGCAGTAGACTGGAAGACAAACACTGGATATGATTATGGAAAAGACTCCTCAAAGACCTAAGCAGAACAGACCAGGTCATTATATTTCGACTACGCACCGGACACTGCAGACTCAACAAACACTTATACAGACTAGGAATAAGTCAAACAGCTCTCTGCCAGTGTCAGCAGGCAGAACAGACACCAGAGCATATCCTGCAAGACTGTCCTCTTCTGTGTGAGCTGAGAAGCAACATGTGGCCACACCCAGTCGACCTGAAAACTAAGCTTTGGGGAAACCTGACAGACCTGAAGCTGTCTGCCCAGTTTGTGGTCCACAGTAAATTAAGCGCATGACCAGAGATCGCTGAAGAAGAAGGAGAAGAATGTTTCCGTAATCGTCCATTTGTAAGTGTTCTGTGAAATTCATCACTCCTGTTGTATCGTTTGCTTGATGAAGGCCTTTTGGTCGAAAAGTTGCTGTTTATCGTCACTGTTTCTGTATTTTATCAAACTATAGTACTTTGTTTGTACGTGTTTCGCTATTTTACCAAGTTTTACTGCAGTCTTCCCCTTTTTGAAAAAGATAGAGATGTCAAAATATGAATACAGAAGGCAAGAAGAGATTTCATAACACTGGGATATCTATGGAAATCTAAAGAAATGAAATCTAAAACAAAAATTAGAATATATAAATCCAATTTTAAAACAATTCTACCTGTAGGGGTCAGAGACATGGAGAATGACTAAAATAGTAACGCATAAATTGCAAACGTTCATCAACCGGTGAATCTACATGGCCTTGAAGCTACATAGGTCAGACACTCCATTCTTCGGGAACTACCACAAGCTGCAAGGTTTATAGCAGTCAGTGACTCATAGCTGACTACTAGCGTCAGGGTCAGCGCAAGAACAAAGCTGGCCAAGACTACACTCCACCTCCATATGACAGCCCCAGAAAAAGACAACTAACAAGAAGTATGGCTAAATTTGTGGAGATCGGAGTGGGAGAAGCTAACCCGGTACAAAAAAAGATATGCTGAAGTAGGATGTTTTAGACCGAAAGGTGCAGATACCACAGCTTCAATCTGCGGAGGTGTCACAGGATCACAAACAGGGAACTGTGGAATAGAACAGGACAACAGCAGGTGAAACTAGAGATAATGAGCAGAAGGTGACGATGGATAGGACACACACTGAGGAAATCCTGACAGCATCACGAGACAGGCTCTCCGATTGAACCCCAACGGCAATAGGGGTAAGGAAAGGCCCAGAACACCTGGAGTCGGGAGTTGGAATGTAAGAAAACAAAAAATGGGAGAGAGTGGAGAGACCTGAAAAAGATGGCCTTGAATAGGCAGGCTTGGAAGGCCTTGGTTGCGGACCTATGCCTCCCTAGGGGTGAAGGGTGAAAAAGACCACAGCTCCTGTTGAAAGATGCAACAAAATGCACAGCGTTCTTTGAACTGCATCCCGTGCGAGTGGTTACCGAGGCCCAAATTGGGGTGTAAAGAATAGAACCACTGTTACATGCCAGCATGTGTAGAGCGACTAAGGAGGTTGGAGTGTGGGGCTAGCTACCCCACACAATAAAACACTAGATGACTACAGAATGGAGAGCGAACCGAGTAAATGCTGGCTGAAACCGGACACATCGCCGAAGAATAAGCACCAGAGCTCAAATCGTGTGAAGATGTGACGTAAAACACACTTATGCTAAGGCTGCATGAATCAGATTTCCACATGAATAGAATTTATGGGGAGGTCTGGTACATCAGTCCGGGTAGTGATAGAGAGAGAGAGAACTGCATCCTGCTATAACGAGCGGGAGTATGAGAACAAACGAGAAAGAAGAAGAAAAAGTGGCATAAAACAAATTATACACTTAAATAAAGTACCTTTAGTTATCCTTATTTGTTCCAGTTTCTTTCTCATTTGCTCCACAGACATTTCACATACTTCCATCACAGCTTTCACAATAGGACTTCTCAAATCTTCATCTGTGAAATTATAAACAAACATATCGGTCAGTCAAGGCAAAGAGATATGCACAGTAGGGGAGGGTGAGGCATAGACATGGGGCATACTGCGTAATCAGATCATGGGTTTAACTTTCTTTCTTTTCTCTCATTCTGTTTTGCCTCATAGCATCAAGAAAAGAAGAGATTTCTTGAACCGGATTTTGTGTGCACTTCATAAACAGTGTTTTTAGTCACCTCTGTTATCTCTGAGGTCCACCTTCTGTGTGGACAGCCTTTTGCTTTTTATCCACTGTATTGGAGTAACATTGCTCTTTGAGCTACACTGTCTGTTGGTAATCTGCTTGTGGCAGAGCCATTTATTTGTTGTTTCTTGATGAAGTTTAGTACTGATGTTGTACCCACTATTTTCCTAATGTCTTCATTTCTAAACCTGTCTTTTCTTGATATACCCTGCATTCTGCGTAGACATTTCATCTCTGCCGTCACTAATTTTCTATCGTTTGATCATCTCAGCTTCCAGGTTTGCACTGGTAGCATAATGGGTTCAACAAGATGAATAAATTTTGTTGATGTCCAGCACAATGTCATAATGTATGTCCAAGGACAGCTATGCTGGCCCATGTCCAAGGACTGCTATGTCTGCCCATGTCCAAGGACTGCTATGTCTGCCCATGTCCAAGGACTGCTATGTCTGCCCATGTCCAAGGACTGCTATGTCTGCCCATGGACTGCTATATCGGCCCTTGTCCAAGGACTGCTATGTCTGCCCATGTCCAAGGACTGCTATGTCTGCTGACTCATGTCCAAGGACTGCTATGTCTGCCCATGGACTGCTATATCGGACCTCTTGTCCAAGGACTGCTATGTCTGCCCATGTCCAAGGACTGCTCAGTCCTCCCATGTCCAAGGACTGCTATGTCTGCCTTCATGTCAAGGACTGCATCAGTGCAGGTCCCTTGTCCAATGACTACCGACAAAGAATAAGAAGAAGAGTTAAATGATATCAAACAGTCACAGCAAAGAGATGTACAGAGTGCATTAGACTTGGAGCATCCAGCAAAGAATGACCATAGGTTCAATAACATAAAGAAATAGTGTTGATGCTCTACACATGCTGCTCAAAAACTGCGATGTCAGACCATGTCTAAGGACTGCTATGCTAGTCCATGTCCAAGAACTGCTATGTCTGCCCATGTCCAAGAACTGCTATGTCTGCCCATGTCCAAGAACTGCTATGTCTGCCCATGTCCAAGGACTGCTATATCTGCCCATGGACTGCTATGTCTGCCCATGTCCAAGGACTGCTATGTCTGCCCATGTCCAAGAACTGCTATGTCTTCCCATGTCCAAGGACTGCTATGTCAGTTCATGTTCAAGGACCACTATATCAGCCCATTTCATTGGACTGCTACGTCGGCCTATGCCCAAGGACTGCTATGTTGGCCCGTGTAAAAGGAGGTTGGTTGCGGACATATGCCTCATTTGGGGTGAAGAAAAAGTATGATAAGAGAAACGATGACAACACTCACCAACATGTGATTTTTTTACCTCCCCATGCTGCGATGGCTTGACCTGCAATGTATAAAACTATGAATTTAGACACTGATTCCCTATCTGTTCTCAATGTTTCAACAGAACTATTTTAACTTCTTCTTCATTTGTTGTTTTTTTTTGTTTTATTTTTTCGATCCAGAAGACTTGAGCTTTTCATCTCTTGGCTCGGTGCCATGGACATCGCAACCCTTCGGTTCAGTGCCATGAACACCATAAATCTGGGAATCTGTGGCTTTTTCTGCCATCCCGCGGAATTGAACCCGCACACACAGAGGGATAGTCACCCGTAGTCCAACACGCTACAAACATGCTGGGCAGACGGGCTTTCTTCATTTGTTATAACACTGTTATCAGGTTGTTGCCCAGTGTTGTGGTTTTCACTGCTTTCACATTGGAGTTGAATAATCTAATTCTAGTTTTGATTGGAAATTTGACTTCCATGTTTTGACGAAAAGGTTTTATCAAACAAAGGACACAATAAAAGTGAAGAAATTCAGACTTCTTATATGGCAGACATAACATTTACAATCAGACAATAAATCAGCCTATGTGTTTCCGGGCTCGCAAGGAGTGTTAATAACAGCAGACTATTTGATCTTGACTTTGCATGACTGGCCATATTGAATTCAACCACACAAGCAACCCACAAACTAATGAGCAATCTTTGCACACTTGCAAAACAGGTTGGTCTCCAGATTAATTCTGCCAAGACCAAAATTATGGACCTCACAAACTCGACAGACAACATCATAATAAATGGTCAAACACTGGAGAAAGGTAAACATTTTACATATTTGGGTAGTAAAGTGTCAAACAACGGAGACACGATGAAAGAAATAAACTCTCGTATTGCTATAGCAGCTAGTGCCTTCACTAAATTAACGAATATCTGGCAATCTCAAGACCTTAGTATAAGCACAAAAGTTAAATTATTTAGGTCATGTGTGATTCCTGTACTGACCTACGGTTGTGAAAGTTGGAAATCAACAAAGAAAATTGATAAGAAACTGGACAGCTTTGAGAATAAATGTCTCCGAAAATTATTAAAAGTAAAATGGAGTGATTTCGTTTCTAACAACACAGTGAGAGATAGAACACACCAATAACCTGTATCAAATATTATAAGGAAACGAAGGTGGAAATATTTAGGTCATGTTCTTAGATCAGACGAAAGAGACTAAATCGACAAGTCCTTATGTGGTCACCAGTTGGGAAAGAAAACGTGGAAGACCAAAGAGCACTCTTCGAAGAACCATCCGACAAGAAAGTAAACTATTGGGATGTAAAACCATACGAGATCTCTAACTGCTAGCAACAACGCATCACATGGAGATCTAAAACCTCTGCTCTATGTGCCACCTTTGGCATGAAAGGAATAAACTAACTAACTAACTAAGCACCAAGGACATCACAGGCTAGAGATAGAATTATCTACCCTTTGGAGCGAAGATAACTAATGATGATAAAAAACTTAAAATTGGTCTTTCATCACTCACCGCTTGTAACTTGTGCGAAGGCTGTTCTTCTTTTGGATGTGCAACTGTAGATGTGTTCTGTGTAGTCCCTGTTTCATATGAAGACGATTTATGCGCACCATTACTCAAATGATTATGAACCTGCCGCACAAACTCAGATCCCTTCCTGGTATTAACATAGTTACAATCCGGAGACTGTTTAGCATGTTCAAACCATGGGTCATCTCCCAGTTGTAAATTGGAAAGGATTGTTCCACATAAAAAGCACTGAACATGGTCATCTTTTTCTAGAAGGGAGGGAAAAAACACACACACAGGCATATTCAGATTATTTGTGTAGATTTGTTTCCTGACAAGACATTTTATGACATTTACAAAAGAAAATAAATGAGCACAAAAGAATTGTATCTTCAGTCATCAGTTGCTATCCGCTATGTTTGCATATTCTGACACACACAAACTTCGTCTGACCCCCCAAGACGGGGCGGTAAGAGTCATGCAGGCTCTGTCTGTGTGGACAAAACAAGAACAAAAATATCAGGGTTACAAAACAAACAAAAAACTGCAAAGTGATTCACTTGAAACTGTATCATAGCACTCTGGGCAGATGTGCAATAAGTGCGCAATCTTACTCAAAAAGGACAAAGTTATCAGTTATATGAGGACTATCATCATAGCACTCTCCGGACATATCCATAAGTGCTCCGATCTCGGCCTCAGCAAATCCAGCAGCATACAGCAGTTCAATGTTGATTATCAATCTTTTTGCATATTTGGTATGCTGTTTTTTTCAGGCTGTACCAATATTAACATCCATCTCTCTCAATCTGGTCAGCAGCTAGGATTCACAACCCTGAAACTACTCTGTCCTGAAAGACTAAATGTGTTTACAATGTTATTTCGGTCATTTGCAGTTCCTTCTGATATCATAGCCATGCTGGCCAATCTATCAGCTCATTCATTACCCCTGACTCCAGAGTCTAATATAAAAAAGTAAAGGAACCCTTTCATACCTCGTGGTATATAGGTCAATACAGTGTTAGGCCTGTATTTTTCATTGACCGTCAGCACACGATGGGTGATGTGGTCAACATCACACCGGCAGCCTTTACTTTCCCAGAGCATGTCTGGTACCCAGTTGAGGCTGGGTCGACCTGAGACCGTCGCGGTCGGGAAAAATTCCTCGCACACTGCGGGATTTGAACCCAGACCACCAGCCTTGAGAAGCGAGTTCACTAACAACTAAGCTACCGCGGCTCTCCAGAGTACCCAGGAATAAAAATGAAGGTGATTTCTTTGATCCCTGTCCTGTATCAGTACCTCCACCCAGCTTCAACTCACCATTCCTGTTTTGACTATGAAGCATATTCATGGAGTCACTGAGTATTGTACTTTTTCTTCAATGATCTGCGCGTTGTTGATTATTGAACTGAAGTCACAGCCCGCCAGGCAGACCCATAGGTGCTCAGTCTCCCCAAAAGATGTCAAAAGGTATGCATACTGATGGTTCCCGTGGCTTGCTAGTGAAACACACTTCTCTCTCTGCCCCTCAAGTATCCAGCTCTACCTGTACAACATGTAATTCCAAACTACTTAAATCGCTGGATTGATTCAACATCAATTTGAGTGTCCTCATCCAACAGTAGGTCAAAAGAGGCTCTCTCTCTCTCTTGCAAACACCGCCCAGACCGATGTACCAGATCTCCCCATAAATTCTATTCATGTGAAATCTGATTCATGCAGCCTTAGCATTGGTGTGTTTTAGTCACATCTTCAGCACCATTTGGAGCTCTGGTGCTTATCCTTCGACGATGTGTCCAGTTTCAGCCAGCATTTACTCGGTTCGCTCTCCGTTCTGTAGCCATTTAGTGTTTTTACGATGTGGAGTAGCTAGCCCCACGCCCAACCTTCTTTGTCGCCTCTTATGACATGAGTGGCAGGTAACAGTGGTTCTATTCTTTACACCCAACTTGGGCATCGGTAACCACTCAGATGAAAAGAGTGAAGAACATCCCCCTTCAATCCAATACCAGATAGTGGTATCTGCATGTGATTGTATGCTGTTGTTGTTGTTGCTGCTGTTGTTGTTGCTGTTTTTGTTGCTGTTTTGTTGTTCAATTTTTATTTTTAAAAAAAATTTTTGCTTCATTTTTACGACCAATTTTAATTACTTTTTGTGATATGTTTGATCTTTGTTAAGAACGTCTATACGTTGCACATTGGTTTGGTAGGCCCCTAAACGCATAGACTTCGACACGTTTAGGACACATGCATCCGATTTCAGCCAAACCTCCTAGTCGCCTCTTACGACATGCATGGCAGGTAACAGTGGTTCTAGTCTTTATACCCCAAATTTGGGCCCCGGTAATTATTTGGGCGGTTGTTCAATATAATGTTTTATATTTATCTAGCCTCGGAGGAAGAAGAAAAATCTGGACATTGTCCAACACTCTGCCCTCAAAGAATTATATGAGGTCGACTAATCTTTGAAGTAGATTTACCAATAAACCACAGGATCAAATTGCATGCATCATCATCAAATAGCTTGTCCTGAGCAGAACTTTGCCACCCCAACACTGTACATAGTAAAATGCAACCTACAAGGCATGTCATAAGTAGCTACTAAGGTAGGAGTCTTCTTCTTCTTCTTTCGATCGTTCTAAGCCCATTTTTATCATTCTATTGTGATATATAAACAGCCAAACATCAGAACGTAATGTACGTGCACCAGCCTTCAGCACCTATTAGAGCACAGTTGCTTATCCTTGGGTGGGATGTTCGTTTTCAGCCAGCGTTTGTTTGCGGTACGATTTCCGCTAGCCTTTGGCTGTCCCCAGCCAAACCCACAAGGCAGCGGGTTGCCATTTTCTTTCAGGGCAGCGACCCTTAGACGGCCTACCCTTCCAGGCTTATGAGCGCCATCTGCCCAGCAAAACCGGTCGTTTTATGAACACCTTGGTTTGTCGCCCGTTCAGGTTTGTTTACGGTTTGCTCCGCTAGCCTTTGATTGTCCCCAATCAATCTACAAGGCAGCAGTAGTTCCTGCGAGCGGAAACGCGCACTGGCTTTACCTCTGCTGGGCTTTCCAGTTGTTCTGTACATTTGGGTGTGACGCACACCCTCTTGCCTGCAATGCTTGCCGCTGTCGCACTTGCTGTGCTTGCCGCGCTTGCACTGGTTTTGCCTCTGTTGGGCTTTCCAGTTGTTCTGTTCATGTAGGTGGGACGCACACCCTTTTGTGTCATGCTCATCGCTGCAGTGCTTGCCTCGCTTGCTGTGCCGGCCTGCCCCTCGGTAGGGCCCACTATGGCTTTGCCAGCGTGCCTGCTAGCTCTGCCCTGATGCCTTGTCACCATCAGCCTACCTCACCATGTCCATCAATTCCCACTGGGCTGTCCGACTTCATGGGCAAAACCGAGTTTCGCCCTTAATGCCCACATGCAGCTCAACTCGACTCCCAGCATACTCATCGGCTCTAAGGTAGTGGCGCAAGAGAGAGCATGCTTGGGCTCAATTCGCAAACACACGCGGGTCAACGTCTCTTCGATGGCTTTGTGTCGTGCTCCCATCTCTGTGATGAGGGCCAGTGCTTTGACCTATGTGGCCCAGCTTGGGTTCAACTCTGGCACCCAGCATACTCATCGGCTCAAGAGAGAGAATGCGCGGGCTATTCCGCGAGTTCCACATGAGTCCTTCTAGCTTTTCCCTTTGGCCGGGAGTGGCGAGCATTAATAGTCACTCTGGGAGTTCGCTCGTCCTGTTGCAGCGGATCCCATCAAGCATGACTACCTTTGCATCTCTACTTGCCCAAGAGTAGCTCTCCCATGGCACCTGCCCTCTTAGCCAGACCTTGGAGGTGAGAGCAGGGGATTAGAGCCATCTCCCTAATCCTGGCACGCTGCCTCCTTGATCCCAGGTAGGAGTCTAGGGAAGCTACCCAAGTAAGTAAAAAGCGTCTCAGAAATCAGATGCGCTGGCCTACTTGTAGGCACATAACTAGCACAATGTACAATTGCTCTTAGGCTCAGATCATATATAAATCACAAAAAGAGGTTTAAAAAGTGGCCGTTATGGAGCGGTCAAAGAAGAAGAAGATATAATCCATTACCTCTGTTTGATTGACCGATAGGACCATTATCATTGCACTTCAGTGAGTAGCCATGTGTGGTCCGATCTCTTTCTTATACAGGAAGATCTCAGCTGCAGTGCACAAACTCCATAGCACCGAGAGGGTCCCGATGTAATTTAGATGATAATGATTTTGCAGGGATGAAATTTTTAAAAACTTTTAAATGAATTTTGCCCAGGCAGCGGCTTTCCAACCAACTCTTTTCGATTTTGAACTGCCAATGGTTCTTTTACTAAAATAATAACACATAAACTACAAACATTCATCAACTGGTGTCTGCACAGAATAGAGGGACTAAGATGGTACGATAGGGTTACAAATGAGGAACTTATGGAGAGAACAAGACAGATTCCTGTGAACCAAGAGATTTTAAAAAGATGCTGGCGCTGGATAGGACACACTTTGCGAAAACCTGAGGGAATATAACAAGAAGGGTCCTTTCCTGGAACCCGCAGGGACAGCAAAAGAAGGGGAGACCGAGAAATACATAGAGATGAGATTTGGAGGCAGAAATCAACAATATAAAGAAGAGCTGAAGGGAGCTGCAGGAGATAGCTAGAGATAGGAAGACTTGGCATGAGTTGGTTGAGGCCTATGCCTAATCCGGGTTAAAAAGCCAGAGAGAGATAGAGAGAGAGAAATGGTTCTTTTACGTGCTCAAATTGAACATGGGACCTCCTTTTTACTGTCCATCTCCGATAGGACTAGGAACTCGATCTCACCTACACTGAGATCAGGGATCTGGAAAAAAATATCTGATAGCTCCACGAGAGAACGAACCTAGTAGCTTTGGAACGAGAGGAGAGCACCGTACCTCTATGCCAGAGATACTTCTGTTTACAAAGCTGATAATGAATATTCTTTTATTTTAGTCAATATATTTTAAACTCATTTCATGAACTTACCCAAATATGAAAAACCAGCGTCTGCTAGAGCATCCGGTCTAAGTGGAGCAGACTTTGGCCAGTTCTTGAATGACGCATGACGATCTGAATAGTCTGAGGATCCAAAATATTCTGGATCACTTCTCATTTGAAAGCTGAAAATACAGATTAACGAACATCTCATCAAGATATGATTTGCTCTTGGATAATGCAGAGGAGCTAAAAGGTGACAAGACAGTACTAATGTCAGTGAGCTTGCAGACCAAAACCATTACTCCATCTCCAAGTGGTGGCCCTTGAAACAAGTGGCCAAAACCCTAATCCATCTCCCAGTGTTGGTTTTTGAAACAGAATGTGGTGCTAGAGTCAATGGCTAAAATGAGTAGGGATCGAATGAGAAGCTACCCATGAGAATATGTAGTAGTGCTTTTTCTTCTTCTATGAATGCTCCATATCGACCACTATTTGTGATTTGTATGTGATCTGAGCCTAAGAGCGATGTATGTTGTGCCAGTTATGCGCCTACAAGTAGGCCAGCACATCCAATTTCTGCGATGATTTTTATTTGCTAGGGTAGCTTCCCTAGGTCCTACATCAGTCGCCTTTTAAGACATGCCTTGTATGTAGCAGTGGTACTATTCTTTACTTCCCTAGTAGGCCCCGGCACCACACGGCCATTCATCCACTAACCGTATTCTCGTTGTGTTTATGCCATGTTTCATCTAAGACCATCATTTTTTATCACTTGTTATCTTGTATCATTTATTTGATCAAGACATATTTGGACAAAACATTGCTTTAAACTGTTTTTGTGTTTTTTGAAAAAGTTTTTCTTGTTTTATAATTTTAATTTGAACATCTTCAAAAAAGCAGAGGATTAATGCCCTAGACACCTTCATTAGTCGTAGACCTGGTTTGAAAGCAGAAGGAAGACCAGCTGTCAAATAACAATACTGCAGTAATGCAACACTTTTGGCTCAGGGCAGATAGCATCAGCTCTACATAATCCTAACTGGCAAATGTGAGGTAACATTAAAAGCAAGGGGACACAATTAAAGGATAGGCAATCAGATCTAATGTCACTGAATATTTTTTTTTCTTCATCTTTGCCTTAACTTCAGAGGAAGTTTCATCGAAACGATTTTAGCAAGTGCAATCTGTTCAATTTCTTACAATGGCAGCAGCGTGCACATTGTAAATTACTTTACACTGGCAGCCGTGTGCTCAATGTACTCGTAATTAGTATTCCTCGCCATACAGGCAGATTTTCTCCGACTTCAGAGGTACTCACGTTATCGTCCTGAGTAAGACCAGGGGACTCGAACAAATGCCGGACAGTAGGTTGGAACCCGAGCTATGAGGCGTCTCACAGCTAGCAGGCAGAGCTACTATCAACTACTCTAGGCAGTCCCCCTCACTGAATATCAAGAACAGGCAAGTAATACAAAACGTGACAATCCAGATACATATCTTCATCTTTGCCCCAGGTAATTCTGAGGTAAAGTATGATAGAAAGGATGTGCTGATGAGCAATGCTGCAATCGAGAATGGGCCTTTTATGGACAAAAGTAAACTAGCAACTGCTTTAAAGAAAAAATAAGTCTGAAAGTTCAAACGAAGAAGATAAAGGGTATTTTCATCTTGGTTTCGCAGTTGTTACAATAGGTTGTGGCAAGATGGGAAAACAAGAGAGAACCAGTAGATCATTAATCAACACAGAATTGGAGTTATTAGTCTAAACACTGAAATACATGCTTGGGAGAAGATCGGAGCAATTATGGACATGTCAGATGAAGATGATCCTCAAATGAACAATGTTATTATCGATATAGGGGAAGACTGCAGAAAAACTATGAAGCAACGGTGAAACACGTAAAAACAATGTGGTGTAGTTTCACAAAATACAAAAACAATAACAATACACAGCAACGTTTCGACAAAAGGCCTTTATCAAGCAAAGGAGACAAGAGAGGTGAATAATTTCACCTCTCGAACAACATGTAGAGTCAAACAACAAGATCATAACGGCTAATAAAACGAACAATGAAAGAGCAGGCTCACCCACCCTAAAGAATTCTGCATATTCTCCAAATGGTTCTCTGAAACATTTCGATGTTCACACTGTCTTCTGGCAAATGGGCAGCTAGGATAAATTCTCAGGTGTTCTCCTTCCACAGAATCACCAGGCTCCCAGTCCCACACTGAATTCAAACAGAAAATACACATAACTTTATCACCTGGACCAGTATAGAAAAAGCCATTTCTTGCCAAATCAACAGGATGCACGTAGTAACTATCATTCCATTTGCCTTCAAAAGTTTCAAGCCTATTACGCTCCTGAAACAATGCTTCATCTATTCTATTGTTGTCTACACGTGGCCTATCTATGGGTTCACTTGGTGTCTCATCGAGGGGTTCTTCAAATATCCCATTTGGCGGCCTCTGAATAAACACCTCTTGAAACTGAATGTCATCATTTATGGGTGATACAATCATCTGCACAGGTATTCTTTCTGTAGGATAATTTCTGTCCTCATCTGGTCCAATATCATAGCCAGGAGATTGTGATCCTAGGTCGGTATTAATTTCATCATCCATGTTATTAGAATAATTGTTGGTTCAATTGATCTGAAGAAGGTGAAAGAAATAATACAGGATTAGCAAAGACAGACATATATGTTTATGAATGATTAAATACTTAACGCAGGTCTCTAAACCAGGCACTGGAGACTACATTGCGATAAAATTGTGGACAATCATGAGGATCTTCCGAATGACTAAATTCATAGAGGCAATCCATCGTTCTGTTCAGATATTTGAATATGTGAAACTGATTGCAGGAGAATCTTCTGCTTCTTCTTGAACGCTCCATATTGACCACTTGTTAACCACTCTGTATGATTTGTATGTGATCTGAGCCTAAGAGTGATTGTATGTTGTGCCAGTTATGTGCCTACAAGTAGGACAGCACATCCAATTATTGTGCTGCTTTTTAGTTACTAGGGTAGCATCCCTAAGGCCTACATCAGTTGCCTCTTACGACATGTATTGTAGGTTGCAGTGGTACTATTCTTTGCTTCCTTTGCGGCCCCGGCACCACACAGGCGAGCAGGAGAATCAATTCTTAGTGCAGCTTTCAAATCTTGCAGTGGGAGACTACATTGATGAAGAAATTGTAATCAATCGTGAGGATCTTCCGCAGATGACTAAATTCATTGAAGCAACTCAACTTTCTGTTCAGGTATTTGAAAATGTGAAATTAGTCCCAGGAGAAGAAATACTTAGTGCAGGTCTCAAACCTTGCAATTCTTCTTTTTTATTTTATCACAGTTACTGGGTTGCTATCCAGTATTGTGGTTTTTGTTGTTGTTGTTGTCCTGCATTGCTCTAGTGGCTTGGGTGATAGTTATTTTGTTCTTTTTGACAGGATTCTGCTATGCAGCATACTGGGAGAGTACTAAATTGAAGGAGAAATTGTGGCTGATTGAGAGGATTTTCCGCAGATCACTAGATTCATGGAGGCAACTTATCTCTCTGTTCAGTGATCTAAGCATAAAAATGTGATCATCATCATCAGATCTTGTTGCACCTAAGGACCTATAAGTTAAGAGAGAGAAAAAAAAAGGGTTTAAAAGCCGAAGGATTGACTTCATTACACCGGGTTTTACCCATACGGCTCGATTCCTCTCCGCAGAACTGGCACGCCACCTGCCGGAGTATTGCACAAAGCACGAACTCCGTAGCTCCAGCAACAATCCTAGGGGTCTCTGGAAAAACTGCACTTGTGAACAGAATGGCGAGGTCCGGACTCGAACCCACGACCTTCGACTCACAAGGCAAAGGCTCAGCCACAGAGACCCCCATAGAAAAAATGTCCACTCAAATACACAAGTATTTCTTCTTCTGTTATCAATGTCTCCTTGCAGTGTAAACTGCGTTTAAGAGAGGCTGGGTGTGGTGCTGGCAACCCCCACATTGTAAAAAAACAAACAGCTACAGAGAGATAACTAAAATCCCAAACTACTCATTTGTGTTTGTTTCTTTCTTGGACTTAGCTCATTCTCAGCTTCAGGTTGTTCAAGAAAACAGTAATCGGTTTCAGGTTGTCATCTCCAAGAGCTTGTCCTGCAATGGCATTGGTGACTGTCATCTTGACTCTATATACACTTTACAGTGTATAGCAGACATGCAAAAAAACTAAACCACTTCCACACAAGCTGTCTATCTCGACTACTAAACATAAACTGGCAAGGCAAAATTCCAGATAACGAAGTCCTCATAAGAGCAATGATCCCAAGCGTCAACACTCTGTTATAGAAGGCCCAAGTGAGATGGACAGGTCATGTTGCTCGGATGCCTGATAAAAGCATCCCAAAACAGTTGATGTATGGCAAGCTTGAAGGGGGCAGATGTTCAGTTGGTGGACAGAAAAAATGCTTTAAAGTGACTTAAAGTGTCTCTAAAATGCTTCAATATAAATGCTTCTTGGGTGTTGGGAGACCCTGGCGCAAGATGGCAAAATGGGGTGCTGTAACAACACAAGAGGTGCTCGCACAGCTAAAAATTGTTGTGCCGTTGAGGCACAGAGAAAATGAGCTGAGCGAAAAAACAGAACACACAACACCCACATTTCTAACCTCGATCATGCATGCCCACATGTGGTAGGCGATTGTGTTCTAGGATTGGACTCTACAGTCACCTCCGCACACACCAGAGGTGTAGCAGCACACATCTGAGGCTGTTGTCATCATCGCTTGCGGTGGACGGCTTTTAATTAATTAACATACACTTGGTATTTGTTTATACACATTGAACATTAATGGCTATTAGAATATTAGATCTTGAATTACTACTGTCTTGTAGTTAGATTGGGGACAATCAATGGCTAGCGGAGTAAACCGTACACAAAACTGGATGGTAGGCAAACCAAGTAGTCCAAAAAAAGACTGGTAACCTGGGCAGATGACGCTCAACAACCCAGGAGGTTAGGTTGTCTAAGGGTAGCTACCTAAAAGAAAATAGCAGCCTGCTGCCTTGCAGGTCAGCTGAGAACAACCAAAGGCTGATGGAGAACAAACCCAGTAATCGCTGGCTGAAACCGGACATGTCGCCAAAGGATAAGCACCAGAGCTCTAAATGGCGCTGAATGATGTGATGTAAAAAAATGTTCTTGGCAAAGTCTGTTTATATATCACAACAAAAATGATCAAAATGGCAGAAAAAGAATGATTGAGAGAGAGATAGATATTGAACAATAGTCAAAATCTCTAGAATTAATCAAAATCTCTAGAATGTTTTGCCAAAGATCAGAATACTCAATGGGAGTCTCTATGGCAAAGTGGTTAAGATGTGTGTCTGTTGTTCTGAAGGTTGTAGATTCTCTCTCTCTCTCTCGATCACCGCTTAGACTGGTGTACCAGATTTCCCCATAAATTCAAAACTTTGTCTTATTAATGTGGAAATCTGATTCATGCAGCCTTAGCATGGGTGTGTTTCATCACATCTTTAGCGCCATTTGAAGCTCTGGTGCTTATCCTTCGGCGATGTGTCCAGTTTTAACCAGCGTTTACTGGGTTAGCTCTCCGTCAGCCTTTGGCTGTCCCCAGCTGACCTGCAAGGCAGCGGGTTGTTGTAGATTCTAATCCAGGCCGAGTTACATGTACAATTTTTTTATGAAACCCCTAGGATTGTTGCTGGAACTATAGGATTTGTGCAACACTTTCAGCATTTATATTGACAGAGACATATGGGGAAATCCCCATATGGAGTCAATCCAGATGGAGTGCAATGTAGTCAATCCTTTTTTAGAAAACTAAGAGCATGCATATTCTATTTCTCTCTCTTCCTTTTTAATCCGGATTGGGGCATAGGCCCTCAACCAACTCTTCCTATCTCTAGCTATCTCCTGCAGCTCCCTCCAGCTCTTTTAAAATGTTGATCTCTGCCTCTAAATCTATCTCCCCATATTTCTATGCCTCCTTTCTTTCGCAGTCCATGTGGGTTCCAGGAAAGGACCCTTCTTGTTATATTCCCCACTGGTTTTCTCAAAGTGTGTCCTATCCAGCGCCAGTGTCTTTTTTAACCTCTTGGTTCACTGGAATCTGTCTTGTTCTCTCCATAAGTTCCTCATTTGTGCCCCTATCATACCATCTCAGTCTTTCTATTCTATGCATATTCCTAGAAGCAATTTATGTGTGTGAATCATAGACATTTAACAAAGTTGTGAAAAATCATGCCTTACATAAAAACCGTCCATATACCAACGAAAAGTAAGTAAAAGTAAAGGAGCTCATTTTCATGCCTGGGGTATATTGGGAATGTGGTATTAGGTCCGTATTTTTCTTTGCCAACTGATCACAGGCTGCATATACACAGTTCAAGATAAACGTAGTCTGGTTGACAAATTAAAACTTGCCAATCTGGCTATTTTTATCTTGAACACCCTGTATTTTATATATGACGTATTGTATAATGGATATGTGCCACATACAAGATTTTTTTTAAAAAAACTATGCCTTATCTTTCTTAACTATGAACAAAAAGAAAAACTAACACAATATGCACACTTTCCATGTGAAGTTGGTAGCACTAACAACTTAGTTGCAATTACAACAAAACAATCTGACTACTTCTACTGCAAGCTCTGGTTGTGCGCTTAGTTTACCGTGACCACAAACTAGGCAGTCAGCTTCAGGTTTCTTTCTTCAGCGATCTCTGGTCATGTGCTTAGTTTACTGTGACCACAAACTAGGCAGTCAGCCTCAGGTTTCTTTCTTCAGCGATCTCTGGTCATGTGCTTAGTTTACTGTGACCACAAACTAGGCAGTCAGCCTCAGGTTTCTTTCTTCAGCGATCTCTGGTCATGTGCTTAGTTTACTGTGACCACAAAGTGGGCAGTCAGCTTCAGGTTTCTTTCTTCAGCGATCTCTGGTCATGTGCTTAGTTTACTGTGACCACAAAGTGGGCAGTCAGCTTCAGGTTTCTTTCTTCAGCGATCTCTGGTCATGTGCTTAGTTTACTGTGACCACAAACTAGGCAGTCAGCCTCAGGTTTCTTTCTTCAGCGATCTCTGGTCATGTGCTTAGTTTACTGTGACCACAAACTGGGCAGTCAGCTTCAGGTTTCTTTCTTCATCGATCTCTGGTCATGTGTGCTTAGTTTACCGTAACCACAAACTAGGCAGTCAGCTTCAGGTTTCTTTCTTCATCGATCTCTGGTCATGCGCTTAGTTTACTGTGACCACAAACTGGGCAGTCAGCTTCAGGTTTCTTTCTTCAGTGATCTCTGGTCATGCGCAGTTACTGTGACACAAATGGCGTCATCAGTTTCTTTCCAGTGATCTTGGTCATGCTTAGTTAATGTACACAAACTAGGCAGTCAGCTCAGGCTCTTCTTCAGTGATCTCTGGTCATGTGCTTAGTTTACTGTGACCACAAAGTGGGCAGTCAGCTTCAGGTTTATTTCTTCAGTGATCTCTGGTCATGTGCTTAGTTTACTGTGACCACAAACTAGGCAGTCAGCTTCAGGTTTCTTTCTTCATCGATCTCTGGTCATGTGCTTAGTTTACTGTGACCACAAACTGGGCAGTCAGCTTCAGATTTATTTCTTCATCGATCTCTGGTCAGTGCTTAGTTTACTGTGACCACAAAGTGGGCAGTCAGCTTCAGGTCTGCCAGGTTTCCTTCTTCAGCAATCTCTGGTCATGCGCTTAGTTTACTGTGACCACAAACTGGGCAGTAAGCTTCAGGTTTCCCCAAAGCTTAGTTTTTAGGTCGACTAGGTGTGGCCACATGTTGCTTCTCAGCTCATCCAGGAGAGGACAGTTTGGAAGGACTTATTCCCTAGTCTATATAAGTGTTGTTGAGTCTGCAGTGATCTGATCTGTTCAGGTCTTTGAGGTTCTTTTCCAAAATCCTATCCAGTGTTTGTCTTCCAGTCTACTGCAGATTTCCTCTGTATGAGGATTTTGACCTCGTGAAAAGACAGGGGTTGGTGGTAAATTTGCTCTTTGCCCTCCCCCAGGCCATGACATCAGCACTCTGCCTGCAATACCACAGTGAGATGGAATCATAACCAAGTGAATTTCTGCCTTTGAAGCTGAGCAAGTTCTATTTTTAGGTTATGTACTGTGCTGTCAGCGTATTTAGCCTTCAGGACTTGTATAGCTGACAGTGAGTCTGTAAGAAATACAATCTGAATGACTTATTTATATTTTATGAGTCGATGTAATGATGTAATCGTAAGTGAACTATTAACATCCGTGATTTGATTCCTGGTCGCATCTTGTTTCTTATTTTTCTTCGGACTTATCTGTTGTTGTTTATTATGTTTCCCGAGAGCTTGTCTTCCTGTACTTAACCTTCTGTCTTCCAGCATTTGTGTCGATATTGACAATTATTATTAATTTATGTACACCAACTTCGAAACTGCCATAGAATTCTAGTAATTTCCATTCCCAAAAACCATCAACTCTAAAACTGACAACACTCGACTTGAACTACTACGTACTTAGGGAACATAAAAAAGGATACTTAACTTACTACGACTACACACCTTACATTGAATGATAGCTTCAATGAAGAAACTCTAACATCGACTAAAGACGACACACCTTACATTGATAGCTTCAATGAAGAAACTCTGAACATCGACTAAAGACGACACACCTTACTTACATTGATAGCTTCAATGAAGGAACTCTGAACACCGACTAAAGACGACACACCTTACTTACATTGATAGCCTCAATAAAGGAACTCTGAACACCGACTAAAGACGACACACCTTACTTACATTGATAGCTTCAATGAAGGAACTCTGAACACCGACTAAATACGACACACCTTACTTACATTGATAGCTTCAATGAAGGAACTCTGAACACCGACTAAATACGACACACCTTACTTACATTGATAGCTTCAATGAAGGAACTCTGAACACCGACTAAATACGACACACCTTACTTACATTGATAGCTTCAATGAAGGAACTCTGAACACCGACTAAAGACGACACACCTTACTTACATTGATAGCTTCAATGAAGGAACTCTGAACACCGACTAAAGACGACACACCTTACTTACATTGATAGCTTCAATGAAGGAACTCTGAACACCGACTAAAGACGACACACCTTACATTGATAGCTTCAATGAAGGAACCCCTGAACACCGACTAAATACGACACACCTTACTTACATTGATAGCTTCAATGAATGAGCTTTGAACACCGACTAAATACGACACAGCTTACTTACATTTGATAGCTTCAATGAAGGAACTCTGAACACCGACTAAATACGACACACCTTACATTGATAGCTTCAATGAAGGAACTCTGAACACCGACTAAAGACGACACAGCTTACATTGATAGCTTCAATGAAGGAACTCTGAACACCGACTAAATACGACACAGCTTACTTACATTTGATAGCTTCAATGAAGGAACTCTGAACACCGACTAAATACGACACACCTTACTCTTCTTCTTTGTGTTCGTTTTTTACGACCAATTTTAATCACTCTTTGTGATATGTTTGATCTTTGCCAAGAACGTGTATACGTTGCACATTCGTTTGGTAGGCCCTAAACGCATAGACTTCTACACGTTTAGGACACGTGCATCCGATTTCAGCCAAACCTCCTTAGTCGCCTCTTACGACATGCGTGGCAGGTAACAGTGGCTCTATTCTTTACAACTCAAATTTGGGCCTGAACATCGGCGACACACCTACTTACATTGATAGCTTCAATGAAGGAACTCTGATCACCGACTAAATACGACACACCTTACTTACATTGATAGCTTCAATGAATGAACTTGAACACCGACTAAAGACGACACACCTTACATTATAGCTTTAATGAATTCACATGACTGTCAATTTAGAAAAAAATGTTAATAATATAATTATAATAATAAATCGTAATATCATCATATGACTTAAATGACTATACTAAGTAATTTATGTCAACGGATTTTTATTTTAATCTAGCGATAGCAAATAAATTTGTTTAAATAACATTTTCTACAGTGGAAGAAAAAATAATGGAATAACTCAGTGTTACCAAAATAAACGCATAGCTTCCTTTGATAATAATTGTTTGGAAGTGGAATGAAGATTCAGCGATTGTGTTTACATATCTTGGGAAATTCCCGAAACAGTTATAGCTTCCATTCGTATCAACTTCCGGAAACTTTGTCTAAGGTCAACAAGACATTTCGAACATTTCTGTTGTAGGCGTTCATAAAACCCACAGTCAACTTGAAATTTATACGGGGCATACAGTGATAAACTTTCGGTTATGCTATTATATTGTTATGTTTGTATTTGAAGCGCTGGTAAATAGATTAGGTCATACCTTCTATATTTGTAATTGTCACATGACCTGAAGCATCTAGAAAGAATCATGTATGTGATATGCCAGTGCCCCCCCGGCAATCTCTGTTATCGGAGGCGACGGTACGTCTCACCAAATTAGATAAATTTCGAGAAGATGAAGTAACACTAGATGTGTTAAAGGTGTAGGTTCAATTCTTCACGAGGAGTTAAAAGTTTATTGTTTTAATGGTTCAGATATAGCCAAAGAAAGTCGTGTTCTTATGTTCAACGACGAGACTTGGCCTGGTTTAAAGAGGTATTGGTCCCCACCAAACAAACAAACGAGGGTATCTCAGAGTAAATACTATCGGCCATATAAAGCAAATAACGAGAAAAAAAACAGATTACTACGTAGTATAAACACGAAACGTAAAGAAGTATGAACACTTTGCGCACAACAGAGAATACAGGTCTTCAATAATCCACCACTCTTGTGATCATACGGTACTAGGTATTACATAGATACAAATAACAAGTTGAAACCCATGTTATGGATAGAACATAAGTCATAAAACACAGTAAAAATTGTGTATTAATAATAATATACAGCAGTCACATTTAAATACATGCTACAAATCGTTATTTTGTTACGGATAAAATATGTTTAGTTAAATAAAGATTGTGCATTCAGGTTAGAATTATATGATAATATGACAACTATTGCGGTAAGAGAAAAATGTGGTCAAATTAATTTAATTTTCTGTAATAAATTCAACATTGCGGATATATTTTATGTAACTAAAATACCACCAATTACTACACATGAAATATAATTTTGCAGAAATTTTAAACAGACTTGATACTCGTCGAAGACAAATAATTTGGTACGATTTATGAATAGGGAATATTTCTAGGAAACGGACATTTCACCAGCACAACAGTAATGTGCGAATAGTAGTTATTCGTTACACGAATACCTATCATTGACTGAATCCAAAAGTACTGAATAGCATAGGAAAAAATATCAACACATGCCTTCATATATCATATCGCCCAGATGGTGCTGGGGCTGCAAGGAAAGCAAAGAATAGTACCAGTGCGTAATAGGCGACTGATGTAGGACCTAGAGAAGCTACCCTAGTAAATAAAAAGCATCGCAAAAATCGGATGTGCTGGGCGCATACTTGTAGGCAGTGGCGGCTCGTCATTAGAGGCCAGTGGGTCGGGCCCCCATAAAAATAATGTCAAATGTGTATTTATTATTTTATGAATTAAAATATAACCTAACCTAAAACAATGATTTTTCCGAAAATTTGTGTCTGGTCCCACCAACAAATATGAGTGCGAGCCGCCATTGCTTGTATGCACATAACTGGCACAACTTAAAATCGCTTTTAGGCTCAGATCATAACAAATCACACAGTGGTTAAGATGTGGTGGATATGGGGGGAGTTCGAAGAAGATATATCATATTTTCTCGCTGATTTATATTAGGAAGGTATCAGTTTTAGTATGGAATATCATCCTTACACTCCGGACATGTCCATAGGTGCTCCGATCTCCATTGCAATATCTCCATAGCGGTTAATCGTACCAGTTGCTCTTTGTGGCGCACTGTCTGTTGGTAATTTGTTTATGTGGCCGAACCATTTAATTTGTTGTTTCTTGATGAAGTTCAGTATTGATGTTGTACCCACTTTTTCTTGTCTCTTCTTGTTTCTCCCATCATTCTGCGCAAACACTTCATCTCTGTCGTGACTAGTTTTCTTCTATCATTTGATGTCAGCCTCCAGATTTGGCACTGATAGTATAATGTTGGGAGAAAGATTGTGTTGAACAACGCTCTTTTTTATATTCATGGTGACATGTTTGCATTGTAAAATTTGTCCCATTTGTCCTATTATTTGATTTGCTTTATTGCATCTGTGTTGGATTTCATTAGTTATTCTTCCGTTTGCAGGAAAAAAATGCACCATAGGATGTAAAGTCCTTGCTTGTCGATGAAGATATCTGTTATTAGCAAACTCTCCAAATTGTTCCGGTTTGAGAGCAAAATATTATGGTACCAGTGCTAACCAACGATTTTATATGTTCACGGCGCTTTTGATTAATGACTACGGAGGTGGGGCTTCAGGTGATAATTGTAATAATAATACTATTAATAGTAATCTTCTTATAATATAATCCTTAGTGCTTGATGTGTGTCCGGGTATACATCGCCTCAGTTTACATCCAATATTCACCATATTTCGTAAAAATATTTTTCGGACGAAATTTAGATCAGCTAAAGAAACAGTTTCGAAATCAGATCAATATTAACTTTAAAATTAAATTATATCGAATTATTGATGTCCGATCCGACATTAAAATCTGCCATCTTTGTTACACCAGAACACGTGGTTAAGACAGCTTAACAGTCAAAGGGATATAATCCAAAAATTGCCAGATGGCCTCTACAACATAAGCATGGATTACTTCCCTTAACATTCAACCACATTACCAATGGCATATAAATCTAACGATATTTTTTATCATTTGAGACCTTATAGGTTAGCTCATTCAAGTGAGATCTTTTCAAGAGACCTGAAAGTCCGAACGACTTGACGTGAAGCCAGTGACATTTAGTGAAGTTCTACTTCTCTAACGAATTTCCCGCCATTTTGTGCCTGTGGCGATGTCGTTCATTACATCGTATAATAAATACGCGATCTTTCTTGATCTTTCTAATGCCGATCTTATTTACAAAAAATACAACATTGGTTGCGTTGCGTTTTTCCGTTTGCGTTGATTTGCGCAAAATGTATAATTTTCATGTTATTACAGCTTCACTTTTCTGTTTCAAACTACACTATAGAAATTTAAAATAATTAGTAAGAATGCGAAGACGCTACTTTGATTAGATGTGAAGCATTACAAGAACCACTAGAACAATTAAAATCGTTTAATGACGACATAGCCAATTCAAACCACTTCTTAAAAAATATCAGAAAATACAATTCATGCTATTAGATGATATCTTTTGGAAAGGCTTACCCAATTCCTCATCAAGGATTAATAATCACTTTCACCCGTGCGGAGCCGGGTTAATTATCTAGTAAAGTAATATTCTTCAATCAAGGTTCTTCGGGCATATAATGCGAAGAGGAGGATTAGAACATTTGATGACAACAAGTAAAATTGAGGGAAGGAGAGATCGTGGAAGACAGGGAGAAGTTGTTGGATGGTCTGACATCGTATTTGACAAAAGATCGATTGTCAGAACTGATTAAATGCATCAATGATAGAGAGTTGTGCAGAGACATGATCGTCAACGCCGGCTGGCATGGCATATAATTGATTTAATATTCTGCTTCTTTTTTTCTTTTCTCTAATCCAGTTTTGCCTCACAGCGTAATGATAAGAATAGATTTATAGAACGGGCTTTTGTGTACGCTTCATAAATAGTCTTTTTCACCGCCTCTATTCTTCTTCTTCTGTGTTCTCATTAGATTGGGATTTCTGGTTCTCTAATAAAGGCAGACGTCTGTCTCAGATTATCAGTCAAGTCATACAGTTTGTCTTGGACGTTAGTGTAAGTGGCAGCTCATGGTCATTTTGTCATTTTTGGGGGTGGAGCCGGGAAAAATTTGGGTTTTTGGAGTGTTTACTATTTCTTGTCTATTCCGGGAAGTTGTTACCCCTTTCTCTCTCTCTCTCTCTTTATTTCTCTCTCTCTCTCTCTCTCTCTCGAGCACGTGATCACCGCTTAGATTGGTGTACCAGATTTCCCCATAAATTCTGCTTTCATATGGAAATCTGATTCCTGCAGCCTTAGCATGGGTGTATTTCATCACATCTTTAGCGCCATTTGGAACTCTGGTGCTTATCCTTCGGCGATGTGTCCGGTTTTAGCCAGCATCTACTGGGTTTGCTCTACGTCGCCTCGGGCTGTCCCTAGCCGACCTGCAAGGCAGCAGGTTATTATTTTCTTTTAGGGTAGCTACCCTTAGATAACCTTCCCTCCCGGGTTGTTTAGCGTCATGTGCCCAGTTTACGTCTTTCTTTGGACTGTTTCCAGGGTCATCACATGGAGGTGGGGTGGGAGCTTGGTTAGTGCCAGCTCACTAATCCTGGCGCGACGTTGTCCCTATGCGTAGCCATTAACCCTTTTGAAAACACCTTCGTTCTAAGCTTAATTAAAGAGTTACAGTAAATATAATATCAGAACAAACTTTTCTGCAAAGCTGATATTAAAGATGTTAAAATAATATAAAATCAGAACAAACACTTCTGTTCTGCAACAGCTTGATATTAAATAGAGTTGGTTATTAAATAATATAATCAGAACAAACACTTTGTTCGCAACAGCTTGATATTAAAGAGTTTATTAAATAATATAATATCAAGGACAATTAAATATTTCGAACACATCAAACGACAGAAGCGCCTAGAGAATATTTTATTATAAAACATGTCTGCAACGCAAATTGAAAATGCGGCACCAACATGACAACAAACCACGAATTTGTGAATGAGATCAGAGCATCGTAAAAATATTGCCAGTATGTCTCTGTATGTAGTCATAAAATATGTTAGTGATTTTTTGTATTTGTCACTCCTGTTGTTCATTTGATAAACGTTTGTTGGTCGAAACGTTGCTGTATATTGTCATTGTTTGTGTAATTTGTAAAACTACAGTACTTTGTTATTACGTGTTTCGCCATTAAAAGGGTAAACTTGCTAACAATGTGACGTCAGTCGACCGGTAAGAGTTCACGGAAGCGGACGTAAAGGGGAACCATGCTCAAAGGTCACGAATGTCGTCGCATTTATCACTGGAGACAAGATGTATTAATGCAAGGGACAATTCCATGAAACTAATCTTATCATAAAAAAGTTTGTTATTTAGTACTATTATTTTCTATAATTTTATACTATTTTTATATAAAATTGGGATTCAATCGATAATTAAACGGACTATTTGAGCTAGAGTCCTCGTTTATCTGGGAAGTAGTTTGGCTGCGTAAGAATCAATATATCTTCCGGCTGAATGTAAATTACATTGTTTTGGCAATTATCATAGCTATATATAGCGATGAAAGGTCAGAGGTCGCAATGTTACATCTTATGTAGGAACTTGTAAACTAGCCCCAGAAATAGTATAGAGCACAATGCTTGAAGTGTTCGAGGCAAATTGATGAGCTTCAGTATATATAATGTTTTTTTAATAAGGAGATATTATATAAATAACAGGATTGTTATATTATTCTGATATAATATTTATATTGTAGTGTTATATATTCAACTTTCAAAGCTAATCAGTGTCAAGTTAAAAGTAATAATTACGAAACTTAATCATGATTCCAAGTTTCATCGCAACATCGCATATCGACATCAAATAGCTTGTCCTGAGCAAAAATTTAACAGTAACAGAACTTTGCCAACTTAACAGTAGTTCGGAATTTCTCTCTCTCATAGACCAGAAGTCATGTCTCTGCAGAGGTCTTGCTCAAACCATCAGTTACATCCTGAATCCATCTTCTCCGTGGTCTTCCTCCTCTCCTGTTTGCCGGAATGTCTCCTTCCATGGTGGTCTTCTCCAGCCCTTCGTGTCTCTTTATATGTCCAAAATACTTTAATTTTATAATTCTTATTTGTAGCATCAGCCAGTTTTCTTTGATTTTGAGTTCTTTCTGAATATTTATAATTGTTCTCTTCTCTGTCTATGATATACGAAAGACTCTTCTGTAGCATTTATATTCTTCTTCTAGGAACGCTCCATATCGACCACTGGTCAATCACTGTGTGATTTGTATGTGATCTGAGACTAAGAGCGATTGTACGCTGTGCCAGTTATGCGCCTACAAGCAGGCCAGTACATCCGATTTCTTCGCTGCTTTTTATTTACTATGGTAGCATCAATAGGGCCTACATCAGTCGCCTCAGTTACGACATGCATTTTAGGTTGCAGTGGTACTATTCTTTGCTTCCTTGCGGGCCCCGGCACCACACGGGAGGCATTTATATTCAAAGGCACGTACTCCAAGTTTAATTATTTGAAATATTGTGCTTACGAATGAATTGAATTAGCAAGCTACGGGAACCATCAGTATGCATACTTATCGATGTCTGTTGGAGGTGACTAAGCACCTTTGGGTCTGCCCGGAATTCAATGACGTCAGTTTAGTAACGAAATACTGTATAAATTATTTAGCAGAATCTGGGAGACCGAAGAAATACCAGCAAACTGGAGAGAAGGATACCTGGTGAAGCTACCAAAAAAGGGACCTTCAAGTGTGAAAACTATAGGGAATAATGCTGTTGTCAGTACCTGGGAAAATACTAAGCAGAGTCATCCTGGAGAGACTGAGAGATGCCATCGATATAAAGCTAAGAGATGAACAGGCAGGCTTCCGACCAAATAGATCCTGTGCTGACCAGATAGCCACATTACGTATAATAATGAGCAAAGTATTGAATGGAAATTCCACTTTATATCGGATTTGTTGATTATGAGAATGCTTTTGACAGTATTGATAGGGAACCCTTTGGAAATTAATGAGGCATTATGGAATCCCACAGAAAATTATTAACCTAATAAAAGCAACATATACAGATATGAAATGTAGAGTTCTTCATGAAGGTAAACTAACAGATACTTTCGGAATAGAAACAGGAGTGCGTCAGGGATGTCTTCTATCACCTTTGTTGTTCTTACTGACAATAGACTGGATTATGAAGACCACAGTAACTAACACCAGAAATGGAATCCAATGGACTCTGACAGAGCAACTAGATGATCTGGACTTCGCTGATGATATAGCCCTTCTGTCACATACACGAAATCAGATGCAGGATAAGCAAAACACATTGAATCAAAGGTCCCAGCAACTAGGGCTGAACATTCATAAGGGAAAGACAAAGATATTGAGAATTAACCAAGCAAACGACAACTCGATCTCCCTGGATGAAATCCCACTTCAAGAGGTAGAATCATACACATATTTGGGCAGCAACGTAGACAAAGAGGGTGGAACAGATAGAGATGTGAAAATAAGAATACAGAAGGCAAGAGGAGCTTTCATTGCACTGGAAAACATTTGGAAGTCCAAAGAAATCAAATCTAGAACAAAAATTCGGATATTTAACTCTAATGTTAAAGCAGTTCTACTGTATGGGTCAGAAACATGGAGAACAACTAAAACAATAGCGCATAAATTGCAAACATTCATCAACTGGTGTCTGCGCAGAATAGAGGGAATAAGATGGTATGATAGGGTCACAAATGAGGAACTTATGGAGAGAACAAGACAGATTCCCGTGAACGAACAGGTTAAAAAAGACGCTGGCGCTGGATAGGACACACTTTGCGAAAACCGGGGGGGAATATAACAAGAAGGGTCCTTGCCTGGAACCCGCAGGGGCAGCGAAAGAAGGAGGCCAGAAATGCATGGAGACGAGATTTGGAGGCGGAGATCAACAATATAAAGAAGAGCTGGAGGGGGCTGCAGGAGATAGCTAGAGATAGGAAGACTTGGCATGAGTTGGTTGAGGGCCTATGCCCCAACCCGGGGTAAAGGCAAAGAGAGAGAGAGAGAGTTTAGTAACGAATAACCAGTTTTCCTCTTCTTTGGGTTCGTTCTTTACTTTCTTTCTTTCTTTCTCGAATCCTGTATGCCTCGCAGCGTCAGGTCAGGAAGAGATTTCTAAAACGGGCCTAGTATGCGCTTCGTAGATAGTCTCTTTCGTCGCCTCTGTTATCTCTGAGATCCATCTTTTGCGTGCCGGCCTTTTGCTTTATACCCATTGTATCGGAGCAGCATTGCTCTTTGGGGTGCACTGTCTGATGGTAATCTGCTTACGTGACCGAACCATTTAATTTGTTGTTTCTTGATGAAGTCTAGTACTGATGTTGTACCCACTTTTTCCTGATGTCTTCGTTTCTCAACCGGTCTCTTCTTGATACACCCAGCATTCTGCGTAGACACTTCATCTCTGTTGTGACTAGTTTTCTTCTATCGTTTGTTGTCAGCGTCCAGGTTTGGCACTGGTAACATAGTGTGGGGAGAAAGATTGTGTTGAACATTGCTCTTTTTGTGTTCATGGTGACGTGTTTGCATCTTAAAATTGGCGCCATTTGCCCTATCATTTGATTTGCTTTGTTGCATCTGTGTTGAATTTCATTAGTTATTCTTCCATTTGCTGAAAAAATGCTCCCCAGGTATGTGAAATCTTTTACTTGATTTAGTAGATGATTATCGATGGAGATGTTGGTAGTGTTTTCCTCTCTGGCGAATGTCATTACTTCCGTTTTGTCGATGTTAATTCTCATGTTGTATTCGTTACATGCTAACTGGAGTCTGTTGATGTGTTGTTGTAGCTGTTCTTCTGTTGTTGATATGATTGCCTGATCGTCTGCAAAAGAAATTCATTTAAGAGTTCTCCGAGGTTGTTTCCTTCGCTGGTGTTAGCTATTTTACAAATGTGGTCAATGTACGTGATGAATAGCAGCGGGGATAGTACGCAACCTTGTCTTACTTCTGACCCTACGTGAAACTTTTCTGATAATCCTGTATTTGTTCTAATCGTACATTGGCTGTCAGTATAAATGTTCTTGCAAAGTGTGATTAAAATTAGTCGTTCTTTACGACTAATTTTAATCACACTTTGTGATATGTTTGATCTTTTGACCCCGAACGTGTATACGTTGCACATTGGTTTGGTAGGCCCCTAAACGCATATACTTCTACACGTTTAGGACACGTGCATCCGATTTCAGCCAAACCTCCTTAGTCGCCTCTTACAAAGCCGTTAGAGAAGTCACCATTTATGCCTTCACTAAAACTAACTTTGTCCGAGAAAGAGTTACAAGGACAATAGGTCTCCTGCAACGATCACTCTTGAAGGATCTAATCTTCAAGTACCTCGGAAGTCTGCGAGGCTGTCCATATGGTTGAGGGATGCCTGTAAAGGGTAATATAGGCCCACGCAAAAATCAGTCAGAAGCACAATACCAGGCGTCATGACTTTCTACCTGAATTGACAGCGGGCGTATGAAAGAAGAAGTCACCTCTTACAACATGCATGGCAGGTAACAGTGGTTCTATTCTTTACACTCCAAATTTGGGCACCGGTAACCACTCAGGCGCCCAATAAACAGTGAATTATACTGTTATTCAGATTCTTTTGGGGGGAAATTCTGATTAACGTTAAAGCTGGTGGTATAAAATAAGGCGCCAGAGATGTATTACACAGACACCACAGCTCCCACTGGCACTGCGATGGACAGCGCTGGGCTGTGCCCGTATGGTGTCGGGGCCCGCAAGGGAAGCAAAGAATAGTACCGCTACAACCTACAATGGATATCGTAAGAGGCGACTTTGTAGGCCCTAGGATACCTAGTAAATAAAAAGCAGCGCATAAATTAGATGTGCTGGCTTACTTGTAGGTGCATAACTGGCACAACGTACAATCGCTCTTAGGCTCAGATCACACAAAGGGGTTGACAAGTGGTTGATATGTAGCGTTCGATGAAGAAGGATAGCGCTGGTCTACTCTAGTATGAAAGAATTGGCAGTGATGAGAATCATTCTTGCTGCTCATTAACCAACAGCGTCTTCTGGTCTTTTCAGTTATTGTGTATGTTACTGCAATTCTCTCTCTCCCGCCGATCACTGCTTAGACTGATGTACCAGATTTCCCATAAATCTGCTGTAGTTTTAGGAACTCCGTCCTCCATACAGCTTCTCATTTATCTCGGTATTTTCCGGCCAGGTTTCGTTTCTCAGGCCTGCTAGAAGTGGGCAGTCTTGCAGTAGGTGCTCTGTCGTCATGTTCGCCTGCGAGAAGTGGCACAGGCTAATTGTGCAAATTTTAAATTTGTTGTAAAAGTGGGACCGGAGTCTGTTATGGCCGGTACGGAGGCGGAATATGACAACTTGTTTGCTACGGGATAGACCATAGTACCCATCTATGGCGCTGTGTTGGTACCCATCTATGGCGCTGTGTTGATGGTGGTCTTGTGACCATTTCTCTCTATATCGCCATCCTATGGTTGTTTTAGCCTCCTCGTAGCTAATTTCGTAATCAGTCTGCGGTAGTCGCTCTCCTGCCTTTGCTAGCTTGTCTGCCTCTTACTACAATTCTAACGCTTAGTCAGAAGAAGACTGGAAAATTAAAAACGATTCTTCTTCTTCGAACGCTCCATATCGACCACTTGTTAACCACTCTTTGTGATTTGTATGTGATCTGAAACTAAGAGTCATTGTACGTTGTGCCAGTTACGCGTCTACAAGTAGACCAGCATATCCGATGTTTTTTTATTTACTAGGTAGCTTCCTAGGTACTACATCAGTCGCCTCTTACGACTACCTTGCAGGTTTCAGTGGTACTATTCTTTGCTTCCCGTGCGGGCCCCGGCACCACAAGGGCGAGAAACGATTCAAAACGAGGCTATGCGCATCATTTTCGGATGAACACCCACTTGTCTAACCTTCATCATGTATGCTCCGCCCCACCTGCAGTAGGGGATTGTATTAGAGGATTGGACTCTACATTCACCTCCGCACACATTCGAGGGGTGCAGCAGTACATTTCTGAGGCTGTTGTCATCATCCCGTACGATGCGCGACTAATATTATATGATAATAGACAACATTCACTAAGTAGTGAGAATTTATTGAAAAGTAACGAATAGTTACAAATACTTGAAAGCGATGAAATTCACATCACTACCCAACAACAACGCATTAATGTAATGTAAAAAACGCATGTCTCATAACCGTCACGTGGTCTTCGTAACTTGTTCGTCCGCTATCAATTCATGTGTAGTCAGTGTTTCTGACTGATTTTTGCGTGATGCCTTGCTTTCCCTATCATCAGTGTCTAGCACCTTTCAGGCGAGCCTTCTCCGACTTCAGAGCTGGTCTTCGTAATATCGAAATAGGGGAAGACTGCGTAAAACTTGGTAAATAGTGAAACACGTACAAACAAAGTACTATGTTTTGCAAAATACATAAACAGTGACGATAAACAGCAACGTTTCGACCAACAAGGCCTTTATCAAGCAAACGAACAAACAGGAGTGACAAATTAAAATGAAACACAAATGGACGACCAAATACCAACGTATCTGGAAAATCTGGAATAAAAACGAATAACGAAATAAATGTAACACAAAAACACACATAAAAACTAGAAATAAAAAAGAAACAATGAAACATCTAGTAAATATATAACTTGAATACATGCAACATATACCCATATAGATTATAAAGCATGGGAAGAAAAAGTACTAAGAAGCATAAGAATGTAATACATGCAACATATACCCATAGAGATTACAAAGCATGGGAAGAAAGTACTAAGAGCATAAGAATGTAATACGTTGAGCCCGCGTGGTCGCAAGTACCATACAAAGAATCAACCGATTCTCCAGCAAATCGACTACGATCATCAGAGGAACATGATCGGATGGCTGGGACCTGGACATCGCAAGCTCCTGAATGGCCAGTATCATTGAAATGGTAGCTACAGGGGCACAGAGCATTGGCGTATATCGCGCAAGTGTTGGGCGAATCGGTCACTGAGTCTCCTGCCGGTTTCCCAATATAGGCCTTGTTGCACCGCTTGCAGATAATGGCATAGATAATATTCCGAGACTCGCACGTGAAACTGTCTTCAACACGAACGTGGCTTTTGGAAAAGACACCGTGCGGTCTGTATTACATAAGCACAAGTGTTACAGCGCCGACGGCCACACTGGATGGTGCCAAAATGACTCTGGATGTTAGGCTGAGGCGACTGTGAACTAACATATCCTTAAGGCTTCTGTCCCGTCTGTACGTCGGCGCTGTAACACTTGTGCTTATGTAATACAGACCCGCACGGTGTCTTTCCCAAAAGCCACGTTCGTTGTTGAAGACAGTTTCACGTGCGAGTCCGTAATATTATCTATGCCATTATCTGCAAGCGGTGCAACAAGGCCTATATTGGGAACCGGCAGAGACTCAGTGACCGATTCGCCCAACACTTGCGCGATATCCGCCAATGCTCTGTGACCCCTGTAGCTACCCATTTCAATGATACTGGCCATTCAGGAGCTTGCGATGTCCAGGTCACAGCCATCCGATCATGTTCCTCTGATGATCGTAGTCATTTGCTCTGGAGAATCGGTTGATTTCTTTGTATGGTACCTTGACCACGGCTCAACGTATTACATTCTATGCTTCTTAGTACTTTCTCTTCCCATGCTTTGTAATCTCTATGGGTATATGTTGCATGTATTACATCTTATGCTTCTTAGTACTTTCTCTTCCCATGCTTTATAATCTATATGGTATATGTTGCATGTATTCAAGTTATATATTTACTAGATGTTTCATTGTTTCTTTCTATTTCTAGTTTTTATGTGTGTTTTGTGTTACATTTATTTCGTTATTCGTTTTTATTCCAGATTTTCCTAGATACGTTGGTATTTGGTCGTCCATTTGTGTTTCATTTTAATTTGTCACTCCTGTTTGTTCGTTTGCTGATAAAGGCCTTGTTGGTCGAAACGTTGCTGTTTATCGTCACTGTTTATGTATTTTGTAAAACTATAGTACTTTGTTTGTACGTGTCTTCGTAATACCATTGATCTGTTGATCATCATCATCAGGTGCCGTCTCCACATCGAAGGTTGTCTGCAATGGATCTCCAGTATCCTTGTCTTTCGCCTTGGTGTTACACACTGCCAGACTGTAACCTGTCCATTTCTTAAAGTTTCCTCCCACTTATCTCTCGCTTCCCTCTAGTAAATGTTTTATCATGATGTCATGTCTTTTATGTGCCCAAAATACTTTACTTGTCTGAATTTTATTTCTCTTAATAATTGTTTCTTCATGCCTAGTTTTCCTAAAACTTGTTTATTTGTCTGTTCATGAAACTGCATATTTTTCTATATATGAAAATGAAAATCGTGGCATATCCTAAAGGACGTAGCCATCAACCACAGTAAACGAGTAGGTTGATTTTCTAGGCACCACTTATACGTTCAGTAGTTTACCATTACTCTCTGAACGGTGAGGTCTATTTTTACCTTTCGTAAAAATCCAACGGTAACGAATTTGCTTCCAAACTTGCCCGCCGTGGGATTTGAACCTGGTACGTTTGGGTTCGTGATCGAGCCCACTACCGCTTGAGCTACAGAAGCTCAACTTCTATATATCCACATCTCAAATGCATCAATTCTGTCTTCTAACTGCTTGTTCATTGTCCATGTTTCCGAGCCATACTGTTATTATACACGCTATAAAGTAAAAAGTACAATGTACCAGGCCTATAATACTCGGATTCTCTGAAAGGAGTTAATTTCTCATATTTGTTAGCCTAATAATAGCCAGCCATCACAAGCGATGATGACAACATCATCAGACGTGTGCTGCTGCACCTCTTTGATGTGTGCGGAGGTGATTGTAGAATTGTTGTACAATTGTTTTGATTTCCATATCTTACTCAATCGAGGGTAGACGAGACAGAGAGAGGACATTTTGGATAGTCTGTCTTCATGGTAAGGTAGAGCGTCAACATCTGAGTTGATAGCAAACTACAACGACAAAGAGTTGTGGAGATCCATGATTGCCTACGCCAGTCGGCACGGCACCTGATGATGATCTTACTCAATGCTATAAAGTTTCCCCTTGCTTTTTGTATTCTTATGACATTTTTGTTCCCACTTCTGTGTCTATGTTACTACCAAGATATGTGTATGATTCCCCATCTTGTAGAGCTGTTTCCTCCAGCAAAATCTGGTCTCCATTTACTACATTTATTCTCATGACTTTGGTCTTTTCCCTGTGTATTTTCATACCCAATTGCTGAGATTTACTATTTAGAATATTCATTTTATCTTTAATTTGTGTGTGATTGTGGGACAGCAAAAGCCAGATCGTCAGCAAAATCAAGGTCCTCTAGTTGTTTCGTAAGTGTTCTCATCACCCAGTGTGCCGTCAATCAAATACAAATATAGGCCAATACTGTATCTCCCCTTTTCAACCATAATTAAATTCGACAAAGGTTGCAGATAGAGGAATCCCGTGGCATTGTGATTTACACTGATGGATCGGTAGTTCGCGACAAAAAGTCGGCAAGGGCCTTCTCTACAAGCTCATATGGAAAAATGGTCCCGGAAGCCAGTGGTGCATTTAGTATGATAACAAGTAGCATGACAATGGAAGTACTGGTGGTGACTAAGGCACTACAATGGTTGGAGTCACAAAACTACACTTAAGCGTGCATTCATTGAGTATGATCCGAAAGGTGGAGGCTGGCTCGGTGCACGGGCAATGGACTGAATCACTACAAGCGTCAACAATTTGCAGAATTACATTTATCCTCATTCCGGGGCACATGGGTGTCGTTGGCAATGAAAGAGCAGACAGGCTGGCTGGCTCTGCCGCTTTATCAGCGAGCCAGCCAATGGATGGAGCTGACATTTTGAACGCCCTCATAGAGTATGGCAGCAGAGAAGATTTTCATCTAAATCAATCCACATCAACTACTAGATTGTAGGAGCTGGGATTGAAGATTGAAGTAGCAAGAAAACAACAGCACAACAGGTATATGAGTAGGCTCATCAATCAAAATCCAACTGGTACGGTCAGTCGCTGTTGGAGATATTGCAAAAGAGATCAGAGCACCTAAGCCATCTGAATACCATAAGAAGGGCTGTGCTGCAGTGGATACCAGGAAACGAAAGAGCGGACAAATTAGCTAAGGAAGGAGCAGCACAAGAACAAAGGAATCAAATAATCACTTTCCAGAGCAAACAAATAAGAAAGAGAAAATTGAGATATTTTGGACATATAAAAAGACATGAAGGGCTGGAGAAGACCATCATGGAAGGAAGCATACCGACAAATAGGAGAAAAGGAAGACCACGGAGAAGATGGATTCAGGGTGTAACTGATGGTTTGAATATGACGGGTGCAGAGGCAAGACATCTAGTCTATGAGAGAGAGAAATTCCGGAGGACTGTTGGGGTGGCAAAATTCTGCTGAGGACAAGCTATTTGATGATGATGAGCAAGACAGGTGATATTGTTTCAACTCAGAACTGGTCACAACAGACTGAACAGACACCTACACAGACTAAAACTAGTTCCATCATCCACATGTGGACAGACAGCCGAACACATACGGCAAGATTGTCACTTGATGAATCAACTGAGGAAAGAACACTGGTCAACAGAGGCAGACATCAACACAAAGCTGTTTGGAAGCCTTGATGAACTAACAAACACATCAACATACATCCAGAGAACCGAACTCATTGTGTAGACATTGAACATCAGCGAACGAGAAGAAAAAGACCACCTAAGAACATGTCCAGAGTGCAATGAAGATATTCCAAACTGAAACTGTATCACCCCCCAATATATTACATGATAGAAGACAGTTTTATTTCATTTTTATTTTTGTTATCTATGGGCAGTGTTACAGTACATATCTTTTTTTTATATCAATCATCATCACCACCGTCATCATCACCACCACTAGCATCATCATCCTCACCACCGTCATCATCATTATCATCATCACCACCACTAGCATCATCATCATTACCACCACCAGCATTATCCTGAAGATCATCACTATCAGCATCAAGAGTCTACTTGTGCCCTAAAGGCACATAAGGTAGAAGTAAAACATAAATTTCCACTCACTCCAATCTTGTACCTTTCTCTCTACACTAAACCTAGTCTTATACATGGCTTTGAGCTCTGCTTCAAAAGTTTGCCACTGGGAAGAGAAGAACCCTCGTATGTGCAGTGTGTTTAATCTTATATATTATTTATCTGTGTTGAAATCCTTTATTAACGAATGAAAAACATAGTGGCATCTTCTTTACAGGACAAGTGGTTAAGCCATTTGCCTTGTGAGTCGAAGGTTGTGGGTTCGAATCCGGACCATACCGTTCTGTTCACAAGTGCAGTTTTTTCCAGAGATCCCTAAGATTGTTGCTGGAGCTACGGAGTTCGTGCTTTGTGCAGTACTCTCGGCAGGTGTCATGCCATTTCTGCGGAGAAGGAGCGAGCCATATGGGGTAAAACCCGATGCAATGAAGTCAATCCTTTGGCTTTAAAACCATTTAAACCCTTTAGAAATCAACCACAGTAAACAAGTCATCGATTTTCTACGCATCACTTATAAGTTCAGTAGTTTGCCATTGCTTTCTGAACGGTGAGGTCTACTGTTACCATTTGTAAAAATCCAAGTACATGTCCGGAGTGCAATGAAGATATTCCAAACTCAAACTGAAGTGACAGAACTAATGAGATATGAACTAAAATATATTCAGTTTTTCTTTGGAAGGCTGTCCCTGATAGGAATATCAGCTGGAGATAGTTTAGTGGCAACAATCTCATCCAACTTCTGTATAACGTCGGCAGAGAGATGATTCTTCCAGTCTCCGACTTCTCCTGTAAGTAGAAACAGAGTAATAAATAATCATTTTAAACCGACAGCTGTTAACAGAATTATTGATCGATTGATAGGACCATCATCATTGCACTTCGGTGAATAACCATGGTGTATCAATTTCTATCGCACACTAGAAGATCTCAGCAGCAGTGAATTAAATTTGCTGCATCGATGAGGCTCCCATTGTGATTTAGCTTTTTAGTGGACCAGGACAAAAGCCATGTTTTTACAAGCCATTTGTTTTCAGAATAAAAAAATGCCCATGTAGTGTGGCTCCTGGTAAAGGTGTCCAACCCAAAGCCATGTAGTGTGGCTCCTGGTAAAAAGGTGTAACCAACCCAAAAAGCCATGTAGTGTGGCTCCTTGGTAAAAAAGGTGTCCAACCCAAAGCCATGTAGTGTGACTCCTGGTAAAAAGGCGTCCAACCCAAAGCCATGTAGTGTGACTCCTGGTAAAAAAGGCGTCCAACCCAAAGCCATGTAGTGTGACTCCTGGTAAAAAAGGCGTCCAACCCAAAGCCATGTAGTGTGACTCCTGGTAAAAAGGCACCAAGCCGTAGTGCTCCAAGCCACAAAGCCATGTAGGTGATGTAAGGCCCACATAGGGGATGTTAAAAAAGATGGTAAAGTCATTGTTACAGGTAGGTATTTTGTAAAAAATCTTTTCTTTGTAAATGAATTCTGTCTAGGCCTCAGATTTGCAGTCTGTTCTTATCAATTTTCAACTTTTGTTGTTCAATGACTGTTCAACTCTTTAGTATAACTCAAGTCAACAGAATCTTCAAAGATTGACAGACCGCCTCTATCAGGCATGCAAGGTGTCACAAGAATCAGGGCTGGACAGGGCCATTGAGTCATTTGCATGTGTCGATTCCTGCTCGCCAATAATGGTTGACACATTGTGTTTCTGAGGTTTTTTGAGTTTGTTCTCTAGACAGTTGCAGTTCCCTGCTGATGAGATCTGTCTTCCCGGGTTTGTCTGGAGTCGTCCTACTCAAGGTGACTTTAGCCTTCTGTTGCCGGGCTCACAAACCCAGGCTTTAATGCAGGATGTGCTCCCTGGACACTATAGTTTAATCTCCATATACTTGGAGAAAAATGTTGTAGAAGTAGAAGACAAGACAAGAAAAAGGATGTCCTCCTCAAGGGAGAGAGAGGATGACTGCTATTTGTCCCATAACTGGGGGATGGGTTGATTGCAGCCAGAGCATTTACCACTCGCCGGTGGGTTCTACACTGTCACCTTATGAGGCCCCAATCCTGCTCCCCGCCCTTTGGTCTGGAATTTCATCTTCAGTCTGTTCGACTTGGTTAGACCTGCCAGGAGTTAAAACTCCGCCGACATAGCCTGAAGGATCCTAAAGGACACAAGCCCTCCAACCATGATAAAGGTAGGCTAATGTGGAGGGTCACAAGAATCAAAGTGATAGACTAGCTGAAATCATATACTTTTACCCATGCATGTTTTCTCAGTGACTCAATGAGTATGCTCAGGAAGAGAGCAACAGACTGGGCTCGGAGACAATGGTTAGAGTCACTGTGGAGGTCTAGGCTGACAAAAATCAGATTTATTTTCGTGCCTGGGCATGCAGGTGTGAGGGGAAATAAACGCAATGATAGACCTGTAGGTATGACTGCTGTAAAAAGCAGGCAAGCAATGGACCAGGCTGATATTCTAAATTCCTCAAGGAAGAGAGGAGGTGTAAATAATTCAAGTAATAGTGGTGAATCTATAACACTAACCAGACTGCAAAAATAGCATGTCAAATCTGGTATAGCAAAGACAAGAGCACTATAGTGGTAGCCAAAGAAAAATAGTAAACCAACAAAGAATCCGTGTCGTTAGTTGCCACATGCTGAGAGTAATATTGGAGCACTTATGGACTAATTGGTTTGATGTGCAGTAGCCTGTGTGTTGCCGGGACTCTCAAGGGGAGCAAAATAATAGTAACACTGAAACCTACAAGGCATGTCGTAAGAGGCGACTGAGCTAGGGGTCTAGGAAAGCTACCCTAGTAGATAAAAAGTATTGCACAAATCGGATGTGCTGGCCTACTTGTAGGCGCATAACTGGCACCATGCACAATCGCTCTTAGGCACAGATCACATACAAATCACAAAGAGTGGTCGATATGGAGCATTCGAAGAAGAAGATGTGCAGTGATGATGATCTAACGACTAAACTAAACAACTGCATGGAGAACGTGCTTGCAGGCTCTATGTAACATCTATGTAAGGAATATGCCCGTCCGCCTAACATGTTCGTAGCGCGTTGGACGACAGGTGACAAGCCTCCTGTGAGTGCTGTTCAATTTCGATGGCTGACAGAAAAGCCACAGGTTCTCCAGATTTACGGTGTTGTGGCACCGAGCTGAAGAGCTCAAGTGCTTCTGGATCGAAAAAGAAAAAAGTAAGGAATATAATAATAGTGCTGAATCTTCTTTCTTCTTCTTCAAACGTTCCATATCGACCACTTGTTAACCATTCTGTGTGATTTGTATGTGATCCTAGCCTAAGAGCGATTGTACGGTGTGCCAGTTATGCACCTACAAGTAGGCCAGCACATCTGATTTCTGCAATGCTTTATATTTACTAGGTACCTTCCTAGGCTCTACATCAGTCACCTTTTATGACATACCTTGTAGGTTGCAGTGGTGCTATTCTTTGCTTCCTTTGCGAACCCCGGAACCACACAGGCGGAAATGTTGAATCTAATATCACTTACCTTTACGCATAAAACTGGCGTCCTTTCTGGCCAACTCTTCATCTTTCATCCAATCGTAGTTAACAGATTTATTATTCTTCATACTCTCAAAACTGCAGTGCTGTACTATAGCCTGAGCTGTTGCCGCTGTGATGGGTTTTTCCAAGAACTGTGCAATGTCAAGGACAGTCTTTTGAAGATCCTGTGGAAATATTATGAAAACTACAGCAAAGCAGGGGAAGGGGGGAGGAGGAGGAGAAATGTAGTGATCTTGTTTGTGCTTGTTTTAAGGCACTCTGTAAGCTGATATTCATGTTCATAAGGCTGTTCTGGATTGGATGCCGTCGTTCCATCTTTTACGTAGTCTTCCTCTTGCTTTGTAATCATTATACTTTTTCTGTGTGGCTCTCTGTGGTAGGCGATACCAGCGCAAAGCATCAAGAATAAAATATCTTCTCTATTGTCTCAGCCTGTAACTTAAACGGTAGTGAGCTCGATCACAACCCAAGGTTAACTGGTTCAAACTTTGCGGCGGGCAGTTTGGAAGCAAATTTGTTTCAGCTGATTTTACGACAGTAAAAATAGGCAGTACTGTTCAGAAAGCAATGGCAAACTTCTTCTTCACCTTTCAACTCCCAATGAAGCACAGGTCTTCAACAAACTTAATGGCAAACTACTGAATGTATAAGTAGAAAACCAACGACTTATTTACTGTGGTTGATAGCGGAATCCTATAAAGGATATGCCACAATTTTCATTTCTTTTGTCATTGTCGACAGCATCATCATCATCATCATCAGATGCTGACTCAGCATCGAAGGTTGGCTGCAATTGACCTACAACATCCCATATCTCTTGTCTTGATGTTGCACTCTGCCAGACTGTAATTTGTCCATCTCTTGATGTCTCCCTCCCACTTGTGTCTCAGTCTTCCTCTTGTTTGTCATCCGTAAACTTTTCCCTCTAATAATAATAATAATAATAGAGCCCATAACCCATTAGGGTCGTAGGGGTGTCACTGTGGAGACATCAACACAAAAAGTATGCCATGAATCTCTGTCTTCAACTCCTCAAGCGAGTGTGGAGAAACTCTGTCATGACCAGCTCTTGATGTTGTCAATCCAGGATTTTCTCTGCCCTCCTTTCCTTCTTCCACCCTCAACTGTTCCCTGCAGGATAATCTTGGAGAGTGAGCCATGTCTCAATGCCTCATCACATGCCCGAACCACGCAAGTTTACGCCTTTTCACGATTGTCAAAAGTGGCATTTGCCGACCTGCAAGGTTGATTATTTGGTCTCTTACATAGATGATCATCTTATGTTCTGTGTAGCTAATGAGTAGTACCCGTCTGTAACACTTCTATTCGAAGGCCTGGATTCTTCGCTCCAATTCTGCATTGATCGTCCAACTCTCACAAGCGTACAAGAGGTTTTAGATCTCTCTAATAAGGTTTTGATCAATGTGTCTTCTTCTTCTTCTCATTCGCTGATGTTCAATGTTCGAACAATGAGTCCGGTTCTCTGGATGTTCATAGTTCATATGTACAGTTCCAACTTCACAGCAACGGATCACACCATAATTGCTCCGTTCCTGTGTCAACGAAAATCACACGAAGTGCTAACAACTGTGAACTGTCTACTGTCTGAACTAATTCTAGAATGAAACAGCTGTACCGCCACAAAAAGCAACATGCACCGCATAAATGCATATGGCCGTCGCTAAAATGGCAACACAAGACTGGTCATCACTTGAATTGCAATTCATGTCGAAGGGAACATCAATCGCGACAAAATCCAGTATTCTGCACAAGCAATATCACTGCATACGTCAGACTGAGTCAGTTCGTCATAACCGCAGTGTGCCATTTTCTGAATACACACAACAAATGAATGCACGGTTGACACAGCAAAAAGCAATTCCATATAACATTCATAGCTCACAGCTTTGCTCAAGCACTAACTCAGTAGCTCGGCAAACAAAACCGGAAAATACCCGACCAAACACGGTGGACATGCGCTAGCAAAGTTGTGTCCAGAATCAAACAGTCCTGATTCTGAATGACCCTCCCACATTCCACCATTGCTGGCCAGATTTCCAGAGATATCTGGATGTATGTTGTTGTATTATCAATGTGTCGCATCTCTATATGTGTCCAAAATATTTAATTTTTCTTCTTCACCTTTTAACTCCCAACAGAGCACAGGTCTTCAACAAACTTCTTCCAGCTCTTCCTCTCTCATCATCCCTATGTTTTACCTATCCCTTTAATATCAATCTCCAGTTCTCTTCTCCAGGTATGTCTAGGACTTCCCCTACCCCTCTTTCCCTGTGGGTTCTAAAACAGTGCCTGTGATGTTAGTCTTCTCAATTTGTGTCCTATCCATCGCCAGCGTCTCTTCCGAAAAATATTAATTGTCTTCCATATACCTGTTCACTGTCAATAGCAAAGTTTCACAATAATACAAAATAAAGCAGTAGTCTACATGGTGTGTTCTGCACCTGGTTCTGCAATCATCAGAGTTGGGGGTCGGCTAGTCTTTCTTAGGATGGACGAAAAGTGAAAATTAGTAGCCTGTGGATGACCTGTAGAACACATAAGCCAACCCCATTTCCCTGTGGTGTAGACCAGGAAACTTTGACTGCTCTTGTTCGTCTGTGTTGTGCGGGGCTTGCATGGTAAGCAAAGAATAATACCACAGCGACCTACAAGCCATGTCGTAAGAGGTGACTAATGTAGGACCTAGGGAAGCTACACTAGTAAATAAAAAGCATAGCAGAAGTAGGATATACTGGCTTACTTGTAGACGCATAACTGGCACAATGTACAATTGCTCTTAGGCTCAGATCACATACAAATCACACAGAGCGGTTAACAAGTGGTCGATATGGAGCGCTCAAAGACGAAGTTAACTGTTGGTCTGGAGCTCATCACTGATGTAGTGTAGTTTTGAATGTAGTGACTTAACTTTATGAAACGCTCTTCTATAGTAATATATTATACTTGTGGTATAGTTATGTTAAATATTGGAAGAGAGTTGTACAAAACAAAAGAAAGTACATTGTAAATTCTCCCAAATTTTTGGATTATGGTAAATTTGGTGACATTCTGGTAGCCACATAATTGGTTGCTGGTATTGTAAGAGCTTCTTCCTCTTCTTCTTTGAACGTTCCATATCGACCACTTGTTAACCACTCTGCGTGATTTGTATGTGATCTGAGCATAAGTGCGATTTTAACTGTGCCAGTTATGCACCCACAAGTAGGCCAGCACAACTGATTTCTGCGATGCTTTTTATTTACTAGGGTAGCTTCCCGAGGTCCTACATCATGTCACGTCTTAGCAACCTGCTGTTGCAGAGGATAAGCAACAGAGCTCCAAATGGCACAGAAGATTGTGAACATATCACACCCGTTCTTGGTGTTAGTCTGTTTATATATCACATTAAGAATAATAAAATGGCTGTAAAAGAACAATCGCAAGAGAGAGAGAGAGAGAGAGAGAGAGAGAGGTCTACGACATGCCTTATAGGTCACAGTGGTATTATTCTTTGCTTCCCTTGCGAGCCCTGGCAACACACGCGTAATGTAAGAGTTAAAATAATGAAAAATACCAAATGTTTTACTAAACACATTTCCAAAAGTAGTTACCAGTTGTAAGTCCTCATAGAATAAAACAAGGACATTGTCATCATCCCTTCTGTCCCATGCTTCCTTTACATGTTTCCACCAGGGGCCATAATGCACTGAAAGTAACACAAAACATGTAGTTGATTATCTAACTAGACGCAGTTGTTTCCCATTATAATGTGTCTGACAGCAGAGTTCATCATCATCATCAAATAGCTTGTCCTGAACAGAACTTTGCCACCCCAACAGTCCTCCGAATTTCTCTCTCTCACAGGCCAGATGTCCTGCCTCTGCAGCCGTCATGTTCAAACCATCAGTTCAATCCTGAATCCATCTCCTCCATGGTCTTCCACCTCATCTTCTCTATGCCAGTATGCCTCCTTCCATGATGGTCTTCCCAGCCCTTCATGTCTTTTTATATGTCCAAAATACCTCAATTTTCTCTTTCTTATTTGTAGCATCAGCAAGTTTTAGTTAGAATATTCAAAAAGTGAAAAGTTATAAACAATTTAGATATGATCAGATGAAAATTGCTGATAATGAGATTGCATAGAATCTTGAATACAGGACAGAATTACCTGCCGAAACTGAAGTTGGAGCCAGAAGGAAAAAGCGCCAATTTGACTATGAAGAAGCTGTCGATGAACCCTTAAAATAAAATAAACTTTTTCAATTATGTTCTGGACATTACCCTTAATTCTCTGAATGAACGATTCAAGTTTCTGGAAACCCATAGAAAAAATTTTCAGTTTTTATATGACATTTTAAAACTTAAGGATATAGATGACAAAACTCAAGGATATAGATGACAAAATTCAAGGATATAGATGACAAAACTTAAGGATATAGATCACAAAACTCAAGGATATAGATGACAAAACTAAAGGATATAGATGGCAAAACTCAAGGATATAGATGACAAAACACTAAAAGAATTGTTGTATCAGTCTCCAGTCAATACTTTCGGCCGAAAATGAATCAGATATAAATGCAAATGATCTTTAAGAAGAATTACGTGATGTATCCCGAATGCTACAATATTTTATGAAACCCTTGGATGTTTTAAATTATTTGTACCAAAATAACTTCATTATTTTTTACAGAATAATCTCCAGGGCTTTCAGTAGAACAGACTAGGTCATTATAAGCTGGACACTGCAGATTCATCACACTTACATTGACTAGATATAAGTCAAACAGCTCTCTGCTAATATCAAAAGAGAAAACAGACATTGAAGCATGGCCTACAAGACTGTCCTCTCCTGGAAAGCTGAGAAATAACATGTGGTCATACTCGGTCGACTTAAAAACTAAGCTTCAGTGAAACCTGACAGACATGAAGCTGACTGCCCAGTTTGTGGTCAACAGTGGATTAAGTGTATGACCAGAGATTGCTGAAGAAGAAGAAGGAAGCTAAATGTGTTGACAATAACCAGGGAAAGCAAACCTCAACAAAATTCAACAAAAATAGTGAATATCCTGTGAATTCTGAATTTCCACAGAACACCAGAATTTCCTAAAATTGCGGTAAATATTGTCTATTCCCAGGTGGAAGATGGAATTGGTTGTCCACTCTTATCGTTAAGCGTAAGGATGGGAGCGTTAATTTGTGTTCCAGGGTCAGATGAGTCGCCCTTGCTCTGTTATATCCATGTTTATGTAGTGTGGTCTTGATATTGTCTATCCATCTTTTCTTGGTCTTCCCTTGGTTCTAGTACCTGATCTCTTTTTATTGTATGTTGTTATTGGTGGTTGGTTGTATTCCATTCTCATTAAATGTCCAAACCACTGCATTTGTTGTCTTCCGATGTATTCGGTGCATGAAGTTATGCCCACTCTGCTACTGATATCCTCATTTTGTAGTCTTTCCTGGTGGCCCCCACCACCTTTCTCAAGCATTTCATTTCACACAGAGGGGATCTCTGTGACTAAGTGGTTAAGCCCCTTGCCTTGTGGTCTGTTGAATCTGGACAGTGCCATTCTGTTCACGAGTGCAGTTTTTTTCAGTGACCCTAGGATTGTTGCTGGAGCTACAGAGTTCGTGCAATACTCTCGGCAGGTGGCGTGCCATTTCTGCGGAGAGGGACCAAGCCGTATGGGTAAAACCGTTCAATGAAGTCAATCCTTCGGCTTTTAAACCCTCTTTTCATTTCACACGTGTTGAGCTTTCTGTGGTGTGTTGTGTGCTGCTAATATACTGAGCAAAATATCTATATTATATTTAAAAAAAAATTAAATGTGTAATCAGAATTAAGTTTGCATCTGTTGTTTATTTTTATTAATATTATCTCCATGTGCGTGCCAGGCCCGCAAGGAAGCAAAGAATAGTACCACTGCAACCTACAATGCATGTTGTATGAGGCGACTGATATAGGCCCTAGGGATGCTACCCTAGTAATAAAAAGCAACGCAAAAAAGTATGTGCTGGCCTACTTATAGCCGCATAACTGGCACAACGTTAAATCGCTCTTAGGCTCAGATCACATATAAATCGCACAGAGTGGTCGATATGGAGCGTTCGAAGAAGAATATTATCTCCATTAATGTCAGCTGGGTCGGGCATACCTTGTGGAAGACACAGTCAAGTGTCACTAGACAGTTACTTGAGTAGAAACTGCAGGGGAAACGGAGTAGGGGATACCACAAACAGACCTGGAGTCTTGAGTATTCTTGAGGAACTGAAGAAAGCAGGAATGACCAGAGACAGAGAAAAGTGGAGGACAAGCAAATAGAGAAAAGTGGAGGACAAGGGGAAACAATTAAGGGTATAACCTGCTGCCTTGCAGGTCAGCTGGGGAAGTCAAAGGCTAACGGAGAGCGAACCCAGTAAACACTGGTTGAAATCAGACACTTCACCGAAGGATAAGCACTAGAGCTCAATTGGTACTGAACCTTGTGACGTAAATTGCATTCTTGGCAAAGGCTGCGCAGATATCACAAGTAGAATGATAAATATGGCCGAAAAAGAACGATCGTGGGAGAGAGAGAAGGAAGAAGGAACTACCAGACACCGAGAAGAGTGGAGGACAAGGAATGAGAAAAGTGGAGAAAATGGGAAACAGATAAGGGATGCCCCAAACTGTCCTGGAGAGGACTTCTTGAGGACTAAAGGATTATCCTGAGATGCCCTTAAAGAAAACAACCAGAGACAGAGAAACATGGAGGACAACTGTGAAGACCCTATGCTCCACAAAGAGCGGAGAGGAATAAACAAGCAAGCAGACTAATTCAACTTAAATAAATTCTTCCATTCTATTGTTCTTCTTGACGCTCCATATTGACCACTTTTTAACAACTCAGCGTGATTTGTATGTGATTTAAGCCTAAGAGCGATTGTACGTTGTGCCAGCCATTCTACAAGTAGGTCAGCACATTCGATTTCTACGACACTTTTTATTTACTAGGGTAGCTTCCCCAAGTCCTACATCAGTTTCCTGTTACGCCATGCCTTGTAGGTCACAGTGGTACTATTCTTTGCTTCCCTTGCGTGCCCAGGCAACACATGGACCTCTCTCTCTTTGCCTTTTTACCCCGGATTGTGGCATAGACCCTCAACCAACTCATGCCAAGTCTTCCTATCTCTAGCTATCTCCTGCATCTCCCTCCAGTTCTTCTTTATATTGTTGATCTCGGCCTCCAAATCTCATCTCCATGTATTTCTCGGCCTCCCTTCTTTCGCTGTCCCTACAGGTTCCCGGCAAGGACCCTTCTTGTTATATTCCCTCCGTTTTCGCAAAATGTGTTCTATCTAGCGCATTTTTTTAACCTATCGTTCACTGGAATCTGTCTTGTTCTCTCCATAAGTTCTTAATTTGTGACCCTATCATACCGTCTTATTCCCTCTATTCTGAACACAAGGACATATTTCATCTAAAATAACTGAAGAACAAACATCTTACCTAGATCATCCACAAAAAGTTCACAGTACTTTTCGAATGTCCCGTTGAAGGATTGTCCTATTCCTGATAGAAACTTAGTCACAAAGTGAAAGTAAGAAACAACTGTGTCTTTGGGATTTCTGGCGATATAAATGATCTGTTGAGAAAAGTAATAAATTAATAATGCGATGATTGTTTGATTAATAAAAGTTTCAGTTTGGAATATCTTCATTGCCCTTCGGACATGTCCGTAAAGTAACCCTTTTTGTACCATCTGGTGCCTGCGTGTTGCCGGGGCTCTCAAGAGGAGCAAAGAATAGGTACACTGTGACCTTCAAGGCATGTCGTAAGAGGCAACTGACGTGGGGGTCTATGGAAGCTACTCTAGTAAATAAAAAGCATGGCAGAAATCGGATGTGCTGGCCTATTTGTAGGCGCATAACTGGCACAATGTACAATCACTCTTGGGCTCAGATGACATACAAATCACACAGGGTGGTTAACAATTGGTCGATATGGAGCATTCAAAGAAGAAGAAGAGAAGAAGATCTGCACATACTTCAAGACAGCCTGCCCTGAGTATGATATACTGAGGCAAACTCATTGGCCTAAATGAAGCAGCAAGTAAATAAAACTATTCAGAGCTACAAAAGACTAGGATGTTTATACAAGAGACAACATTGAATATAGACAATTTTTCAAGCGAACGAAAAAGGATATGCTCTGGGCGGAAAATGTTAGTGTCTTTGTGTACAAGGTCAATCATGGTGGATGGGAGATGCTAGGCAACTGTAGAGAATCGGATCTTTCCACACGGAGTTATTTCCTCAATTTTTAAACAGTTAATTCAAGGGAGGTTAAAAATTTCTTTTTATTTTAAAAACCTAACTACTCGTCAATAAATAAACATATATACATCATTATATACTAAATTGAAGAAAACTGGACAACCTAATAAAATAACAAGGTTAAAAAGTAGTAAAAGTAAAATAGTAGAAGTAAAACTAGAAAGACTTCTTATAAGGAAGCAACTCTATGGCGCAGTGTGCGGCTAATAGGCTGCAACGGACTTCCGCCGCGACACAGTGTGCGCAAAGCGTGGAAAGAGTTAAAATATACCAGTGGAGGCACATACTTTTCAGCCCGCCTGCAACTTTTCCAAACAAAATACAGATATATTCCTACTGTACTGTTATTTGTGTGTATGTAGCTTAAGTGGTAGTGAGCTCGATCACATCCCAGGCATACTTGGTTCAAACTCTGCGGCAGATAAGCTTGGAAGCAAATTAGTTCCCTTGGATTTTTACGAATAATAAAAATAGACCTCGCCGTTCAGAAAGCAATGGCAAAGTACTGAAAGTATAAGTGGTGCCTAGAAAATTGAAAACTCATTTACTGTTGATGATGGCTAAGTCCTGAAAAGGATATGCCATGATTTTAATTTCACCGTAATATGGTACATAAGATCTGGAAGTAATTTCTCTATACTGCTCTGTCCTGGGCAACTCGCTCAATCTCTTCCATGGAATTCTTCTTCTTCTTCTTTGCGATCGCTATTTTAATGATTATACCGTTAGATGCGTTCTTATGATGAAGTCGACTGTTGTCTGGAGCTCATCTCTAGTGCCATGTAGTTTTGAATGTAGTGTTGGGTTGTAGGGCCAGCATTCATTTCTAGGGATGACATACAGGGTACAGTCTGGCAGGACATGTTCTGTGGTTTGCTCAGCGGTGCCACAGGAACACAGAAGAGATGGGGACAATTGTAGTCTGTGTAGGTGTTTGTTCAGTCTGTTGTGTCCTCTCCTGAGTCGGAAGATTCCATAGAATTGAGTCCGATATTTCTTGCCTCTCAGCAAAGTTCGCTTCAGGATTTCCTTAGAACGTCCAAACAAAATACATGCTCTTCCTTTATTTCTTCCTTATCTAGTCTGATCTTAAATTTTAAACTTCAACGCACACATGCATAACAATAAAAATGAAGGTCCTCACCTTTGGTTTCTTCTGAGCAATCTGATTTGGCAACAAAGACAGTGGTAGATGAGTTTTTATAAGCCGCGGAGACACCATTTTGTCTATTGACTTTTTTCCAGGAAAAATGTATTCAAAGTACGGAAACCGATCCTCAATCTTTATTTCTGAAGCTGTCTTAAAGTCTGCATCATTGACTATCAAATAAACAATCTCTTGCAGCCATGTTATACCTGAAGAAATGTCAAGAACAAAATAATTATACATGATCAACAAAGTGTATTTAAATCTTCTTCTTCTTCGTTTGTTCGCCGAGAGATCGGGTGTTAGCCATGATGAATGGTTTGGCGCTTCTGACTGATTTTTGTGTGAGGTCTGCTTTACCATTTGACTGGTGTCCACTGTATTCCATTTCTCCACCTGGCTCTTTTTCTTATTTGCGATCGTTCTTACGACCAATTTTAATCACTCTTTGTGATATGTTTGATCTTTGCCAAGAATGTGTATACTTTGCACATTGGTTTGGTAGGCCCCTAAATGCATAGACTTCTCACATTTAGGACACATGCATCTGATTTCAGCCTAACCTCCAAACTAATTCCAAACTACTTAAATCACTGGATTGATTCAATGTCAGTTTTAGTGTCCTCATCCAACAGTAGGTCAAAAAGAGTGCTCTCTCTCGCGATCATCGCCCAGACCGATGTACTAGATCTCCCCATAAATTCTATTCATGTGGAAATCTGATTCACGCAGCCTTAGCATTGGTGTGATTTACGTCACATCTTCAGCACCATTTGGAGCTCTGGTGCTTATCCTTCGGCGATGTGTCCAGTTTCAGCCAGCGTTTACTCGGTTCGCTCTCCGTTCTGTAACCATTTAGTGTATTTTACTGTGTGGGTAGCTAGCCACGCCCAACCTCCTTAGTCGCCTCTTCGACATGCGTGGCAGGTAACAGTGGTTCTATTCTTTAAACCCCAAATTTGGCCCCGGTAACCACTCGGGCATTCCCCCTGGCTATTGATGATCTCATTATCCAGTCAATAGCCAGCAGGAAATGGAAGGGTGATAAAAGGCAACCCTGTCTCACTACCTGTCTTTATTTCAAAGTCCTCTGTCAGTTTTCCTTCATGCAGTACTCTACCCATTGTCTCCTCATACATTTTCTTTATTTGGTTGATAAGCTTCTAAGGGGCGCCATAATGCTGCAACAGTTTCACAGTGTTTCCTGTCTATGCTATCAAATGCCTTTTCATAATCGACAAAGTTGATATAGAGGGATGAGTTACACTCAATGCTCTGCTCCACTATGATACGCAGCGTTGATATTTGATCCGTGCAGGATCTGTTTTGCCTAAATCCTGCCTGTTCATCTCTTAGTACTGCATCTGTAGCTTTCTTGGTCTTAGGATGATTCGCAGTATTTTACCTGGTACAGACAGTCTGATTTCATCACTTCTCCTGAATTCGTTCCATTTTATGTTCATTATTTTTCGAGACATTCTATCAATACTATACAAAAGACTACTTAGGAAAGAAAAGATAAATTTAACTTACCTGCTTTTGGAAATCCCACAACCCAGACATCATCTTCCCTGACGTCATACGTATGAATTCCTTGAACATCACTGATGACAAAATCTGGAAGCACATATCCTCTGTATCGGAATAAATGAGGACTCCGTCCATACTCCCGTACACGTAACTCCTCTATACCCTGTGCTCTTCTAGAAAATACTGCATATTGACGAAAACCAATAGCACACAGCAAACAGGTTCCTATAAATCCTGAAAAATAGGTCAGCAATAACAACTTCTGACGTCGAGACTCTTGTTTTTGGTCAAATTTAAAAGAGTTTCCCTTAACAGAGCTTGAGAAAAATCTCGATACATAACAAGGTTTCACCGATGCTTCTAAATTTTTTTGACAGAAATAACTAAATAATCCTCGCTCCGACAAGCAAGCTATATTTAGTAATATTGCTTGAGGTCTATATTTTATTATAACAGAATTGTGCAAGTGTGTTCTCGGAATAAAAGCCAGTATATTTAGTACATGACTCGAATAATGTTTGCGGAGAAGACAATTTGTTAAATTTACAAGCAGAGTCATAGTCATTGATTGTTGAAAAAACTGGTAATACCTATTTTATTCAATGTTATTTTTGTGTCAACATAAATGTCACTTTCATAAATGCTTGGTATTCGTTGGTAAAAACATTTGAGCTAATATAAGCTCGCAGACAATGAGAACTTGTTGACAGACACTTGTTTTTGTAGACAAAGACACTTATGAGAGGATTTTCAATTAAACCAATCCATTTTAACTGGTAGATTGCAAGAGTTTGAATTGAAGATTGGAGTGGTCAGAAAATAACAGCACAACAGGATCATCCATCAACATCAAACTGGTACAGTTACTGAGTTAGTCGCTGGATGCTGTTGGAGATATTGCATAGGAGCACCGAGCACCTATGGACATGTCCGGAGTGCAATGAAGATATTCCAAACTGAAACTAGAACTTGTGAATGTGGCATAGGATTTCAGATCTGAGGATTAAAAATGTAAAGTTATATTAACATGAACAAAATATTATTGAACTGTATTTCTAGATTTTGGCGTCTGTTGCTTAGGGGATAGTGACTCGGTCTATTAACCCCGACGTTCTGAGTTCGAATCATGTTGTGGATAGTTTGTGGTTGCAAATTGTTTCACGTGGGTTTTTACAAAAGGACGATGGCATCACCCCATCACCCGTTCAGAAAGCAATGGCAAACTACTGAACGTAATAATGCCTAGAAAAATCACAAACAGTGTTAAAAAGCTGGGGTTATTCGCAAAGTCCTGTAAAGGATATACCGAAGAATAGCGTGGGTGTTGTGGTGTCCGAGTCATTTGTTGAGTCAACTCATCAAGACATTCATTAAATCATTCATTCCTCTCGCAAATTCATATTATGATCAGAGTCCGAAAAGTGCAAATATTCTTCCAATCCTTCTCAGCAGTTGTCTATTCATTTAAGAACATTTAAGTCAAATTTCTACTGTAAGTGTATATCTCCAGAAGTTCAGCTCACTTGTCATCTTCTCTACTAAGACTAAAGCCAAAGTATTATTTTCTTTTCAACCCTCCATTCAATGATTGAATCAATCTCTTGTGCCAAGATGTGCACACCGAGAGTAGTACACTTAAGTACACACACAGCATACTCATACTGACTCCGGTACTCGGTTTTTCGGCGTTTCTGGGCTCCGTGTTACGTTTATTAATCATACTGACATTATTGAACTATACTCCATATTCGTTTTTGCTATCTATATAATTTATCACTACCAATAATGTTAAATACACTAAATAAATAACTTGACCACCAAGAAAACAAACCATACAAATCAAAGGACGAATCTGTTTAGTTACTGTCACAATGTGTAGCGTCTGCGATGTGCGAATAGTAACTTTTCTCTGCTCGAATACCTACTATTACTGGAACCGAAAGTACCGAATAGCACATAGGAAAAGGAATTCCTTACTTTATCACGGACATTCCCATCTTCTAACATCCCCTGCAAACCCTGCTTGATTTCAAACGTTTGGACTCTGTCTTTCTTTGGATTAAACCGTAGGGTAGAGAGGGGGTTTGTGCAAAATAGGCAAGGCACATTCCCCATATCAGATGCCCAGGCTTAGGCTAGGAACAAATGGAGATGACACTCCTTCCTTGTTTTCAGCTCGGACACAACACGGAAAGCAACAGTTACTTCGAAACAAGACAAATAAACCTCTTCGATTTAGCACATGGAACATAAGGACCATATGTCCCGGACTTCACAACATAGACCCGATAGAAACAAAAGACATAAGAAAAACACCTGTCACAAAGAACTCAAGAGACTGTAGGTGGATATAGCTGCAATACAGGAAACCAGGCTCCCAGATTACGGCTCGGTGAAAGAAAAGAACTACACATTCTTCTGGCAGAGCCTAGGCACAAACCAAACTCTGAAGTACTTCAACGGGCAAAATTGCCTTCTATCATGGACATGCTCAACAGTATAAGACTAATATTGCTAGGGCATGTGCAACAAATGGGTAATTGTCGCATACCAAAACAAATGTTGTTCTGTGAACTTTCGGAGGAATAGGCACCAAGGCAAACAACTACTCATAAATAAGGATGTCTGCAAGGTCTCAACAAAGAACTTTTCTATCGGTTCCAGCAAATGGGAAAAAACTAGCTGATGATCGAATTATTTGGAATACAACACTACGCAAAGGCGCATAATCTTTTGAAAAGAGACTTAAGAATGATTTGAGAGGCAAGAGAACTAGCACAAACTCAGAAGTTGTCACAGTAAAACACTTGCCCATTGACCGTCTGTAAAGACGAAAAAGGCCATATAATATATTATAGTATAGTATATTGTTTGTTATACTTCTAGAATGAGGATGGAGGTTGAGGCTGTTACTGCTGCATTCCATTGGCTCTCTGTGACTTCATTTACTGGGGCCGTTGTTGTATCTGACTCTCAGTCGATGCTTCACAAGATCCAGAACGGCAGGTTTCGATATGAGTGGATGTCGTCTATAGAAGTTTCTAACCTCCAGCGGCTTACTTGGATATACTGTCCTGGGCATGCGGGTGTTTACGGTAATGAGAGAGCGGACATGCTAGCATCAACATGGATGTTCTTCAGTCTCTTCGCGACTATCTGTTGGATGAGAACACTAAAATAGATGTTGAATCGATCCAGCGATCTAGGCAGTTTGGAGTTACCTTTTGTACAAGTAGAACTGGATGCCTGAGGGGCAGAGTGATGGGTGTGTTTAACATCCAGCGAGCCACAGAAACCGCCACAGCAAGCCAGAGGCGGCGAATAACTGTTTATAAAGCTCACACAAAAGCCCGTTCTAGAAATCTCTTCATATCCTGACCAGGTGAGGCAAAACAGGATTAGAGAAAAAAAAAGAATAAGATATGTCTTTTCACCGTCTTGTTAATTGTCCATGCTGCACACCCATACATTGCCACTAGGAATATGCATGCTTTTATTATTCTGGCCTTTGTTTTCCTATCAGTTCCATTCCCTATTTGTTTTTAGTTGTTTAATTTTTTTGTAAGGCTACGCTTGTTTTTCTTTCAATTCCCTTCATCCCATTTATATATTCATAAGGTAACAGTTGAGGATGGAAGAAAGAAAGGAGGGCAGAGATAATCCATTCCTGGTTTGACAACATCAAGAGCTGGTCAGGGCAGAGTTTCTCCACACTCGCTTGAGGAGTTGAAGACAGAGATTTATGGCGTGATTTTTGTGTTGATGTCTCCACAGTGACACCCTACGACCTAACGGGTTATGGGCTTTACTTTATTCATCATAAGGTGCCGTCTCCACATCGAAGGTTGACTGCAATGAATCTCTAGCATCCTCTGTCTTTCGCCTTGGTGTTGCACACTGCCAGACTGTAACCTGTCGATTTCTTAAAGTTTCCCTCCACTTATCTCTCGGTCTTCCTCTTGCTCTTCCCCCTCAACTTTCCACTCTAGTAAATGTTTTATCATGGTGTCGTGTCTTTTTATGTGCCCAAAATACTTTACTTGTCTGAATTTTATTTCTCTTAATAATTGTTTCTTCATGCCTAATTTTCCTAAAACTTGTTTATTTGTCTGTCCATGAAACTGCCTATTCTTCTATATATCCACATCTCAAATGAATCAATTCTGTCTTCTAACTGCTTGTTCATTGTCCATGTTTCGAGCCATACATTAATATAGGATATATATAACATTTGTTCATTCCTTTTTTTTAGCCTGTTTGTAATTTGTTTGGATGTCAGTAACTTTTTCATACTATTGAAATTATCCTTGGCTAATCTATTTATTAAAAAGAGAATTTCCTATTCTCTTTTTAATTTGTTATAAAAGGGTTTTAAAGCCGAAGGATTGACTTCATTGCACCGGTTTACCCCATTTACCCCATATGGCTCGGTCCTCTCCGCAGAAATGGCAAGCCACCTGCCGAGAGTATTGCACAAAGCACGAACTCCGTAGCTCCAGCAACAATCCTAGAGGTCTCTGGAAAAACTACTCTCGTGAACAGAACGGCGCTGTCCGGATTCGAACCAACGACCTTCGACTCACAAGGCAAGGGCTTAACCACTCAGCCACAGAGACCCCTTTTAATTTGTTATACATCTGCCATCATCTGCTATCATCTGACCAAGAAATAAGATACTTTTTTACTTGATGTAGTAATTCTCCATGTATTTTTATATTCATTTATTATATTATATATTATATTTATATCTCATGTTAGTAGTGATGTTCAGAACTGTTCACATTTTCCATTTTCTCTCCGTCGATAAAACTATCCTTTGATAAAAAAAAAAGTAAGTAGCGCCTACCAAATAAGGATTTGTTGCAAAGATGCAAATCAGGACTGGAGAAGAGAAAGAAAGACAAGGCGCATAGAGAGGCTCGCTCCATGTGTCTCCTTTTTCGACCTGACGCTGAAAGGCAAAACAGGATTAGAGAATAGATAGATAACAAACAGTTATACATATATGCAAGTAACCAAAGCACTCATACTATAAAGTAATATAGTACATTTCGTTGCTAATTCTCTCCAAGTTTTTGATTGCGTGATATCAAACCGACCAACATTTGACTTGTCAGGTCGATTGTTATAAATTATAGCTCTTCATAGGCTCTCAGTTATCACTGATATGTTCCAACTAGGATGCAGAAAATATAATATATTACGAGTTTATGAAAGGTTTGCGATCACGATTTTAATTATATAAATAAAATATTGTTAGTGAAGTGAAACAAACGAAAAACCGCATCATAATCATAGTGTATAGTATCTGCACTTTAGCCTACTCGAGACGTTAGATAGAAATTAGATTCAGAATAGAACATGAATTCAAATATTTTTGAGACGTCGTCGTCTGTCGATGAATAATGATTGAAATTAATATGGATTGTTGAGATTCATAATCATTGTTATGGATTTTTAGTGTATAATTCAGACTTCTGCTTCTACCCTGTAACCATTAACCATTGTGTGACTTGTCGAATTGTTTAATTTGAGGTAGAATTTACTGTTTGAAATAGTTAAATTAAAATGGTTTAATTGTAAAAAATGTAGTATAATAATAATAAAATAAATATAATAAATACGAAATGAATGATTGAAATGCATTTTGAATGTATGAGTATTGTTATTGTAATTGTTATTTTATCATATTTAATTGTATGTATGTACTTTCATTAAGTTTCATAGTAGTCTAAGTCTATACTAGTATTATCTGTATTATGTATATCGATCGATAATTTATTTATATGATAGGAATATTTATTTAATTGGTTCCGCAAAATAGAATCATTAATAATACAGTCAAGTCATAGCCAAAACATAAAAGGATGAGTCAATATCGGATATCGTTATCGAGATGAGAATAGAATGGTTCATAAACTTATGGTCAAGACATGGATGGATGAGTGAATTATTATTACATTTTAAACTAAGACTTCATAATTGGCCTCCAATCACTTTAAAAAGTGGAAATTAATTGTAACTGTTGCCATCATAATGATAAACTGCTGAAATATTTAATTATTAATATTTATATATTGCGTTCATTTTAACTTCAAGTCATTAAAACATTATGATGTATAGTATACTTGTATAGTAGCTGTATAGCCTTTTTTGTCTTTACATTACCTACAGACAGTCAATTGGCAAGTGTTTTACTGTGACAACTTCTGAGTTTGTGCTCGTCTCTCTTGCCCTTCTTCAGTTTATTCTGTATACTAGTGTATACTCAAGTATACTGTATTAAAACACTATTCAATATGATATAACATAGGGCACTGGGCAGGGCTACAACCCTGTAGATTTTCTTTTCTCCAATCCTGTTTTGACTCACAGTGTCAGGTCAAAAAGAGATTTCTAAAACAGACCTTTGCGTGCGCTTCGTAGATAGTGTCTTTCGTCATCTCTATTATCTCTGAGGTCCATCATTTGCGTGGCCTGCCTTTTACTTTCAGCATTGTACCCATTGTATTGGAGCAGCATTGCTCTTTGAGGTGCACTGTCTGTTGGTAATCTGCTTATGTGGCCAAACCATTTATTTTGTTGTTTCTTGATGAAGTCTAGTACTGATGGTGTACCCACTTTTTCCTGATGTCTTCATTTCTCAACCGGTATGTTTTGTTACCCTAGCATTCTGCGTAGACACTTCATCTCTGTCATGACTAGTTTTCTTCTATCATTTGTTGTCAGCGCCCAGGTTTGGCACTGGTAACATAATGTGGGGAAAAAGATTGTGTTGAACATTGCTCTTTTTGTGTTCATGGTAACATGTTTGCATTTTAAAATTGGCGCCATTTGCCCTATCATTTGATTTGCTTTGTTACATCTGTGTTTAATTTCATTAGTCATTCTTCCATTTGCTGAAAAAATACTCCTCAGGTATGTGAAGTCTTTTACTTGTTTTAACAGGCGATTGTCGAGGGAGATATTGGTAGTGCTTTCCTCTCTGGCGAATGTCATTACTGGTTTACCTGTAGTGGTGTGACTAAAAATAATATGACAATATGCGATAGAGCAAAGACAGGTATATACAGTATTACATAAGAAGGAAAAATTAATTATAAGATATGAAAAAAACAACACTCAATGTTTTGTTTGACAATATGGACACTTTCTCAAATTTCTGTGCATAAATAAACATATTATGAGGTTTTAATGTTCTGTATACTCACTGTATTTAAAAACATACCTGCAACCAGTAGATCTCTCACTGATGATTTTTGAAAATCTTGAAGGTGATGTCTGCAAGTGTATGAAGAAGAAACAAAATAATAAAATAAATAACGTAAATATGTTTTATGCTCACCTATCACCGTTTTCTCCTCCTGATCTGTGTCAAGATGGTTTGCTGCTCTGTTCTTATGCACATGTCTCTGTTTGCAACCCTGTCATACCATCTTAATCTAAGAATACGCAGATGATATCTGATGACAAAGACCTGAATCATTCTCTTGCGATCACCTGACTGATAAACCAGATTTACCCATAAATTCTGTGGAAACCTGATTCATGCAGCCTTAGCATGGGTGGGTTTCGTCACATTTTCAGCACCATTTGGAGCTCTGGTGCTTATCCTTCGGCGATGTGTCCGGTTTCCCCCTAGCGTTTACTGGGTTCGCTCTCCGGCAGTCAAGGCAGCAGGCTGCTATTTTCTTTTATGGTAGCTACCCTTAGACTACCTTCCCTCCCAGGTTATTGAGCGCCATCTGCCCAGGTTACCAGTCTTTTTTTGGACTACTTGGTTTGCCCGCCGTCCAGTTTGTGTGCGTTTGCTCAGCTAGCCTTTGATTGTCCCCAATCAAACTACAAGGCAGTAGTAGGACCTGAATCCTATTTCTCTTAAACTTTGTAACTCGCCACATTTCATTCAACTTCTTCTTGACGCTCCGTATCGACCACTTAACCACTCTGTGTGATTTGTTTATGATCTGAGCCTATGAGTGTTTGTACCAGTTATGCGCATCCGATTTCTGCTGACATTTCATGCAAGAATTAGGGAAGCCGGACAAGCCTATTCTCTCCTGCACACAGTGCGGAAATCTAATATAAATTCCACTAAAACAAAGCTCAAGATATTCAGTTGAAATGTGAATTATATTTTGTTGTATGACTCTCGCCCATGTGTTGCCGTGGACCTTAAGGGGAGCAAAGAATAGTAACACTGCAACCTACAATGCATGTCGTAAGAGGCAACTGAGGTAGGGGCCTAGGTAGCTACCTAATAAATAAAAGCGTTTCAGAAATAGGATTTGCTTGTAGGCACATATCTGGTACAACGTACAATATCCCTTTGGCTTGGATCACATACAAATCACAAAGAATGGTTAACAAGTGGTCGATGTGGAGCGTTCGAAGAGGAAGATTTGCAACCTTATCATAACACGTCAGACCCTCTATTTTGCGCAGACACCAGATAAAAGATTAGTCAGACATGCAAACTGTTGAGAATGGTTAAAACACCTGTTGTGCCGAAGGTCTCTGTGACGGAGATGTTAGGTGCTCATCTCTCATGTCAAAGGTACCAGGTTCATTTCCTCGTGGAGCCATCTGGATATTTTTCCAGAGACCTTTGATCTCAGTGTAGGTGTGATCGAGTTCCTAGTCCTATCGAGACGGATGATAAAGCGTAGGTCCCGTGTTCAGTTAGAGCATGTAAGAGAACCCTTGACATTTCAAAATCGAGATGAGCAGGTTGAAAAGCTGCTGCCCGGGCAAACTTCATTAGAAGAGATTAAAATAAAATTCTTATAAAATAACTTTATCATCTTCAGAATTACATCGAGGACCTCGCCGTGCTACTGAGTTTGTGCACTGCCGCTGAGATGTTGTTGTGTAAGAAAGAGATCGGAGCACACATAGTTACTCACTAAAGTACAATGATGATGGTCCTATCAATCTATTATTCTGTTTACAAGCTTGTTTGTGTGTAAGAAATAAGTCAGAAAGTTTATTTCTTGTTATTGAAAAAGTAACATTTTTTAAATTGATTTCTTTTTTCCAAATAGGTCAGGAGTGTGGTACAGTTATCTTCTAGCATTCTGAGTAAGCAGATCAACGGAACAATAGAATATCTACAATCATAAGAACATTATGTGAAACTCTGAAATCATAAAACCTTCTTGTATGTACAATTTACATAATTGAAGGTATAATTTCACAGCAATGAAATCTAGAATATATGAGTAAACATTTGTTGCAGTAAATTCTTTTGGATTTATTTTGACCGGTATATATTGTCTATGAAAACTAGCATAATTCATGAGACACTTCATGCAGACATATTTCTGTTGGCATATTTGAAGAAACTGTAGCAGAAACATTCAGTAAGTTCTTTTATTTAATGTCTGTGTTGGTTTGATTGTAGTTAAGGTTTGTTAATTAATTCATCATCATCAAATAGCTTGTCCTGGGCAGAACTTTGTCACCCCAACAGTCCTTCGGAATTTCTCTCTCTCATAGGCTAGATGTCCTGCCTCTGCAGAGGTCATGCTCAAATCATCAGATATATCATGAATAGATCTTCTCCGTTGTCTTCCTCTTCTCTTTGCCGAGATGCCTCCTTCCATGATGGTCTTTACCAACCCTTCATGTCTCTTTATATGTCTAAAATACTTTAATTTTCTTATTTGTAACATCAGCCAGATTACTTTGATTTTGAGTTCTTTCTGGATTGATATATTTGTTCTCTTCTCTGTCCAAGATATACAGATGACTCTTCTGTAACATTTATATTCAAAAGCACATATATTTTTCCACTGCCTTGTTAAATGCCCATGATTCACACCCATACATTGTCACTGGGAATATGCATGCACTTAGTATTCTGATCTTTGTTTTCCTATCAGTTCCATTCCATACTGTTTTTAATTTAAAAAAAAGTTAACTAATTACAATATAAAAATAAATATATATAAAAAAGAGATAATGGCAATAAGCAGACAACCAGAATACCTTACAATAAAACTCCAGAACATAGAAATTAAACAGACCAATGACTGAGATGGTATGATAAGATTATGAATGAGGAACTCAGAGAAAGAACTAAGCAGATACCAGTGGAGAAAGAGCTAAGGAAGAGAAGCTGGCGATGGATTGAGGAGACCGACCAGAAGCATTGCAAGACAGGCACTGTTTTGTTCAGTTACATGCTCTAACTGAAAGAGGAGTAGGGGTCGGCCTAGACAGACCCGAAGAAGAAAGCTGGAGACTGATATGAAAAGGATAGGTAAAACATGGAAAGAATTGGAAGGGATGGCAAGAGAGAGGAAGAGCTGGAAGAAGTTTGTTGAAGACCTGTGCCCCAGGGACTTTACAAATAGATTTTAAATTAATTTCCCCGTGCGAAGAATGGGTAAAAATGCGAGTATATATATATATATACTCATATATATCATCATCATCAAGGTGCGTATCCTTTATAGGACGTTGCTCTCTTGGCAGCGCATCTGAAATTCACTCTGTCTCTAGCCAGTTCACCCAATTCGTCGATGGTCATATTCATGGTTTCTTTAATATCTTGTAGCCATCTTCTTCTTGGTCTGCGTCCTGGGGCCCTGCCCTCTAATATTGTTCTTTTCAGGCCATTGTGACCTTAATGTGACCGAATATATATATATATATATATATATATATATATATATATGTGTCTTCTTCGAACGCTCCATATCGACCACTTGTTAAACCACTCTTTGTGGTTTGTATGTGATCTGAGCCTAAGCAGCACATCCGATTTCTGCGACGCATTTTATTTACTAGGGTGCTTCCTAGGCCCCTACCTCAGTCGCCTCTTACAACATGCCTTGTAGGCCCCCGGACCCCAGCAACACGCGGGCGATATATAGTTTAATAATTGCTAAAATAGAAAGTCACTAAAGCGGAAGTGAGTGCACCTAGGCCAAACGTTGTGCAGATCGATGATTCCAAGCAGACGTTTGCAGGAAAGTGCGCACGACTTATTGCGTCCTCTGTTCCTGACGCAAGCGGCGGCGGTTCTTATTTTCTTTCCATAAACACCACGTCATGTACTCGCATGTAGTTGGGTTACTTGTTTGTTGTTTGTTTGTTTGATTTCTCACTATCAACTCTGTGACTAAGTAGTCAATCCCTTGCCATGCGTTTCTTCTTCTTCCTCTTCTGTGATCAACTTACTTCTGCTATGCGACTACTCCCGTATGTGTCATAAACATGGCAGTGCGTTTGATGTCTTCATCGGTGTTCCATAGTTTGTTTTGTAGGGTTGTTTCTGTTGGGCCAGATTTCCATTCTCACACCGCTCAGGATGGGGCAGTCTTGAAGGATGAGCTCTGGGGAACTGCTTTGGTGCTCCACAGATGCAGGCAGCCGAGTCACTGAGACCCATTCTATAGAGGTATGCTCTGAGACCGCAGTGTCCCGTTCTAAGTCTGAAAACTGTGGTCTGTGCTTTTCTGTTTAGTGCATTTATACTATCGTGCTCTGGGTTGTATCCTCCGTTTGTTTTTCTCCTCATAATATTTGTGGCAGGCAGCCTGCTCACCCCAGCTCTTGCGAGTTTGTCATCCTTTTCATTTTCTGGTCCGTCGTGGGTTCCAATCCGGACCGCGCCGTTGTGTTCACAAGTGCATTAATGAGACATGGGTTTCTCTATGGTAAAGTGATTACGACGCTTGTCTGTTGTTCTGAAGGTTGTAGATTCTAATGCAATTTGTTCAATAGATTCCTACGATTGTTGCCGGAGCTACAGAGTTCGTGCTTTGCACAATCCTCTCGGTAGGTGGCGTGCCATTTTGCGGAGAGGACCGAGTCATATGGGCGTAAAACCCGTTGCAATAAAGTCAATCCTTCGGCTTAGAAACCCCCTTTTAAACCAAGCTGACCGCTCTTTGTGAGCTGTGTGTTTTGCGCCGAAAACGTGAGTACGATGCGACCTCGTTAGACTCCTACGGCATGTAGGAGAGGCACGTCCGAACATCGACCAAAGTGCATGTATATTATCCAAAAGGACACCAGTACAGGAGATGGAGTAAGCTCCGTTTATTGTGTGTTGTTTTTTTCCTTATTTTTTCTGGCCCTGACCCGTTAGTGCCGCAGCGGGTAGTCCTAGTTACAGTTGAACTTGAGAAAACCCAGAGCGTGGTAATTCTTTCGAATGAGAGCTGCACGGGATTTGTTTAGTTGCTATTTGCCTATTGGCTTTATGAAGGCTCCCACCCTTTGGTCGCGATCATGTGGCGTAGAGGTTACGTGCTCGTCTCTCATGCCAAAGGTACCAGGTTCGTTCCCTCGGGGAGCTATCTGGATATTTTTCCAGAGATCCCTGATCTCAGTGTAGGTGAGATCGAGTTTCTAGTCCTATCGGAAACAGACGATACAACGTAGGTCAAGTGTTCAATTTGAGCACGCAAAAAAACATTAGCAGTTCAAAATTGAGAAGAGCAGATTGAAAGCCGCTGCCCGATCAAAATTCATTAAAAAAAAGATCAAAAATAAAATTCCTACAATCTTCATTATCTTCAAAATTATACCGGGGATCCTCACCAGTGCTATGGAGTTCGTGCACTGCAGTTGAGATCTTCCTGTGTAAGAAAGAGATCGGATAACAGATGGTTACTCAGCGAAGTGTAATGATGATGGTCCTATCAAATCAGTTACGTGTACATATAAGTCATATGAAACCGGAGTAAAGCAAGGCTGTATTCTATCTCCGTCATTGTTTGGAGTGGCTATTGACTGGGTGATGCGAAAATGTTGCAGGGCGAAACTGGCATCGATTGGGTAGAAAATAGTAAACCAGAAGTTTTAGATTTTGCAGATGATATTGCCTTGTTATGTAAAAACAACCAAGATATGCAAAGAAAAGCAGACAACTTGTCATCTGTAGCATCAAACGTTGGACTGCAGATAAGCTATGAAAAAACAAATATAATGAAGTCACCTATGGCAAGTAATGCAAATATCGCCCTGGAATCTAAAATGATAAAAATAACAGAGCAGTTTTGGTAGCAATTTTGATTGCACAGGAAATGTTAAAAAGAAATTATGATACGAATTGGCAAAGCAGCATCAGCTTTTAAAAGTCTAAATAAAATATGGAACTGCAAGTTATATAGTATTAAACTAAATTACGAATTTTCAATTCAAATGTTGTATCAATCCTAGCATATGCCAGCGAGAGTTGGAAAATAACTAAAGATATAGAAAGCAAGTTGAATGTATTTGAAAATAGATGTCTGCGAAAAATAATAAACATAAAATGGAACGAATTCATGATAAGTGATGAAATCAGAGAGATGTCTGGTCAACCACTAGTGACAACTGTTATAAGAAGGAGAAAATGGAGAAATGTTGGACACACCTTGAGGAGAAATGATCAACGAATATCAAAGCAGGCATTGAAGTGGGATGCAAAGGGTTCAAGAAAGAGAGGACGACCTAAGGAGACCCTGAAACGAACTTTGCTGAGAGAGGCAAGAAATATCAGTCTCAGTTCCATGGAGATTGAGCGAGTTGCCCAGGATAGAGCGGTATGGAGAAATTACTTGCAGGCCCTATGTAACGTCTAACGGTACGAGAGGAATTATTATTATTATTATTATAAGTCATATGGTACGTCACGTTCTGATGTTATGTTATGTTATGTTATGCGATCGACGTCATGGCACATTGGGCATTCCCATTCGTGCTCTGTCCTCCGTTGCAGCAGCCATCCCAAAGTCCATTTGCTCACAGTACCCATGAGAAGTTGATTACTATATCTTCTCTCTCTACCACGAAGACGACACTGTCTGGCATGTCCAAACTTAACACCTAATTCTCGAACTCGTTCCAGTGTCTGAGACCCGCCCATGTCACACAATTGAGAGCGCACCGCATTGATGATATCGGCTCTGTCCATGCTTCTGCCCACTTGAGTCGGGCACTGTTTGCAAGAGAGTCAGCACGCTCGTTACCCCGCACTCCAGCATGTCCAGGCGTGTACAGCCAAGTCATTTTCTTGAGATGTGATCTCCGAATGCTGTTCACCCATTCCACCCGCATACTTCCAGATGCAATCAGCCGAAGCACACTCATCGAGTCTGATATGATGATCGTATGGGTAACCTGTTGCTCAGCCACCCATGACAGAGCCCTGGAGGCAGCGGTGATCTCCATAGTCATGCTCGATGTCGTTGTCTCGAAAGCCCCGCAGTCCCCACGAAGTGTGCGACCGTTTCGCTGTGCTGAGTAAGCCCACGATGATCTGGTGCCACGCTTGACAGAGCCATCGGTGTAGATAATGATATCACCTGGGTGGGAGTGCTGATCCACGAGTGCAAGAATCTCTGCATTGACGACGCCCGGGGCCCATTCTCTACAGCGTCGTCCAAGTGTGCTGATAACCCTGGCGTAAGCAGTCATATCCTCTGATATAGGCATCCATTCGTCACCGTGCCTCAGCTCATCTAGAGTACAGACCTGTTTAATAATATCCTCTGCCTCGGCCATCCAGGATCGACCTCTCTTCAATCGCCTTCCCTTGTTCTCATTTATGGATTTGTGCAGAGGATGATTTGTGTCCGCAGAAACTCTCAGATACGCTTTTACCTGTGCGACTTTGTGTCTCGTGGCCATCGTTGGCAATCCAAGGACATAGCGCATTGCCTCACAAGAAGTGTCACGTGTGCAACCGAGTATAAGCCTCATCGCTTCATTTTGGATTCTTTCTAACTTATCCAGCGATGTTCTGCTTACTGTTAGAAGACCAAGGCCATAGTCCACCACGCTCAGCACTAGTCCTTGATAAAGAAAGAGTAGTAGGCGTTGCTCAATATCCGCCCCCGCCATAACTTTGAGAGCGGTTAGCCCTTTTCTTGCCTTTATGATTACGTTCTCAACATGGCTCTTAAATGACAGGCTTCTGTCAACTGTTATTCCAAGATACTTTAGTGTTTCGGTTCTGTCAATGTCTTTGTTACACATGCTGACAACCGGGGTAGGTGTCTTTACTATGTGAGTGTTAAGAGAGACCCATGTTAGAGAGGCCTTTGCTGGGTTCACATTCGCTTCGAATTCATTGCACCAGTCACCAATCCTATTCAGATATTTGTTCGTTTGTGATATAATTTTACAGCAGTCTTCCACATAATCGATGTCTCTAAACCGCCGAAACAAAAGCAAACTGAAAAAATATCAATATATAGATAAAATATCACGTATGAGATTCCACGGTTGGAACAAAAATAAACATAAACCCTTTTCCTCACTAATGAGCTCTGTATTCGTCGAATAATTTGGTATGTGAAAGGTCAACTGTTATCTATTGCTCGCTTCATTCCCTTTGCATTAGTGATGGGCTATTCGGTTACTTTTAAGTATTTGGAACTATTCGGGTTTTTTCGCAATAAATACTTGTTACGTTTTGTTCGTTGTTTGCTATTAGCATGTATGGGTTAGCCGTTACTGAACTGGCGTCATGACACTCCATTCAGACCCTTAGGTGCTCAGTTTCTTCCAGTATATGTAGAAAATCTCTCATTCTGCCCTTCATTCCTCCAGTTATGCTTGTAACCATCATCAAAAGCTTGTCCCGAGCAGAATTTTGCCACCCTAATAGTCCTTCTAATAGTCCTTTGCAATTTAAAAATGCAAACACGTCATCATGAACAGAAAAAGAGCAATGTTCAACACGATCTTTCTCCCCAGATTATGCTACCAGTACCAAACCTGGACACTGACAACAAATGATAGAAAAAAATAGTCACGACAGAGATGAAGTGTTTACGCAGAATGCTGGGTGTAACAAGAAGAGACCGGTTGAGAAATGAAGACATTAGGAAAAAGTGGGTACAACATCAGTACTAGACTTCATCAAGAAACAACAAATTAAATGGTTCGGCCACATAAGCAGATTACCAACAGACAGTGCACCGCAAAGAACAATGTTGCTCCGATACAATGGACACAAAGCAAAAGGCCGGTCACGCAAAAGATGGACCTCAGAGATAACAGGCGACGAAAGAGACTATCTACGAAGCGCATACAAGGGCCCGTTTTAGAAATCTCTTCTTGACCTGACGCTGTGAGACAAACAGTTTTATAAATCTCTTCTTGACCTGACGCTGTGAGACAAACAGTTTTAGAAATCTCTTCTTGACCTGACGCTGTAAGGCAAACAGTTTTAGAAATCTCTTCGTGACCTGACGCTGTGAGACAAACAGTTTTAGAAATCTCTTCTTGACCTGACGCTGTGAGACAAACAGTTTTAGAAATCTCTTCGTGACCTGACGCTGTGAGACAAACAGTTTTAGAAATCTCTTCGTGACCTGACGCTGTGAGACAAACAGTTTTAGAAATCTCTTCTTGACCTGACGCTGTGAGACAAACAGTTTTAGAAATCTCTTCTTGACCTGACGCTGTGAGGCAAACAGTTTTAGAAATCTCTTCTTGACTTGACGCTGTGAGGCAAACAGTTTTAGAAATCTCTTCGTGACCTGACGATGTGAGGTAAACAGTTTTAGAAATCTCTTCTTGACCTGACGATGTGAGGCAAACAGTTTTATAAATCTCTTCTTGACCTGACGCTGTGAGGCAAACAGTTTTAGAAATCTCTTCTTGACCTGATGATGTGAGGCAAACAGGATTAGAAATCTCTTCTTGACCTGACGCTGTGAGGCAAACAGTTTTAGAAACCTCTTCTTGACCTGACGCTGTGAGACAAACAGTTTTATAAATCTCTTCCTGACCTGACGCTGTGAGACAAACAGTTTTATAAATCTCTTCTTGACCTGACGCTGTGAGACAAACAGTTTTATAAATCTCTTCTTGACCTGACGCTGTGAGACAAACAGTTTTAGAAATCTCTTCGTGACCTGACGCTGTGAGGCAAACAGTTTTAGAAATCTCTTCTTGACCTGACGCTGTGAGGCAAACAGTTTTAGAAATCTCTTCTTGACCTGACGCTGTGAGGCAAACAGTTTTAGAAATCTCTTCTTGACCTGACGCTGTGAGACAAACAGTTTTAGAAATCTCTTCTTGACCTGACGCTGTGAGGCAAACAGTTTTATAAATCTCTTCTTGACCTGACGCTGTGAGGCAAACCGTTTTAGAAATCTCTTCTTGACCTGACGCTGTGAGGCAAACAGTTTTATAAATCTCTTCTTGACCTGACGCTGTGAGACAAACAGTTTTAGAAATCTCTTCTTGACCTGACGCTGTGAGGCAAACAGTTTTAGAAATCTCTTCGTGACCTGACGCTGTGAGGCAAACAGTTTTAGAAATCTCTTCTTGACCTGACGCTGTGAGGCAAACATGATTCGAGGAAGAAGAGATAGTCCTTCTAAATTTATCTTTCTCATATGCCAGATGTACCAGCCTGTGCAGCCGTCATGTTCAAACCATCAGTTACATCCTGAATCCATTTTCTCCGTGGTCTTCTTCTTCTTCTCTTTGGCGGATGCCAGAGTTCATACTTTGTGCAATACTCTCGGCAGGTGGCGTGCCATTTCTCTGGAGAGGAACCGAGCCATATGGGGTCAAACCCGGTGCAATGAAGTCAATCCTTCGACTAGTTTTAAACACCAGAACATGATACTCGAAAGGGAGTAACCGGTACTAATCTTCGATCCGATACAAAGTTAGTAACGAATACTGACCGCATAACGAATAGTTAAGTACCTAGTATTGGTAAAGTACCAATTAGTCCCTCATCATCATCAGGTGCCATCTGCACATCGAAGGTTAGCTGCAATGAATCTCCAGTCTTTCGCTCTGCCTTTCGCCTTAGTGTTGCACACTGCCAGACTGTAACCTGTTCAATTCTTAAAGTCTCCTCCACTTATCTCTCGGTCTTCCTCTTGCTCTTCCCCCCTCAACTTTCTCCTCTAGTAAATATTTTATCATGTTGTCATGTCTTTTTATGTGTCCAAAAATACTTTACTTGTCTGAATTGTATTTCTCTTAATAATAGTCGCTACATAGACATATTTTAAATGCATCGAATAGTCGTTACCTAACTAAGTACTTTCCATTCATTGATCTTAAGTCGTAACTACCGATACTAATCTTTCTCATAAAAAGGTTTTGCTCGTATATTGGCCACGTACCTAGTAGTGATACAGTAACGAATACTTTTCTCATGTCATACTTGTTACTTTCGGATCCAGTCTTCTTCTTATTCTTTTTATTTTTGTCACAATGTTACCAAATTGTTGCACGGTGTTGTAGTTTTCTGTTTTGCTCTTGCGCTGCTTTAGTTGCTTTGGTAATAGTTGTTTTTACTTTTTGACATGATTCTGATATCTAACCATCATTTTCGTGGTTTTCCTCTCGCCTTCTTCCTGATGGTTCTGTTGTAGAAGATTCTGTATACACTGGAGTTTAGTTGCATTATTATTAATCGGCCGAACCACTTCATTCTTTGTTTGTCAATGTAATTCAAGCAAGGTTCTGTGCCAACGTTCTTTCTTATGCTGATGTTGGTGATATTGATTATGGTAACTTTTCGTAGGCATCGCATTTCACGTGTAATTATTTTTTGCGACTGTGTTTCGGAAGAGCTGTAGGTGTGACAAATAGAGACAAAATTAGAAATGAAGAAATCAGAAGAAGACTGGATGTGAAACCAGTCATGCAATTCATAAAAGAACAACAGATTACATGGTTTGGATACATGACAAGAATGCTCTGGTATCGCCTACCACAGAGAGCCACACAGAAAAAGTATAATGAGTACAAAGTAATGTTCATGAAGAAGACCACGCAAAAGATGGAGCGACAGCATCAAGAACAGCCTTACGAAAATGAATATCAGCTTACAAAGTGTCTTAAAACAAGCACACACACGATCACTACGTCTCCCCGGCCCTACACTTCTATAAAGAAGTAAATGGTGAAAGAGGAGAATAAGTTTCGGACGCAGTTAATAATATCTATTTGAGTAACGGGTAGGTACTGTTCGCACATATCTACAATGCACGATTCCGTACTCTATCTGTGTTACGGAGTCGAGCTGACCTAGGTGTCTTGATCGAACAACAATGGAAATAGATAAAAAAGAAATGTTCGCGTAACAACAAGAATAGAAGTACGTGCCGTGTCCTTAGTTGCAGGTAATCTTCTTAGAACACTCCATATCGACCACTTTTTAACCGCTCTGTGTGTGATTTGTATGTGATCTGAGCCTAAGGGTGATTGTACGTTGTGCCAGTTATGTGCCTACAAGTACTTCGACGCTTGTTATTTACTAGGGTAGCTTCCATAGTCCCCTACATCAGTCGCCTCTTACGACATGCCTTGTAGGTACAGTGGTACTATTCTTTGCTTCCCTTGCGGGCCCCGGCACCCCCCGTGGAGTAGCAGGTCATTTATAATGGTGTTTGAGGTGATCACTTTCTTTTCTTGATTGATTGATTGATAGGATCATCATCATTACACTTATGTGAATAACCATGTGTTCTCCGATCTTTTTCTTACACAGGAAGATCTCCGTGTCAGTGCTCGTACTTGGCAGCACTGGCGAGGGTATCCTAAGAAAATTTGTCACGGATGGTGACAATTTGTAGAACTTTTTTTTAATGTGTATTAACTACTTACTCCTCTACTCGTGGAGCATTTGGTTATAACAGTTCCTCGCCACGTTTGCCGGTCTCTGCCTGTTTTCTTTATAGCCTCCCAGGATAGTCAAGCATTCTTCAGTTCCGCAAGAAGACTCCATGTCTGTTTAGTACTTCCCCTTTTCCATTTTCCTTGCGGGTTCCACTCAAGTGCGTTTGATATATATATTGATATATATATATTTTTCTCGCTTTTCGCGTGAACTTCTATTGTTATTTTCTCAATCCCTTTTTACGATGTTGACAGTAACACTGTGTCGTCAGAATATCTTAGTTCAGGTATTTATCTTCCTCCGATTATAAAATGATCGTATTGTTTTTCCCCGCTATATACTGTAACATTTCTCAGGATGAGGAATAATACATTACCACTAATTAAATAATAGTTATTTACATTTTTATCATACTTACAAATGTTCTTTGGAGACACGTCGCCGGTGTTATGAAGTACGAGCACTGCCGCTGAGATTTTACTGTGTAAGATAGAAAGCGGAGCACACATGGCTTTTCACCGGTGCAGTGATGATGGTCCTATCGCAAACATGACTTTTCGCCGGTGCAATGATGATGATGGCACGTTCGCACATATGATACGTTTATCATACAGACTCGATGAATATGCTTCAATGGATTGAATCTGGAAATCTGCGTGTGGAATGGGTGGACAGCATTCGGAGATCACATCTCAAGAAAATGACTTGGATGTACACACCTGGACATGCTGGAGTGCAGGGTAACGACGGTTCTGACTTTCTTGCAAACAATGCCCTAACTCAAGCGAACAGAAGTATGGACAGAACCGATATCATCAATGCGGTATGCTCTTAGTTATGTGATATGGATGAATGAGTGTAAGAATTAAGAGTTAAGTTTGAACATGCCAGACTGTATCGTCTTTGTGGTAGAGAGAAGGTTTACTAAGCAACATTTCATGGGTACAGTGAGAAAATAGAGTTTAGGATGGCTGCTGCAGCGGAGGACAGTGCACGAATGGGAATTCCCAAATGTGCTATGACGTCGATCGCATAACATAACTATCGCACACATGGTTTTTCACTGTTGCATTAATGATAGTCTTATCAATTATTCAATCATTTATTGATCTCAACGGGATTCTCCGATTGTGCATGTCAGCTTTCCTGACGTTGTTGTTACGGTCAGGCTTGACAGTAGGTATTGTCAGGACCGGACCAACTTTGTCCTCTTCCCCTCCCGTCTACAATATCACATCGACTCTCTCTGTCCGAATCTACTAATTCATTATTTATTGTATGTACTCACAGGGTCACCGTCATACTAGTCCTCCCTTCTGAACTCTTTCTGCTACTTCATCAATAATTCTCAATGCCAGGATAATGTCTTATTGAATTGTGTAATGAATCGCCTGTGATTAAATGTCTGAACATATGCCGTATATCTCATGCACAAAATGTCGCCCGTGTGTTGTCAGGACTCGCAAGGGGAGCAATAAATAGTACCACTACGACCTACAAGACATGTTGTAAGAGGCGATTGAGGTAGGTGCCTAGGGAAGCTAACCTAGTAAATAAAAAGCGTCGTAGAAATTGGATGTGCTGACCTACTTGTAGGCGCATATCTGGCACAACGTACAATCGCTCTTAGGCCCAGATCACATAAAATCACACAGAGGAGTTAACATGTGGTCGATAGGGAGCCTTCAAAGAAGAAGTTAATGGGAATTTTGAGGTTGCGAAATAGCGGATGCTTCCTTTTCCATTCTGTTATCTCGCAGTTTGCATGTTGGACCTCCGCCCTCTACATTTCCCTGCCGTTGTTGTATCTGACTCTCAGTCGATGCTTCACAAGATCCAGAAGGGCAGGTTTCGGTATGAGTGGATGTCGTCTTAGAAGTTTCTAACCTCCAGCGGCTTATGTGTATATACAGCCCTGGGCATGCGGGTGTTTACGGTAATGAGAGAGCGGACAGGCTTGCATCAATAGCATCGATTGTTGGAGAGTTGAAGATGGATAAGGGGATGTTCTTCGGTCTCTTCGCGACTGTCTGTTGGATGAGGACACGAAAATCGATGTTGAATCGATCAAGCGATTTAGGCAGTTTGGAGTTACCTGTTGTACAAGTCGAACTGGATTCCTGAAAGGCAGAGTGAAAGGTGTGTTTAATCAGCGAACCACGGGAACCATCAGTATGCATACTCTTCGATATCTGTTGGGGAGGCTGAGCACCTATGGGTCTGCCCGGAGTGCAATGACGTCAGTTTAGTGACCAATAACCAATAACCTCTTGTTTCCTGTTTATACCCGTATAGTCTTATGAGTAGGCTCAGCAATCAATATCAAACTGGTACGGTCAGTCACTGGACTATGTTGAAGATATTGCGACCAATTCTAAGCACCCATGGACGTGTCTGCTGTATTGTAGATATTCCCCAAATGAAACTGGATTGTATAATCACCTTACTATCTTTACTTCTCCATGGCTTTTGTTTTTGGCGTATTCTTCTGGGGAACGTCTGATCGAATAGGTTAGAGCGCGGGCTCCTATTCGGGATACCCGGTTCAATATCCAGTAAGGCCAGCAAGGTATTTTTCTGTCGGGGGCGTAAAGAAATAAATCTTATCCTGAACAGTTTCGTGGCGACTGCACTAGCCACACGGCCATTCTCTCTCTCTCTCTCTCGCGATCACCGCCCAGACCAATCTTCTTCTTTGCGTTCGTTCTTTACAACCAATTTAAATCACTCTTTGTGATATGTTTGATCTTTGCCAAGAACGTGTATACATTGCACATTGCTTTGGAAGGCCCCTAAGCGCATAGACTTCTGCACATTTAGGACACAGGCATCCGATTTCAGCCAAACCTCCTTAGTCGCCTCTTACGACATGCGTGACAGGTAACAGTGGTTCTATTCTTTACACCACAAATTTTGGCCCCGGTAACCACTCGGGCGCCAGACCAATGTACCAGATCCCCCATAAATGCTATTCATCTGAAAATCTGATTCATGCAGGCTTAGCATTGGTGTGCTTTACGTCACATCATCAACACCATTTTTAGCTCTGGTGCTTATCCTTCAACGATGTGTCCGGTTTCAGCTAGCGTTTACTCGGTTCGTTCTCCGTTCTGTAGCCATCTAGTGTATTTTACTGTGGTGTAGCTAGCCCCACGACCAACCTCCTTAGACGCCTCTTACGACATGCGTGGCAGGTAACAGTAGCTCTATTCTTTACACCCCAATTTGGGCCCCGGTAACCACTCGGGCGATACGACCATTCAATTTCGTATGCTCATGTCCTTCATGTCCTATTCCCTTCCCCAAACCCCAACATTATTAACCCTTTCGCACTTCTGAACCGATATACCGGCCTGCAGAATTTTTTTAAATGTCGCAAATCCGTAATGTTGCAAATCCGTTATACCGGCTATTTCAGTATACATTACAAAATAAATGCGTCCGGATGTTACAAAAATCACGGAGTGAAAGGGTTAAAGACCGTAAGGACAGTATACTTCTGTTTCTTTTTTTCCCCCCGTGAGTTCCAGAACAAGCCACCTTGCGCATGTAATTTTCATCTTCATGCACTGATAACGCGGAGATACGCTCGTTGCAAAGTGAAGGGACGCGAACAAAAGCCGAGGCCACACCGGGTTTGATTTCTGTGAATGCTCACTGAGAAGTGCACGAGTGGGCTCATTGATATCCAAAAGTTATATGAACCAAGTACGGGAGTTGCTACGTTTGTTGGATTTGGATATCGTTACCAACCACGGCGTGTGCTATCGAACCTTATGAGGCCGCCCACTGCTGTTATTTTTATGTGTGTGTTTTTTTTTTTTTTATTTGTTCTGGAATCAATGTCTTGAAGTAGAGAAATGGATTTTTCAAAACTTGATCGAGTTAGTAGTGGATGCAAATGATGTTGTGTTGGTTTCGTATAGTAAAGGTAAGTAGTTGTACCTTTTGTTAGAGAGAAACAACAGTAGATAAAGGGCCATGCCGTGCTATGATGTAGAGAGGCGGCCGCATCAGGCGGTATCGTAAGGAGGGCGGCATAAGCAGCAAAATCAAAATTACAAATGAAGGTTATTTTAAAGGAAAATCATTTAAGGGGCGGCATTTCGAAGACTTGCATCATACTGAGAAAATATACCGCACGGCCCTGTGTAGATACATCAGTCAACACAGAACGGGAGTTGTTAGTTTAACCCGTGGCCTTCGATAACCATACGGCCAGCGAACTAAGGTAAAAATTATATGAAATAATACCAGAACCGTCGCTTGACCTCGTATTCCGGTATTGTTGTATATAGATGAATTCATTTTAAAATCAACACAACATGTTAAATCGAAGTTATATTATGCAACAAGTTAAGTTTAACAGTAAGGAATATCAGTATTATGAATATTTTTCACCAATGATGCTCGTCCATCACGGGTGATGATGACCACACAAATATTCATCCAAGGGAATGTAGTTGCGTTATGTTTGTCTGTGTGTGCGTAGATGACTAGTGACGGGTGATGATGACCACACAAATTTTTATCCAAGGGAATGTAGTCTGTGTGTTATGTTTGTCTGTGTGTGCGTAGATGACTAGTGACGGGTGATGATGACCACACAAATTTTTATCCAAGGGAATGTAGTCTGTGTGTTATGTTTGTCTGTGTGTGCGTAGATGACTAGTGACGGGTGATGATGACCACACAAATTTTCATCCAAGGGAATGTAGTCTGTGTGTTATGTTTGTCTGTGTGTGCGTAGATGACTAGTGACGGGTGATGATGACCACACAAATTTTTATCCAAGGGAATGTAGTTGCGTTATGTTTGTCTGTGTGTGCGTAGATGACTAGTGACGGGTGATGATGACCACACAAATTTTTATCAAGGAATGTAGTCTGTGTGTTATGTTTGTCTGTGTGTGCGTAGATGACTAGTGACGGGTGATGATGACCACACAAATTTTCATCCAAGGGAATGTAGTCTGTGTGTTATGTTTGTCTGTGTGTGCGTAGATGACTAGTGACGGGTGATGATGACCACACAAATTTTTATCCAAGGGAATGTAGTTGCGTTATGTTTGTCTGTGTGTGCGTAGATGACTAGTGACGGGTGATGATGACCACACAAATTTTTATCCAAGGGAATGTAGTCTGTGTGTTATGTTTGTCTGTGTGTGCGTAGATGACTAGTGAGCCCGATACGGGCTTGAAATTTCTTGTAGAACATTTTCCCAATAAATAACCATAGACTCACAGAATTGAGTAAATTGGAAAGAAAAACTTGTAGTGTTCTATCAAACATATATAGATTCCAGACCCCCGCTCTGATCTAGGTCAGGTGTTTCCCCGTCAGTTGTCTGGCCTAGTAATCTAGAGTTGGTTGTGCTTACACGCTTGGATATTACCAAGAAAGGCTCGTCCTTCGGTTGAAAGGGCGTTCCTCGGCTTAAAGAAGCTTTAATCCCCTACACGATTAAACAAACAAACAAGAAATCAGAACGCTTGAGATTTTCCAACTAAACCAACGCAATGCAAAACATAACTTGATTTTCAAGTGTTTCAAGTGCCCGTTCTTTGTTTACTATGTACATAAATGGTTAACATTAAGTGTCCAGCCAAGAGCGAAAGTGACAATCATTTGTAGTCAAACTTTTCCTTGAATCCTTTCATCATTCTCAGCCGATATATTATTGTCTCGCTGTATTCGTGTTAGAGGCGACGTGAAGCACAGCCAACTCTAGATAACTAGGCCAGACAACTGACCGGTGATTCCCTGACCTAGATTAGAAAAGGCGGCTGGAAATTACAGATGTTTGATAGAGCACTGCACGCTTTTTTTTGCAATTTTACTCAATTCTGTGAGTCTATGGTTATTTATTGGTGAAACATATTCATAATATTGATATTCCTTATTGTTAAACTTAACTTGTTGCATAATATAACTTTGATTTAGCATTTTGTGTTGATTTTAAAATGAATTCGTCTATATACAACAATACTGGGATGCGAGGTCACGTGGTGTAGTTGTGGTCTGATTCCCATAATTCTTACCTGAGTCCGAAGGCCCATAAGCTTATAGTTGACACTGCGTGAAGCCAGTACAGATTTCAGTACAAATACGTCCGAAGAGAATAAGGAGGGTTAAGAACCCCATGGGAAGGACAGGAGCCAATGAATATAATCAATAAATAGACAGTGAAGAAATATTAGGGGATTTTTGGTTGTTTTTGTTGCCAAAGTCATCATCTTCTTCTTGCTTTGCTTTCGTTCTTTACGACCAATTTTAATCACTCTTTGTGATATGTTTGATTTTGCCAAGAACGTGTATACGTTGCACATTGGTTTGGTAGGCCCCTAAACGCAGAGACTTCTACACGTTTAGGACATGTGCATCCAATTTCACCCAAACCTCCTTAGTCACCTCTTACGACATGCATGACAGGTAACAGTGGTTCTATTCTTTACACCCCAAATTTGGGCCCCGGTAACCACTTGGCGGCCAAAGTCATGATTTGAACCACAAATCTTTATTTCTTACGCCACCCATTGCCTATATAAATAAACCCGGAGCTTTAAAAAAAAAGTTAGCCCTGATATAACCAAAAAAGACACCCGTCTTAGATTGAAAAAAAAACGTGAGCCTCGCCCACATAGATGCTTAGTTCCCTAGTTAACTAGCATAATTTAAAATTGATTGATTTTCCGCTAGGAGTTAATTCATATTTTTCATGTCTCTTGGCCTACACGCTTTGATATAACCAACACTGGGTTGAAAGGGCGTTCCCCGGCTTAAAGAGGGTTTAATCAACTACATAACGAACCAAATAATAAATCAGAACGCTCGAGACTTTCCACTAAAAAAAACCAAACAAACAAACTGTCGTTGTCGTCTGTAGTACCGCTTTTTAGGGCGGCGTAGTAGCTCGAGTGGTTACTGGGGCCCAAATTTGGGGTGTTTTTGTTTTGTTTTTCCGATACAGAAGCACTTGAGCTTTCAGCTCTTCGGCTCGGTACCATGGACATCGTAACCCTTCGGTTCGGTGCCACGAACACCGTAAATCTGGAGAACCTGTGGCTTTTTCTGCCAGCCCGCGGAATTGAACCCACATTCACTGGGAGCTTGTCACCCGTAGTCCAAAGCGCTACGAACACGCTGGGCAGACGGGCGAATTGGGGGTGTAAAGAATAGAACCACTGTTACCTGCCACGCATGTTGTAAGTGGCGACTAAGGAGGTTTGGCTGAAATCGGATGCACGTGTCCTAAACGTGTAGAAGTCTATGCGTTTAGGGTCTACCAAACCAATGTGCAACGTATACACGTACTTGACAAAAATCACACAAATCACAAAGAGTGATTAGATTGGTCGTAAAGAACGAACACATAGAAGAAGAGGGCGGCGTAGGACACGGTGGTACCAGAGCTTGAGGATTTTAATAGCTGCATAGCAATTATTATATGTCTTATATATTGCATATATTATTACATACAATATTATTATATCCACAACAGAAGAAAAAATTCCTGGCCGTACCGTGAATTGAGCACGGGTCTTCCGCATGGGAGCCACGCTCTAACCCATTCGGCCAGATGCTTCTGAGACTTCCTGTAAAAAACCAACTGAGATTTTCCACTAAACCAGCACAATGCATATTCTAACTTGATTTTCAAGTGCCTTTTCTTTGTTTGCTATGTACATAAATGGTTAACATCAAGTGTCCAGCCAAGAGTGAAAGTGACAATCATTTGTAGTCAAACTTTTTCTTGAATCCTTTCATCATTCTTAACCGATATATTATTGTCTCGCTGTATTTTACTGATGGAGAAACACGTAAATACAAAGTACTGTAGTTTTATAAAGTACACAAATAATATACAGCGACGTTTCTACCAAAAAGGCCACCCATGTGGTGCTGGGGCTGCAAGGAAACAAATAATAGTACCACTGCGAATAACCATGTGTGCTCCGAGCTCTTCTTTCTTACACAGAATAATCTTAGCGGCAGTGCATGAACTCCGTATCACCTGCGTTGGCCGCAATATCATGTTGAGAATGATGAAATTTCAACAGTAAACGTTACAACAATAGAGAAATGTTAGTTTATTTTGTGTTACCAACCGTGTGCTTGCAGTATCAGACCTGCTTGCAGTATTAGACCTGCTTGCAGTATCAGACCTGCTTGCAGTATCAGACCGCTTGCAGCATAGACCGCTTGGTATCAGACCTGCTTGCAGTATCAGACCTGCTTGCAGTATCAGACCTGCTTGCAGTATCAGACCTGCTTGCAGTATCAGACCTGCTTGCAGTATCAGACCTGCTTGCAGTATCAGACCTGCTTGCAGTATCAGACCAGCTTGCAGTATCAGACCTGCTTGCAGTATCAGACCTGCTTGCAGTATCAGACCTGCTTGCAGTATCAGACCTGCTTGCAGTATCAGACCTGCTTGCAGTATCAGACCAGCTTGCAGTATCAGACCTGCTTGCAGTATCAGACCTGCTTGCAGTATCAGACCTGCTTGCAGTATCAGACCTGCTTGCAGTATCAGACCTGCTTGCAGTATCAGACCTGCGTTCGTGCAGTATCAGACCTGCTTGCAGTATCAGACCTGCTTGCAGTATCAGACCTGCTTGCAGTATCAGACCTGCTTGCAGTATCAGACCTGTTTGCAGTATCAGACCTGCTTGCAGTATCAGACCTGCTTGCAGTATCAGACCTGGACACTGATAACAAATGACTCAAGAAGAACCCAAACAACAGAGATGAAATGTTGACGAGGAATTCTAAATGTAACAAGAAGAGATCAAATCAGAAGTGACGAAATCAGAAAACAAATCAGAACATTGCCGTTGCTACATTATATTAAGAAACAATAGGACAAATGGTTTGGACACGCATCAAGGTTACAACAATACCGTCTCCTACAAAGAGCACTATCTCTCAGATTTGCAACGGCAACAGACACAGAGAATGAGCACGTAAACGATGGATCGACGGAATATCCGAGGCAATAAATTTCACCTTGTGCAAAGCGCATTCGCCCGTGTGTTGCCGGGGCCCGCAAGGAAAGCAAAGAATTGTAACACTGCGCCCTACAAGGCATGTCAAGAGACGTCTAAGGTAGGGGTCCGCCCGTTGTTGCCGAGGCCCGCAAGAAAGCAAAGAATTGTAACACTGCGCCCTACAAGGCATGTCGTAAGAAACGTCTAAGGTAGGGGTCCGCTCGTGTGTTGCCGGGGCCCGCAAGGAAAGCAAAAAATTGTAACACTGCGCCCTACAAGGCATGTCGTAAGAGACGTTTAAGGTAGGGGTCCGCTCGTGTGTTGGCGGGGCTCGTAAGGGGAGGAAAGAATATGCAGCAATGTCTACCTGCCAGGCATGTCGTAAGAGGCGACTAAGAAGGAAAGAATACCTCACCCCGCAGAGAAATTAAGCCAACATTTTCAACAAACATGGAAAGTACAAAACTTCATAAATGGATGTTTACGTAGAATAGAGGGACTGAGATGGTATGATAAGATTACGAACGAGCAACTCAGAGAAAGAACTAAGCAGATACCAGTGGAGAAAGAGATAAGAAAGAGACGCTGGCGATGGATAATACATACATTGAGAAGACCGACCGGTAGCATTGCAAGACAGGCACTGTTTTGGAAAGTTGAGTAGGGGAAGGCCTAAACAGACCTGGAGAAAAGAGTTGGAGGCTGATATTAAAAGGATAGGTAAAACAGGGAAAGGATTGAAAGGGATGGCAAGAGAGGAAGAGCTGGAAGAAGTTTGTTAAGACCTGTGTTCCGTTGGGAGTTGAAAGGTGAAGAAGACAAAGTGCATAGGGAGGCTCACTCCTTGTGCCTCTTATTTTGATCTGACGTCGAAGGGCAAAACAAGAATAGAGAATAGATAGATATACTATTATATCGCCCTGTGCCGACTTCTTCGAACGCTCCATATCAACCATTGTTAAACCACTCTTTGTGATTTGTATGTGATCTGAGTTAAAGAGCGATTGTATGTTGTGCCAGTTATGCGCCTACAATTAGGTCAGCACATCTAATTTCTGCGACGATTTCTATTTAATCGGATAGCTTCTTTATGCCCTTACCTCAGTGGTCTCTTACGACATGCCTTTGTAGGTTACTAGTCTTTGCTCCCCTTGCGAGCCCCGGCAATACACGGGGCGCCACCCTGTGCCTAAGTCGATCTTTCGTTCCACCTTGCGGAATCAATCATTCTGTCGTGTTGTCACTATCTATGAGATATTATTGACTAATCTGTGTGGTGTCGTACATGGAGTCCTGACTCGCGTGTTAGTCGGGATGCTAGGAGGGACGGCAGCATTTGTGAGGTTGTCTCCGCTACTGTTGTGTTTAATCCATGCAGTTATCTTTTCTTATCGATCAGGTTCGTTCGGTGATATTCATTCTTGACAAGTATTGGAAACAAATTCTCTACGAACCATGGCCCCCGGCAACATAAGACCGACTAGCTCAGACGGGAAAAACAAAGTTCTTGACAAGTATTGGAAACAAATTCTCTACTGGTTTGCTGAACCGTGACCCCCGGCAACATAAGACCGACTAGCTCAGACGGGAAAACCAGAGTTCTTGACAAGTATTGGAAACAAATTCTCTACTGGTTTGCTGAACCATGACCCCCGGCAACATAAGACCGACTAGCTCAGACGGGAAAAACAAAGTTCTTGACAAGTATTGGAAACAAATTCTCTACTGGTTTGCTGAACCATGACCCCCGGCAACATAAGACCGACTAGCTCAGACGGGAAAAACAAAGTTCTTGACAAGTATTGGAAACAAATTCTCTACTGGTTTGCTGAACCATGACCCCCGGCAATATAAGGCCGACTAGCTCAGACGGGAAAACCAAAATTCCTGCTTAATGGGGGTTGTTTTTTTTATAAGTGTTTGATAGAACACTGTAAGATTTTCTGCAATTTTACTAAATTATGCGAGTCCATGGTAATTTATTGATGAATACTGTTAATAATATTGATATTCCTTAGCGTTAAACCTAACTTGTAACATATTATGACCTTGTTTTAGAATGTTGTGTTGCTTTTAAAATAAGTTTGTCTTTATCTAACAATACTAGATTGCGAGGTCACGCGACGATTGTGGTCTGATTTCCGATAATTTTTACCTAAGCCCGCCGGCCTTATGTTATCGGAGACCACATTTTAAACTAACTAAATATAATCTTTGTTCGGCATCTCTTTCTGACAAGGTCTAAAGACAGAGAATTTACATCATTGCACCAGGTTTCCCCATACAGCTCGGTCCCTCTCCTCAGATGGCTGCAGCGTACGATCTCGTAACATCGGCGACGGTTCCCCTATGTAATTTTGAACATTTTTTTATAAATTTTATTTTATTATTTTAAAGCTACTTTTGCCCAGGCAGCTCATATGCAGCCTACTGTTATCGTTTTTCAACTACCAAGTGTGCTTTTACGTGCTCAACTTGAACACGGCACCTATGTTTTATTGTCCTTCTCTGATTTGACTAGGAACTTGATCTCACCTACATTGAGATCAGGGGCACTGTAAAAATATACCGAATTATTCCACGCGGGAACAAACCGGTACATTTGGAGTGAAAAGCCAGTACCTTATCCCAGGGGGCAAGAAAAATATGTCTTTAGGTATTTTACATTTGTTATAAGAAAGAGAAGATAAGTAAATAAAAAACGTCGCAGAAATCGGATGTACTTGTAGGCGCATAACTGGCACAACGTACAATCGCTGTTATGCTCAGATCACATAAATCACCACAAAAGTGGTTAACAAGTGGTCGATATGGAGCGTTCGAAGAAGAAGAAGATTGTAAGCCGAAAATGTTGAATACGCCTGCCCTGCACATGTAGGGGCATATGTACCTAGGCTCAACGTTTAGTCGTTCTTGGCAAAAACCAAACATGTCACAAAGATTAAACTGGTTAAGAGTGAACGCAAACAGACAGACAGACAAACAAACAAACAGACAGACAAACAAACAAACAAACTTCATTAGAAAAGATTCAATATAAAATGCCTACAATAATATATTCACCATCTTCACAATTACATCGGGGACCCTCGCCGTTGCTACCGAGTGCATGCACTGCAGCTGAGACCTTCATGTGTAAGAAAGAGATCAGATCACACATGGTTACTCACCGACGTGCAATGATGATGGTCCTATCAATCAATCACTGAACCAAACAGATTTGATTGGTCATGGGGATGCCGTCATAGCTGACTGAGTACACGGTTTTACCTGCAGACTCCTTTTGTATTGATAATAGATTGCCTACACGAAGTTGTGGGGCGATACAGTTCATCTGATTTGAACACACACCAAAACCCAACATGAAACCTCAATAAGCGCATACAAACGCTGACTATCGATCTTCATAACTTTAACTCGCTCTTGTTATTTGTCGCCTGTGGGTGCCGGGTTCGCAAGGAGCAAAGAATAGTACCACTGTGACCTACAAGGTGACTGATGTACGACCTAGGGAAGCTACCCTAGTTAACCCTTTCGCTGCTACATACTTTCTGAAGGCTGAGCTAAAAATAGCTACTCTTTGTTTCTAGGTCACAAACGTAAATGTACGCCTATAGCAGTGACAGTAGCAATGTATAAGGTGTTAACACGTCTTTAGCCAACATAGGAGAGATAATAACAGATGTGTTAATGTGTCTTTAGCAGTGAATGGGGAAAACGTATATATACGTCTTTAGCAGCTAAAGGGTTAATAAAAAGCAACGCAGAAATCGGATGGGCTGTCCTACTTGTAAGCGCACAACTAGCACAATGTACACTCGCTCTCAGGCTCAGATCACAAACAACTTGCAAAGAGTCGTTTAACAAGTGGTCGATATGGAGCGTTCGAAGAAGAAGAAGACTGAGAGTCAGAAACAACAACGGTCCCAGTAAACGGACTCCTAGAGAGCTAATAGAGAGCAACTTAACGCCCTCAACCTCCATCCTTATACTGGAAGTAGTTGTCCATTTCGCTCTGCATTCCAACTGTTATATATTTTTCACGCAGACGCTCTGTGTGTGTAGACGTGCTCGCGCGCAGAGTTAAAACACATGTGTAGTGGTGGATCAATACTTCATGAAACAGATATAATAATGACGAGTGCCAGTTTAAAAAAAAAATCTATTCTAAGAGAAAAAAGAAAGAAAATTAACCCCTTCTATCCTACAAAACTACAAATAGGAAAGAAACAAATTGAGGTATTTTGGACATATACAATGACACGAAGGGCTGGAGAAAACCATCATGAAAGGAGGCACACCGGCAAAGAGAAACAGAGGAAGACCATGAAGACCGGAGAAGATGAATTCAGGATGTAACTGATGGTTTGAACATGACGGTTGCAGAGGCGGGACATTTGGTCTATGAGAGAGAGAAATTTCGAAGGACTGTTGGGGTGGCAAAGTTCTGCTCAGGACAAGCTATTTGATGATGATGATCCTACAAAACAGAACTGGCAAGTCTCTCAACGGCTTGAAGCTTACAGATTCGCTCTCTCTCTCTCTCTCTCTCTCTCTCTCTCTCTCTCTCTCTATCTCTCACTCTCGCGATCACACTTAGACTGATGTACCAGATTTCTACATAACTCTCTTTCATGTGGAAATCTGATTCATGCAGCCTTAGCATGGGTGGGTTTCGTCACATCTTCAGCGCCATTTGGAGCTCTGGTGCTTATCCTTCGGCAATGTGACCGGTTTTAGCCAGCGTTTACTGGGTTCGCTCTCCTTCAGCCTTTGGCTGTCCTAGCCGACCTGCAAGACACCAAGTTACAGATGTGCTAAATCTACTTCTTCGTTTGCGCTAAATCAGGCTTTTGTTAAATCACTCTTTATGACCTGTTTGTCTTCCTCGGGAATTGGGGGTTTCTATGCCGAAGTGGTTATGACGGTTGCCTGTTGTTGTGAAGGTTGCGAGTTCGAATCTGAACCGAGTCAGTTTTGCAAATTTTTTCATGAGATCCCTAGGATTATTGCTGTAGCTACGGAGCTCGTACTTTGTGCAACACTCTCAATAGATATCCTGCTATTTCTCAATAGGCCGGGCAATATGGGGAAATGAAGTCAATCCTTCGCCTTGAGACCTTGTTTTTGGTATGTATTCTTCTCGTCTGTAGCTTAAACGGTAGTGAGCTCGATCACAATCCAATGGTACCTGGTTCAAACTCCGCGACAGGCAATTTGGAAGCAAATTCATTTCCGTGGGATTTTTGCGCAAAGTAAAAATATACCTCACCGTTCAGAAATCAATGGCAAACTACTGAACTACTGTACTGTATAAGTGGTGCATATAAAATGAACGACTGGTTTACTGTGGTTTGATGGCTACGTCCTGTAAAGGATATGCCACCATTGTCGATTCCGATTCTTCTCGTTCGCTGTTGTTCAATGTGTACACAAGGTGTCTGGTTCTCTGTATGTATCTTGTTATGTTTGTTAGTTCATCAAGGATTCCAGACAGCTTTCTGTTGATGTCTCTGTTGGCCAGTGTTCTTTCCACAGTTTATTTATCAAGTGACAATCTTGCAGGCTGTGTTCGTCTGTCTGTGCTGTCTGTCCATATACGCGCATGTTGGTGAGGAAACCAGTCTTACATGATTGATTGATATCACCATCATCACTGCACTTCGGTGAGTGACCATGTGTGCTCTAATCTCTTTCTTACACAGGAAGATCTCAGCTGCAGTGCACGAACTTCGTAGCACCGGTGAGGGTCCCTGATGTAATTTTGAAGATGGAAAAGATATTTGTGTAGACATTTTTATTTTTTAATCTTTTCTTATGAATTTTCGGCAGCGGCTTTGCAGCCAGCTCTTCTCGATTTCGAACTGCCAATGGTTCTTTTTACGTACATGAGTGGCTACAGGGGTCACAGAGCATTGGCATATATCGCGCAAGTGTTGACCGAAACGGTCACTAATCATTTTGCCTGTTTCGCAGATATATGCTTTGTCACACCGCTTGCAAGGGATGACGTAGATTATATTGCGGGACTCGCATGCGAAACCATCTTCAATAACAAACATGGCTTTAGGAAAAGATACAGTGCGGGTCTGTATCATATAAGCACACGTATTGCAACGCCAACGGCCACACTGGACGGTGTCAAAATGATTGGACATGTTTACGTGCTTACGTACTCGCCGCTTTTTAGGACAGTGTAGGACAGGGGGGCCATGAGCCTTCTCTAATTTAATGAGCAGTGTAGTTGCCGTGAAACTGTTCATATAACATGTTTGTTTATGCCCCGACATAATAAAAACCGTATCGACCTCACCGGGGAATGAACTCTGGTCTCTCGAATGGAAGCTTGCGCTCTAATCCATTCTACCAGACGCTCCACCTTTTGTTATAACATTTTTATAATAAACTGGGATTTCGTCTTATTGTAACATGTTTATAACAAAACTGGATTTTCTTTATCATAACATGTTTATAACAAAACTGGGATTTCATCTTATTGTAACATGTTTATAATAAACTGGGATTTCGTCTTATTGTAACATGTTTATAACAAAACTGGGATTTTGTTTTATTGTAACATGTTTATAACAAAACTGGGATTTCGTTTTATCGTAACATGTTTATAACAAAACTGGGATTTCGTTTTATTGTAACATGTTTATAACAAAACTGGGATTTCGTTTTATTGTAACATGTTTATAACAAAACTGGGATTTCGTTTTATCGTAACATGTTTATAACAAAACTGGGATTTCGTTTGATCGTAACATGCATATAAGAACATGTGATGGGTTTCACCAAACCCGTTTAAATGAAATTGTATCTCCTAGCCGTGGAACGGGTCAATAAACAGAACTGAATTTAATCTAATTTTCTCCCTGGTGTAATGAAATGCTGTCCTTGAATCGGTGACATTGATACATGACAACTGGAAGCCTTGTTGGTTTATTCTTGCCTTTGGATGCAAGTTTCAATCTGGTATATATATATATATATATATATATATATATATATGTACTTTCTCTATATATGTCTGCAGTAATACTGTTAAAACTAAATGAAGAATTTTCAATTCAAATGTTGTATCAATTCTAACATATGCCAGTGAGAGTTAGAAAATGACTAAAGATATAGGAAGCAAGTTGAATGCATTTTAAAATAGATGTCTGCGAAAAATAATGAATATAAAATGGAACGAAATCAGGAGAAGTGATGAAATCAGAGATATATCTGGTCAATCACTAGTGACAACTGTTATAAGAAAGAGAAGATGGAGATATGTTGGACACACCTTGAGGAGAAATGATCAACGAATATCAAATCAGACATTGAAGTAGGATGCAAAGGGTTCAAGAAAGAGAGGACGGCCTAAGGAGACCCTGAAACGAATTTTGCTGAGAGAGGCAAGAAATATCGGTCGCAGTTACACGGAGGAGATTGAGCGAGTTGCTCCGGTTAGAGCGGTATGGAGAAATTGCTTGCAGGCCCTATGTAACGTATAGCGGTAGGAGAGGGCTTCGTCTTCCTAATCGCGTTTAGACTTCCATGTTGATGACTGCAAGGAATGTATCGTTCTAGACTAGACTATCAAAATTGCCGTCACGTCTTCACCAAAAAAAAAAGAAGTAAAAGCGTGACTGCAATGTTGGGACTCTAGTCTGGACTGATACATTAAAGGTGTCTAAGTGGTTAAGCCCGTGCCTTGCGTTCCGAAGGTCGGGGTTTTTTTTTTCCGTCCGCTTTCAACTCAGACGAAGTTTCATCTCTGAAACTGATTTTTGCATGAAAATCCGTTTTTTCCAATTTCTTACAATGGCAGCAGCGTGCACATTGTAAATTACTTACACTGGCAGCCGTGTGCTCAATGTACTCGTAATTAGTATTCCCTCGCCATACAGGCAGATTTTCTCCGACTTCAGAGGTACTCACGTTATCGTCCTGAGTAAGACCAGGGACCAGGGGACTCGAACAAATGCCGAACAGTAGGTTCGAACCCGAGCTATGAGGCGTCTCACAGCTAGCAGGCCGAGCTACTATCAACTACTCTAGGCAGTCCCCGGTCGGGGTTCGAATCCGGACAGTGCCGTTCTGTTCACAAGTGCATTTTCCTTCAGAGACTCTAGGATTGTTTCCGTAGCTACGGAGTTCGTGCTTTGTGCAATAATCTCTGCTGGGGGCGTGCCATTTCTGTGGAGAGGGACCGATCCATATGGGGTAAAACCCGGTGCTGTGAAGTCTATCCTTTGGCCTTAGATCCGTCACGTTTTCACTGAAGGGAGACACTGAAAGCGCTTCTCGGTGAACTATCTTATGCTGGCTACGTTTGTAATAGATGTTTTGTAGAAGTTTAGCATTTCAATTTGTTGTTTTTTTGTCATACATTATGATTGTTTTTGGAAATGTTTGATTGATTGATGGAACCATCATCATTGCACTTCGGTGAATAACCATGTGTGCTCCGATCTCTTTCTTACACTGGAAGATCTCAGCTGCAGTGGACGAACTCCGTAGCACCAGCGAGGGTCCCCTATGTAATTTTGAAGATGGTGAAGATTGTAGAAATTTTATTTGTAATCTTTTCTAATGAATTTTGCCCGGGCAGCGACTTTCCAGCCTGCTCTTCTCGATTTTGAACTGCCACTGGTTTACAAATTGAGCACGGAACCTGTTTTATCGTCCTTCTCCGATAGGACTAGGAAGTGGATCTCACTTATACTGAGATCAAGGATCTCTAGAAAAATATCCCGATTTCTCCACGAGGAAACGAACCGAGTAGCTTTAGAAAGAGAGATGTGCACCTAACCACTACGTCACAGAGACTCCTTCCCTGGTGATCGCTTGAGACTTTGATAATGTTGTGTTCTCGTCGCATGTGAGATCGGTATATTGTCAATTATTACTAATCTCAGTTCAGATGAGATTCAGTTACTAGTTCTATCGGAGACGGACGATAAAAAAAGGTCCAATGTTGAAGCTGAGCACGTAAAAGAACCCCGCGTGTTAAAATCGAGGATAATAAACTAGAAAGTCGCTGCCAGGACAAAATTCATAAAAAATATTAAAATAATTAAATTCCGACAAAATATTTTCACCATCTACAAACTTACATCGGGGATCCTTGCCTGTGCTACGGAATTTGTACATTGTCGCTGAAATTTTCTTGTATAAGAAAGAGATCGGAACATACATGGTTGCTCACCGAAATGCAATGATAATGCTCCTATCAATCAAGCGAGCACTCGTACCGTAACATCACAGAGATTTACACTTCCCTCCCATCCAAACAATCAAGTAAAAACATCAATGGGAGGAGAGAAAAACAAACCCACATAATATTTACCTTCACTAAAACAATATAATGTTTACCTCAATCCATGATATTAACCTTTTATTGTGACGTAGAAATGTACGCCACTCACGCCATTAGCGACTGTAGTAGCATTTCATATTAGAGCACTTTATTTCACGTTGTAATAACCCTTTCAAGTTTGCTGTTTTTCCTAGGTAAAAATGGTAATATATCAAAAGTAAGTTGATTGCATTCGAAAATAGGAAAAAATGGCGGTGGTTCGGGCATACCATACGGAAGACATAGTGAAGTGTCACTAGACAAGCACTTGAGTGGAACCCGCAAGGAAAACGAAAAGAGGACAACCTAAACAGACCTGGAGACGGAGTCTTCTTGATGACTGAAGAGTGTTCGACTATCCTGGGAGACCATAAAGAAAACAGCCAGAGACCGAGAAATGTGACGAGCAAATGTTGAGGCCCTATGCTCCACGTGGAGCGGATAGGAATAAGTCAAGTCATTTGAAAATAAGTGTTTGCGAAAAATGATAATAGATATAAAATAGGACGAATTCGTGAGAGGTGATGAAATCAGAGAAATGTCTGGTCAACTAATAGTTGCTTAGCTATTCTTCTTCACCCTTCGCCCCTAGGGAAGCATAGGTCCGCAACCAAGGCCTTCCAAGCCCGCCTATCCAAGGCCATCCTTTCCAGATCTCTCCATTCTCTCCCCGTCCTCTTGCATTCCATCTCTAACTCTCGTCTCCAGTTGTTTCTGGGTCTTCCCTTACTTCTATTGCCTTGCTTAGCTATACAGTCGAGAATAAGGAGGTTTATAAGAACTCTAGGGAAAGAATCCAAGCCAATGAATATGATCTATAAATAGACAGTGAACAAGTAGTAGGGACTTCTGGGAAAAAACACACTACCAAACACAGGATTCGAACCACAAATCTTTTCTTCGTTCCGGTACCCATTGCTGAGCTAGCTGGTTGCGTTCTTAAAAACGCTTGTCTGATCTAGTGCTTGGAAAGTCCAGGTTCGTGGTCAGCTTAGTCAAATGTTCTCCATGTGCTTATGGTAAATGGTTGAACTACAGGGCCCTGATCTTTTACTTGAGGATCTAAATTGCAAGTACCTCAGAGGTCGTAGTAAGGCTCGCCTGAATGGCGAAGGACACGTGATAAGGACAGCAAGCCTTCACACCAAAGTCAGTCAGATGCCCATGTATACTCCTGAATTCATAGCAGGCAAGCCGCCCGAGTGGTTACCGGGGTCCAAATTTGGGGTGTAAAGAATAGAACCACTGTTACCTGCCACGCATGTCTAAGAGGCGACTAAGGAGGTTTGGATGAAATCGGATGCACGTGTCCGTTAGGGAATGCTAACCCGAAACAAATGCTTGCAGAAAACGGATGCGCCAGGCCGTAAGGTGCATAACATAGTGCAACGACCCTTCACAATGAGGAATGGGATAACGGATTCTACGGTCGCCAATCTGCCTCGGAAATTTAGTCACGCAGTAAGAATGTCAGACCTACCATCACGAGGGTGACCAAATTTAATGCGGGAAGAGGTTGGTACAAACGGGGAAGCAGAAATCATAGGAATTATATCCTACAGAACTGCCCCCATTATGCAGATTTGAGAAGAAAGAGGTGGCCCACTTACACTAGCGTCCCAAAACAAAAACTGTATGGCGTGGCTGATAATCTGAGGCAGATAGCTGCCTTTATTAGAGAATCCGAAATCCTAATCTAGTGAGAACGCAGAAGACAAACTGTATGGCGTGGCTGATAATCTGAGGCAGACGGCTGCCTTTATTAGAGAATCCGAAATCCCAATCTAGTGAGAACGCAGAAGAAGAATAACAGGCATGCGAAAAACAACCCAGTGCAGTTAAGTTTAAACTAACAAATCATTCAGACCGTTATGAAATCTACTGCAGATTCTCACACTTCTTCTTCTTCACCCTTCGCCCCCAGGGACGCATAGGTCCGCAACCGAGGCCTTCCAAGCCCACCTATCCAAGGCCATCTTTTCCAGATCTCCTTCTTGCAAGATCCTTCTTCTTCCTCGGGTGGTGAGCTATGAATTTTCCTGGTTGTGGTTTCTGTAGCTATCTAGTGTTTTTTTACGGGGTGGGATAGCTAGCCCAACATCCAACCTCCTTAGTCGCCTCTTACGGCATGCGTGGCAGGTAACAGTGGTTCTATTCTTTAGACCCCAAATTTGGGCCCGGTAATCACTCGGCGAGATTCCCACACTGAGGTGATGTAACAGAGCGGCAAACACAGACCTGTTGATGAGGATAGGACAGGAACACGTAATGACCTAGGTAGGAAGGGGGTCTTCTTGAGGAACTGAATGCTTGATTATATAGCTTGTCCTGGGCAGAACTTTGCCACCCTAACAGTCCTTCAGTATTTTTATCTCATAGGGTGAAATCCTATGCAGCTGTCATGGTCAAATCATTTTTTAAAATATTCCCCAAAATTATTTAAAAAAAACAGATAGAGATTTGGGAAAGTGGTGGACAACTAAAACATATAGATATCTGAGAAAGTGGAGGACAGCTAAAACATATAGATATCTGGGAAGTGGAGGACAACTAAAGCATATATATATCTGAGAAAGTGGAGGACAACTAAAGCATATAGATATCTGAGAAAGTGGAGGACAGCTAAACATATAGATATCTGAGAAAGTGGAGGACAACTAAAACATATAGATATCTGAGAAAGTGGTGGACAACTAAAACATATAGATATCTGAGAAAGTGGAGGACAGCTAAACATATAGATATCTGAGAAAGTGGTGGACAACTAAAACATATAGATATCTGAGAAAGTGGAGGACAGCTAAAACATATAGATATCTGAGAAAGTGGTGGACAACTAAAACATATAGATATCTGAGAAAGTGGAGGACAGCTAAAATATATAGATATCTGAGAAAGTGGAGGACAGCTAAAACATATAGATATCTGAGAAAGTGGAGGACAGCTAAACATATAGATATCTGGGGAAGTGGAGGACAGCTAAAACATATAGATATCTGGGGAAGTGGAGGACAGCTAAAACATATAGATATCTGAGAAAGTGGAGGACAGCTAAACATATAGATATCTGGGGAAGTGGAGGACAGCTAAAACATATAGATATCTGAGAAAGTGGAGGACAGCTAAAACATATAAATATCTGAGAAAGTGGAGGACAGCTAAAACATATAGATATCTGAGAAAGTGGAGGACAACTAAAACATATAGATATCTGAGAAAGTGGAGGACAGCTAAAACATATAGATATCTGAGAAAGTGGAGGACAGCTAAAACATATAGATATCTGAGAAAGTGGAGGAAAGCTAAAACATATAGATATCTGAGAAAGTGGAGGACAACTAAAACATATAGATATCTGAGAAAGTGGAGGACAACTAAAACATATAGATATCTGGGAAAGTGGAGGACAGCTAAAACATATAGATATCTGGGGAAGTGGAGGACAGCTAAAACATATAGATATCTGGGGAAGTGGAGGACAACTAAAACATATAGATATCTGAGGAAGTGGAGGACAACTAAAACATATAGATATCTGAGAAAGTGGAGGACAGCTAAAACATATAGATATCTGGGGAAGTGGAGGACAGCTAAAACATATAGATATCTGAGAAAGTGGAGGACAGCTAAAACATATAGATATCTGAGAAAGTGGAGGACAGCTAAAACATATAGATATCTGAGAAAGTGGAGGACAGCTAAAACATATAGATATCTGAGAAAGTGGAGGACAGCTAAAACATATAGATATCTGGGGAAGTGGAGGACAGCTAAAACATATAGATATCTGGGGAAGTGGAGGACAACTAAAACATATAGATATCTGAGGAAGTGGAGGACAACTAAAACATATAGATATCTGAGAAAGTGGAGGACAGCTAAAACATATAGATATCTGGGGAAGTGGAGGACAGCTAAAACATATAGATATCTGAGAAAGTGGAGGACAGCTAAAACATATAGATATCTGAGAAAGTGGAGGACAGCTAAACATATAGATATCTGGGGAAGTGGAGGACAGCTAAAACATATAGATATCTGAGAAAGTGGAGGACAGCTAAAACATATAAATATCTGAGAAAGTGGAGGACAGCTAAAACATATAGATATCTGGGGAAGTGGAGGACAGCTAAAACATATAGATATCTGAGAAAGTGGAGGACAGCTAAAACATATAGATATCTGAGAAAGTGGAGGACAGCTAAAACATATAAATATCTGAGAAAGTGGAGGACAGCTAAAACATATAGATATCTGAGAAAGTGGAGGACAGCTAAAACATATAGATATCTGAGAAAGTGGAGGACAGCTAAAACATATAGTTTGTTATTGGTTATTGGTTACTAAACTGACGTCATTGCACTCCGGGCAAACCCATAGGTGCTCAGTCTCCCCAACAGATATCGAAGAGTATGCATACTGATGGTTCCTGTGGCTCGCTGATTAAACACACCTCTCACTCTGCCTCTCAGGCATCCAGTTCGACTTGAACAAAGGGTAATTCCAAACTGCTTAAATCGCTTGATCGATTCAACATCGATTTTAGTGTCCTCATCCAACAGAGAGTCTCGAAGAGACCGAAGAATATCCCCTTATCCATCTTCAACTCCCCAACAATCGATGCTGTTGATGCAAGCCTGTCCGCTCTCTCATTACCGTAAACACCCGCATGCCCAGGACAGTATATCCACGTAAGCCGCTGGAGGTTAGAAACTTCTATAGACGACATCCACTCATACCGAAACCTGCCCTTCTGGATCTTGGAAGCATCGACTGAGAGTCAGATACAACAACTGCCCCAGTAAATGAAGTCCCAGAAATCCAATGGAGGGCAGCAGTAACGGCCTCAACCTCCATCCTCATACTAGAAGTAGTTGTCCTGTATGCCCCACTTCGCTCTGCAACAACCCTACCATGCGCATTAGCCAAGAAACCCCAGCCGGATTTCTCACCACGTTGAACCGACCCATCGGTATATACAACATCATCATCCCTTGCATTATCTTCTATCAGCTGCTTAACTGCGAGATCAGCCTTCATGTTGCCCCAATCTCTACATTCTCTTCCAAGAGTAATGATAACGTTGAGATAGTTCATCATGCTTCCATCTGTTGGGATCCATTCTTCCCCTTTTGGTAGAGTCGCAACCGTAGATATATAGATATCTGGGGAAGTGGAGGACAACTAAAACATATAGATATCTGGGGAAGTGGAGGACAACTAAAACATATAGATATCTGAGAAAGTGGAGGACAGCTAAAACATATAGATATCTGGGAAAGTGGAGGACAGCTAAAACATATAGATATCTGAGAAAGTGGAGGACAGCTAAAACATATAGATATCTGAGAAAGTGGAGGACAGCTAAACATATAGATATCTGGGGAAGTGGAGGACAGCTAAAACATATAGATATCTGAGAAAGTGGAGGACAGCTAAAACATATAAATATCTGAGAAAGTGGAGGACAGCTAAAACATATAGATATCTGGGGAAGTGGAGGACAGCTAAAACATATAGATATCTGAGAAAGTGGAGGACAGCTAAAACATATAGATATCTGAGAAAGTGGAGGACAGCTAAAACATATAGATATCTGAGAAAGTGGAGGACAGCTAAAACATATAGATATCTGGGAAAGTGGAGGACAGCTAAAACATATAGATATCTGAGAAAGTGGAGGACAGCTAAAACATATAGATATCTGGGGAAGTGGAGGACAACTAAAACATATAGATATCTGAGAAAGTGGAGGACAGCTAAAACATATAGATATCTGAGAAAGTGGAGGACAGCTGAAACATATAGATATCTGAGAAAGTGGAGGACAGCTAAAACATATAGATATCTGAGAAAGTGGAGGACAGCTAAAACATATAGATATCTGAGAAAGTGGAGGACAGCTAAACATATAGATATCTGAGAAAGTGGAGGACAACTAAAACATATAGATATCTGGGAAGTGGAGGACAACTAAAGCAAAATATATCTGAGAAAGTGGAGGACAACTAAAGCATATATATATCTGGGGAAGTGGAGGACAGCTAAAACATATAGATATCTGAGAAAGTGGAGGACAACTAAAGCAGATAGAGATCTGGGAAAGTGGAGAACAACTATTGAGGCCCTATGCCCCACGAAGAAAAAATGAGAACGTAAAGACTAAAGACTGAAGCATCAGACTATAGAAATACCACAGACATCACGTAAATAGTAAGAGTTACGTGCGTCGGTGATCGCCTTTAAAAATTCTCTCTCTATCGGTGATTTCCCTGAGGGATGGTTGGATTGTGTAAAATTGATATTATCGAGTGAAATATCTATGTCAGTCGTGCCAGAGACGTTTGCACGCTACGTGCGATCTGAGATCAATTCTCAATGCGATTCAGTAGTCGGGGCTGGGATATATGATAAATATGCGTCGGTTTTTTTTGTTTGTAAAATATAAATTTATTAAATGAAAGTGAGGAGTTGAGGAATCGTCCGTGTGTTTTCTAGGCTCGCAAGGGGAGCAAAGAATAGTAACGCTGCGACCTACAAAGCAGGTCGTAAGAGGCGACTGAGGTAGGGGCCTAGGGAAGAATATATCGTATGAGAAGGGCGAACGAGTTAATATTATAGAATCATGATAGACCATGCTATTCTTTGTAGTGAAAAATTGCCTGGTTTTCCTTCCTTCCTTTCGTTCGCTTGACATATTGTCAATATATTCAATGTTGTCTCTTGTATCTTTCCTTCCTTTCGTTCGCTTGAAATATTTTCTGTATATTCATTGTTGCCTCTTGTATCCTTCCTTCCTTTCGTTCGCTTGAAATATTTTCTGTATATTCATTGTTGTCTCTTGTATCCTTCCTTTCTTTCGTTCGCTTGGAATATTGTCTATATATTCAATGTTGTCTCTTGTATAAACTTCACTCTCTTGTGTAGCTCACACAGAGGTCCGTGTAGTTTTCTGTCAAGTGTTGTTTCATTAGGCCAGTGAGTTTGTCTCAGTATATCATATTTGGGGCAATCTGGAAGTATATGCTCTGCAGTCTGATATGCTTGTCCACATATACATACGACTGAATTGCCAATCTTGAATTGTGTATACATGTGGCTGCGGAGTCGATTGTGTCCTGTTCTAAGGCGCAAAATGACAACTTCTTCTAATCTGCTCATATTATAGCAATCGTATGTTGGTATTTGGGGCTTTCTGATTGATTTAATCATCATTTTATCTTGGTGGTAGGTAACTGGTACATCTGGTTGCTCTTCTGCAGCACCTTCCTTTGCCAGTCGGTCTGCTGTTTCATTTCCTGCTATTCCAGAGTGCGTATGGTTAAAACAGTCATATATGTTTAAGTTGGTAGTTAATTTTTATATACGTACTTCACCCGAGTGGTTACCGGGGCCCAAATTTGGGGTGTAAAGAATAGAACCACTATTACCTGCCACGCATGTCGTAAAAGGCGACAAAGGAGGTTTGGATGAAATGCATGTGTCCGCTAGGGAATGCTAACCCGAAACAAATGCTTGCAGAAAACGGATGCACCAGGCCGTAAGACGCATAACATGGTGCAACGACCCTCACAATGAGGAATGGGATAACAGATTCTACGGTTGCCAATCTGCCTCTGAGATTTAGCCACGCAGTAAGAATATCAGACCTACCATCACGAGGGTAGCCAAAAGTTACTTCGGGAAGAAGTTGGCACAAACGGGGTATCAGAAATCATAGGAATTATATCATACAGAACTGCCCACAGTATGCAGACGAGAAGAAAGAGGTGGCCCACTTATATTAGCGTCCAAGACAAACTGTATGGCGTGGCTGATAATCTGAGGCAGACGGCTGCCTTCATTAGAGAATCCGAAATCCCAATCTACTGAAAACGCAGAAGAAGAAGAAATACATACTTTCGCTGTCTATGCGTACTCGCTTACTCACGCAGAGTCCTGACCATTGTTCTACCACTTGCTACTATATCTGCGCCCGTCAAGTCTGTATACTCACTTATTTCCACTAGATCCCGAATGTCCTAGAACGAAAATGCAGGGGATTATTTAACTCTTAGTGGACCAAGCGCCACGCTAAGTGGCGTTTGAAGTGGACGCGTTTTACATTCCGCCACGCTAAGTGACGTTTGGTTATCAAAACGTGAAAGCGCTTGTAAAACATGACTTTGCCCTGGTCCACTAAGAGTTAAAGTCATTACGCACACTACTAAAACAAGAACGCAAAGCCAGTCCTTCGAAACTAAATGCTACAGAAAGATCCTACGAATACCATGGACAGAAAAAGGAAGAACACTGATGTCCTGAAAGAACTAAATGTTAAAGAGAATTGGCTGATAAACAATATACTATACAGAAAAGTTAGATACTTTGGTCACATCAAGAGTCACGATGGCCTGGAAAAAAACAATATTAGAGGGCAGGGTCCCAGGACGCAGAGGCAGACCAAGAAGAAGATGACTACAAGATATTAAAGAAACCATGAATATGACCATCGACGAAGTGGGTGAACTGACTAGAGACAGAGTGAATTTCAGATGCGCTGCAAGAGAGCAACGTCCTATAAAGGATACGCACCTTTGATGAGTGACGCACACTACTTGCATATGTGGCCTATTTCGGATTCGAACCCGCGGCTTTACCACTTCGTCACAAAGACGTCATCATTATAGAAGAAAAAGTGCAAACTCAACAACAACAACTCCAACAACAACAACAACAACAACAACAACAACAACAACAACAACAACAGCTCCAACAACACACCAGCAACTACAACAGCAACAGCTCCAGCAACAGCACCACAACCACAACAACAGCTCCAGCAACAAGCACCAGCAGCTGCAACAGCAACAACTCCAACAACAGCACCAACAACTACTGCAACAACAACTCCAGCAACAACTCCAACAACAACGTCAACAAACAACAACAACCCACAACAACAACAACAACAATAACAACTCCTAGAGAAAGAGCTCCTAAAGACCTCCATTAAGTTCAACCCTGGAAACGTCCAGTTATTTGACGACAGATATTTGCCATTCTCACGAGTCGTGTTTGCTCTGGCATGGAGCGCCGTTCTGCAAGCATATATGACTCGGTTAACATATTTGTATATTCTTGAGGGCGTTGACTTCTATTTAAGAATTATCTAACACATTAACTCATTGCATACCACTAGCCACTCTAGGGGAGTACAAATGTGCGCCAATTACAGCTCCGGCCGCTAGAGTATCTTTTCATACAGAGTACTTTTTTATTTGTGTAACTAAACCTTGCAAGTTTTTATCATAGCTATATATTGTATTGATTGATTGATAGGACATCATCATTACACTTCGGTGATTAACCATGTGTGCTCCGATCTCTTTTTTACACAGGAAGATCTCAGTGGCAGTGCACGGAACCCGTAGCACCGGCGAAGGTTCCCGATGTAATTTTGAAGATGGTGAAGATATTTTTGTAGGAATTTTACTTTTAATCTTTTCTAATGAATTTTGTCCGGGCAGCGGTTTTCCAGCCTGCTCTTCTCGATTTTGAGCTGCCAAGTGTTCTTTTACGTGCTCAAATTGAACACGGAACCTACTTTTATCGTCGTTTTCCGATAGGGCTAGGAACTCGATCTCACCTACACCGAGATCAGCGTTCTATGGAAAAATATCCAGATGGCTGCACGAGGGAGTGAACCGAGTACCTTTGTAACGATAGACGAGCACCTAACCTCTACGCTACAGAGACAGAGAGTTAGACCCTGACTTTTCCTCGGTTGTTGCACAGCCAGGCTCACTATCTTGTAGTTTATAGTTGGCTCTGGTTGTTGTGAGCTTGTGTTGTTGTAGGATTTCAGTAATATTATATATCTTGTCATCTTTTCTTTCTTTGAGTTGGTTTTTATCAATTAAATTAATGACTCATTGTGATGCATTTGGTTTTTGCGCCAGTGGCGGCTCGTGATCATTTTTGTTGGTGGGGCCAGACAGAAATTTTCGGAAAAATCATGATTTCGGTTAGGATATATTTTAATGTATAAAATAATAAATACACGTTACACCTTATGTTTGGCGAGGTCCGGCCCCACTGGCCCGTAATGACGAGCCGCCACTGGTTTGCGCCGAGAACGGAGATACGTTGCGTATCGGGTCATGAGCTCATGTCGAAACGTAGGTCAGGCGTATCCGACAATGTTGGCCTAAGAAAATGATTGAGTTTTATCTGAGCTTATGCCCGCCTGCCCAGCTTGTTCGTATCGCGTTGGACGATGGGTGACAAGCCCCTGAGAGTGCGGTTCAATTCCGCGGTCTGGCAGAAAAGCCACAGTTTCTCCAGATTTACGGTGTTCGTGGCACCGAACCTAAGGGTTACACGATGCCCATGGCACCAAATCGAAAAGCTAAAAGCTCAAGTGCTTCTGGATCGAATAAAAATGAATTAAGTTAATGACGTTGTGATTTATTCGGTTTGCGCCGAGAACGGAGATACATTGCGTATCGGTTCATAAGCTTATACGCATGTACGAGTAGATCAGGCGTATCCGAAAATTTTCGCCCAAACAAATGGTTGGTTTGTCTGAGCTTACAGTCCCTTCCAGTTTTGGTATTTTTGCATCGAATGTTTATTACTCTTTATGTACCGTTTTTGGGTTGGCACTCTCCCCCTACCCCTCCCACCCCTCCTCCGCCGTGCGTTAAAGTATGGACTCCCATGCCTACGACCATAACAGGATATGGATCTTATTATTATTATGTACTTTGTCCTACCACAGAGGGTTACACAGAAAAAGTATAATGAGTACAAAGCAAGAGGAAGACCACGCAAAAGATGGAGCGACAGCATCAAGAACAGCCTTACGAAAATGAATATTAGCTTACAAAGTACCTTAAAACAAGGACATACAAGATCACTACGTCCCCTCTTCCCTCCCTCTTCTCTCCCTATAAAGAAGTAAATGGTGATGGTAAAGAAAAAGACTTTGTACTTCGGAACAGAGTAGTTTCATGGTTGTGAATCACAATCGCTGACCAGATTGAGAGAGATGGGTGTCGATATTGGTGCAACCCGAAAAGAGCGACATACCAGATATGCAAAAAGATTGATTAATCAACATCGAACTGGTGTGTTGGGCCGCTGGACGCTGCTGGATTGAGGCGGAGATCGGAGCACCTATGGATGTGTTGGAGTGCTATGATGATAGTCCTCATATAACTGATACCTTTGTCATTTTTGGGTAAGATTGCGCACCTATTGCGCAAGAGTGCTATGATGCCGTTTCAAGTGAATCACTTTTCATTTTGTTTGTTTTGTAACCCTGATATTTGTGGTTCATGTTTTGTCCACACAGACAGAGCCTGCATGACTCTTACCACCACGTCTTGGGGGGTCAGACGAAGTTTGTGTGTGTCAGAATATGCAAACATAGCGGATAGCAAATATCCAAACTAGGAACACATTGAGACCTCTCTAAGATGATACAATTATTCATGCGCAGGTTTGGAAATCTAACTTCTCTGTGGCTGTGAGCTCTACCATTATAAAACATTCACTGTTGATATGTGGAATGAGGTATTATTCTTACTCCTGTTGTATCGTTTGCTTGATAAAGGCATTTTGGTCGAAACGTTGCTGTGTATTGTTATTGTTTTTGTATTTTGTAAAACTACAGTACTTTGTTATTACGTGTTTCGCCATTGTTACATAGTTTTGCTGCAGTCTTCCCTCATATCGCTAATATTATTCTTACAGAGATAATTATCAAGAAATGTGTACAGTAATATGAAGTGATACATCATCTTCTTCGAACATTCCACATCGATCACTTGTTAATCATTCTTTGTGATTTGTATGTGATCTGAGCCTAAGAGCGATTGTAGATTGTTACGGTTATGCGCCTACAAGTAGACCAGTACATCCGATTTCTACGACGCTTTTTATTTACTAGGGTAGCTTCCTAGGCCCCTATCTCAGTCGCCTCTTACGACATGCCTTGTAGTTTGCAGTTATAATTTTTTGCTCCCATTGAGGGCCCGGGCAGCACAGGGGCGGAAATTATACAAATATTCATGTGCAGGTTTGGAAATCTGATTTCTCTGCTGCTGTGGGCTCCCCCATATAAAACCGCCACTGTTGATATATGGTATGAGGTATTATTATTTTTTTTCGATCCAGAAGCACTTGAGCTTTTAGCTCTTGGCTCGGTGCCATGGACATCGTAACCCTTCGGTTCGGTGCCACGAACACCGTAAAACTGGAGAACCTGTGGCTTTTATGCCAGCCCGCGGAATTGAACCACACTCACATGGGGCTTGACACCCGTCGTCCAACGAACTACGAATACGCTGGGCAGGCCGCAGGTATTATTCTTACGAGAGATAATTGGCGACAAATGTGTACAGTACTTTGAAATGTGATAATTGTTATTCTCTTATCTGGCAATATTTGGTAGCTTTTTGGTAGGAAAATGACTTATTTTGTCCCCTTTCTTTTCTTTAATCATGTTTTGTCTCACAGTTTCAGTTTGGAATATCTTCATTGCACTCCAGACATGTCCATAGGTGCTCCGATCTCCTTCGAAATATCTCCAACAGCGTCCAGCGACTGACCGTACCAGTTCGATTCTGATTGATGAGCCTACTCATATACCTGTTATGCTGTTCTTTGCTTGCTAGTCCAATCTTCAAACCCAGCTCCTGCAATCTAGTAGTTGACGTGGATTGGTTTAAATGAAAATATTCTTTGCGGCCACACTCTATGAGGACGTTCAAAATATCAGCTCGATCCATTGGCTGGCCATCTAATATGGTGGCAGAGCCAGCCAGCCTGTCTGCTCTCTCATTGCCAACGACACCCATGTGCCCCGGAACGAAGATAAGTGTGATTCTGCAAATTGTTGACGCTTGTGGTGATTCAGTCCATTGCGGGCGCACCGAACCAGCCTCTACCTTGCGGATTATACTCAATGAATCACTCAGAATAGACGCATGAGTGAAGTTTTGTGACTCCAGCCAGCGTAGTAAGAAGACGTTATCTCACAGCGTCAGGATAAGAAGAGATTTCTAGAACGAGCGTTTATATGCGATTTATAAAGTGTTTTTTTCCCACCGCATCTGTTATCTCTGAGGGACACCAGTTTATCCACTGTATTAGAGTAACATTGTTCTTTGAGGTGCACGGTCTGTTGATAATCTGCTTATGCGGTAAAACTATTAAATTTGTTGGTTTTTTTAATGAAGTTTAGTACTGATGTTGTGCCCACTTTTTTCTGATGTCTTCATTTAGAACAGCGTTTCCCAAAGTGGGCGATACCGCCCCCCAGTGGGCGCTGAAGCGTTCTAGGGGGCGATAGTGGGTTCAGAAGAATTTGGGAGTGTTCAGACGAGTACGACACGGTGGCTCCTTAAAGAAGAAATGAATAATAAATATTTTAAAATAAATTATTTTCGTGATTTTCGATTGAATAATCATTTAAAAATTTGAATTCTGCATTTAAAATTGGAATTCTGAATTTAAATTCATCTTTATGCCCGTCTTACACGTTCCATTTTTTCATCAATTTTCTATTTCATGCATATAATCATTTGAAAACTGACCATGTATTACAGAAATATATATCAATTTTCTATGTCAAAGTGAAAATAGAGCATGTGTATATGTAGGGAAAGTGGGGGCGTTGGCAAACTGTTATAATGTGGAAGGGGCGTTACAAAGTTTATGTTGTGCAAAGTGGGCGGTGGGACGAAAAATGTGGGAATCTATGAATTTTAGAATGACTGTTCATGGAGTCTAAAGGCGCTGTATTGGCGTTATTTTTTCTGGTTTTCCCATGTGGCCCGGATAGCGAACCTGCCACGCGTGTGCATGCTACTGGTTTTTATTGTTTTCCACATCAGATACACCATTGATATTACCAAGGATCAAACGCGGAAGTTTCCATCAGGAAACACGTAAAAGCAAAGTACTGTAGTTTTACAACATACAAAAACAATACACAGCAATGTTTCGACTAAAAGGCCTTTATCAAGCAAAGAATACAGCAGGAGTGAAGAAATTCATTTCTAACACGGCACACTACATATAAAATAAGACAATGAGTTCCTAACGGCTCTAACCAATTTTTTATTTTTTAAGGCTGTTAGGAATGTATTGTCTGATGCTAATTGATGTTGTGATCAAAGTATCTAATTTTTCTGTATAGTATATTATTTGTCAGCCAATTGTCTTTAACATTCAATTTTTTCAGGACATCAGTGTTCTTACTTTGTTCTGTCCATGGTATTCGTAGGATCTTTCTGTAGCATTTCGTTTCGAATTATTGAATTTTCGTTCTTGTTGTTTGTGTAATGGTTCATGATTCGCAACCACAAGTAGCCACTGGAAAATGCATGTTCTCTGTATTTTTAATTTTAATATTTTTGCTGGTGCTTTGCCACATGTTCTTCATTGATCTTCTTGAGATCTCTTTGGAGCAGTCGCCGTTATTGTTGATTATTGAGCCCAGGTAAGCGTAGCTCTCTACTCGTTGGAGTTCTTCATTGTTTATTTGGATGTTAGGTGAGCCTTTGCTTTGTCAGTTGACATGATTTTTGTGTATTCAAATATAGATCTTGGTATTCGCTATGTTTCTTGGTCGTCATGATTAGGTTTTCCAAGTATAAAAAGTATACGCAGAATAAAAAAATACTTTTCTACCAACACTGTTACCAGTGCCAAACTTGATCCCTCACAGCAACACACCACATAAAGCTCACCACATGTGAAATTAAATGCTTGAGGAAGGCAGTGGGGTCACCAGGAAAGACAGACTACGAAATGAGGGCATCAGAAGCAGAGTGGGCATAACTTCATAACTGAAAACATTGAAAGACATCAAACGTAGTGGTTTGGGCATTTAAGGAGAATGGAATACAACCAACCACCAATAACAGCATACAATAAAAGAGATCAGGTACTAGAGCCAAGGGAAAACCAAGAAAAGATGGATAGACAATATCAAGACCACACTAAATAAACATGGATATAACACAACAAGGACGACTCATCTGGCACTGGAACGCAAATTAAAGCTTCCACGCCTACGCTTAACGGCAAGAGTGAACAACCAGCTCCATCATCCACCTGGCAATAGACAATAGAAAATAATGTAAATAATGATGAAATTGATGTATCGAATCTTCCTTTCTTTCTTTTCTCCAAAGCTGTTTTGCCTTGCAGTGTCAGGTCAAGAAGAGATTTCTGAAACGGACCTTTGTGTGCGCTTCGTAGATAGTGTCTTTCGTCGCCTCTGAGTCCACCTTTTGCGTGGCCTGCCTTTTGCTCTGTACCCATTGTATCGGAGTAGCGTTGCTCTTTGAGGTGCACTGTCCTGTTGGTAATCTGCTTATGTGGCCGAACGATTTAATTTGTTGTTTCTTGATGAAGTTTAGTACTGATGTTGTACCCACTTTTTCCTGATGTCTTTATTTCTCAAACCTATCTCTTCTTGTTACCCCCAGCGTTCTGCGTAGACACTTCATCTCTGTCGTGGCTAGTTTTCTTCTATCATTTGTTGTCAGTGTCCAGGTTTGGCACTGGTAACATAATGTGGGAGAAAGATTGTTGCATTGCTCTTGTGTCAAGTGACATTTAAAATTGGCGCATTTGTTTATATTGCTGTTGACTCACGATTGCTTTTTGATCTGTTTGATTCATGTTCATGAAAATTTGATATTGTACTTTCTCATGCTTGTTTGTTTCTGTCAGATGCCTGATTTGCGGTTATGTTGAATCTTTTGTGTTTAATGCTTGTATCTAAGAATCCAAATATAGTCATTTAGAACACTTGTCGTAGCTTGATTTGTTTCTGATGGAACAGATGCCTGATGGGAAGTGAACAGGCGCAGTATTTATAGAAATTTGGGAAGTGGGTTTGCGACTTCGTAGTCATCAAGTAATGCCCATCTTTCAACCTACATCATCGCAGGGTAATTTAGAGCATTGTTTTCTACTGCTGCTTTGCTGCACTTATACACTGATGGTTGTTGTGCTGAACCATCCTAGAACTGTGTGGTTCAATTACACGCTGCATTATACTATTAACCGTGTGTTGTTTTGCAACCTCGCTGCTGTTGTGGCTACTCTCATACACACCGCTTTGTTTCCACATCGTTATACTGCTGTGTTGCTACTATTACTACTGCTGCTGTTATTCACTCTACTACTACCGCTGTTGGCTATTGTCTCTCCTACTGTTATGCTGTTGTGCTACTCTACTACTGTTAATACTGCTGTAATACGCGTTAATATGCTGTTAATACTGCTATTAATACTGCTGCTATACTACTGTTAATACTCCGCTTATGTACTCTACTACGTTAATACTGCTGTTGTTGCTACTAATACTACTGTTGTTGCTACTAATACTACTGTTGTTGCTACTAATACTACTGTTGTTGCTACTATCCTACTGTTTGCTACTAATACACTGTTGCTTGCTACTAATACGCTGTTGTTGCTACTGATACTGCTGTTGTTGCTACCTAATACTACTGTTGTTGCTACTAATACTGCTGTTGTTGCTACTAATACTACTGTTGTTGCTACTAATACTACTGTTGTTGCTACTAATACGCTGTTTTGCTACTAATACTACTACTCGCTGTTATTCTACTCTACTACTACCGCTGTTGTATAATACTACTACTGTTAATACTGCTGTTGTTGCTCTACTACTGTTAATACTGCTTAATACTGCTGTTAATCTGCTTAATACTGCTATTAATACTGCTGTTAATACTACTGTTAATACCTGCTGTTATTGCTACTCTACTACTGTTAATACTGCTGTTGTTGCTACTAATACTACTGTTGTTGCTACTAATACTACTGTTGTTGCTACTAATACTACTCTGCTTACTACTACTACTGTTGTTGCTACTAATAACTACTCTGTTGTTGCTACTAATTACTACTGTTGTTGCTACTAATACACTGTTGTTGCTACTAATACTACTGTTGTTGCTACTAATACTACTGTTGTTGCTACTAATACTATTGTTGTTGCTACTAATACTACTTCTGTTGTCTACTAATACTCTGTTGTTGCTACTAATACTCCCTGTTGTTGCTACTAATACTACTGTTGTTGCTACTAACTACTACCTGTTGTTGCTACTAATACTACGTTGTTGCTACTAATACTACTGTTGTTGCTACTAATACTACTGTTGTTGCTACTAATACTACTGTTGTTGCTACTAATACTGCTGTTGTTGCTACTAATACTACTGTTGTTGCTACTAATACTGCTGTTGTTGCTACTAATACTACTGTTGTTGCTACTAATACTATTTGTTGTTGCTCTACTAATACTACTGTTGTTGCTACTTAATACTGCTGTTTTGCTACTAATACTACTACTGCTGCTGTTATTCCACTCTACTAGTACCGCTGTTGGTATTGCTACTCTACTACTGTTAATACTGCTGTTGTTGCTACTCTACTACTGTTAATACTGCTGTTAATACTACTGTTAATACTGCTGTTAATACTGCTGTTAATACTACTGTTAATACTGCTGTTATTGCCTCTCTACTGTTAATACTGCTGTTGTTGCTACTAATACTACTGTTGTTGCTACTAATACTACTGTTGTTGCTACTAATACTACTGTTGTTGCTACTAATACTACTGTTGTTGCTACTAATACTACTGTTGTTGCTACTAATACTACTGTTGTTGCTACTAATACTGCTGTTGTTGCTACTAATACTACTGTTGTTGCTACTAATACTACTGTTGTTGCTACTAATACTACTGTTGTTGCTACTAATACTGCTGTTGTTGCTACTAATACTACTGTTGTTGCTACTAATACTACTGTTGTTGCTACTAATACTACTCTTGTTGCTACTAATACTACTGTTGTTGCTACTAATACTACTGTTGTTGGTACTAATACTACTGTTGTTGCTACTAATACTACTGTTGTTGCTACTAATACTACTGTTGTTGCTACTAATACTACTGTTGTTGCTACTAATACTACTGTTGTTGCTACTAATACTACTGTTGTTGCTACTAATACTACTGTTGTTGCTACTAATACTACTGTTGTTGCTACTAATACTACTGTTGTTGCTACTAATACTACTGTTGTTGCTACTAATACTACTGTTGTTGCTACTAATACTACTGTTGTTGCTACTAATACTACTGTTGTTGCTACTAATACTACTACTATTGTTGCTACTAATACTACTACTATTACTGCTGCTACTACAACAACATTAACCTCTTCTACTAGTACTAATGCCACTATTGCTGTTTCTACTGCTACTGATGTTGCTGCAGTTACTACGGCTGTATCCGCAGTTACTACTGCTTATGCTGCTGTCGCTACTACTACCATTACTGCTACTGTCGCTACTACTACCATTACTGCTACTGTCGCTACTGCTACCACTCATACTGCTTCGAATACTCCCAACAACTGCATTAGGTCGGCCTGAGAGCCATTCCGTTCGAAAAAAATCCACTATAACTGTAGAATTGAACATGGATTACGCGCTTACAAAGCAAATGCACTAACCTCTACGCAATCGCCGCTCTATACCTAATAGGGTGATACAATCTTCTCACCTTCCGCATGACTTGAGCATGTACAAGAGTTACAGCAAATTTCTGTCCGAATCAGAATGCAGTAGCAGTCACATTTCCCCCATACCTTTACTATTTAGTCAGTCACATTTCCCCATACCTTTACTATTTAGTCAGTCACATTTCCCCATACCTTTACTATTTAGTCAATCACATTTCGCCATACCTTTACTATTTAGGCAGTCACATTTCCCCATACCTTTACTATTTAGTCAATCACATTTCGCCATACCTTTACTATTTAGTCAGTCACATTTCCCCATACCTTTACTATTTAGTCAATCACATTTCCCCATACCTTTACTATTTAGTCAATCACATTTCCCATACCTTACTATTTAGTCAATCACATTTCGCCATACCTTTACTATTTAGTCAGTCACATTTCCCCATACCTTTACTATTTAGTCAATCACATTTCGCCATACCTTTACTATTTAGTCAGTCACATTTCCCCATACCTTTACTATTTAGTCAATCACATTTCCCCATACCTTTACTATTTAGTCAATCACATTTCCCCATACCTTTACTATTTAGTCAATCACATTTCCCCATACCTTTACTATTTAGTCAGTCACATTTCCCCATACCTTTACTATTTAGTCAATCACATTTCCCATACCTTACTATTTAGTCAATCACATTTCCCATACCTTTACTATTTAGTCAGTCACATTTCCCATACCTTTACTATTTAGTCAATCACATTTCCCCATACCTTTACTATTTAGTCAATCACATTTCCCCATACCTTTACTATTTAGTCAGTCACATTTCCCCATACCTTTACTATTTAGTCAGTCACATTTCCCCATACCTTTACTATTTAGTCAATCACATTTCGCCATACCTTTACTATTTAGTCAGTCACATTTCCCCATATCTTTACTATTTAGTCAATCACATTTCCATACCTTACTATTTAGTCAGTCACATTCCCCATACCTTTACTATTTAGTCAATCACATTTCGCCATACCTTTACTATTTAGTCAGTCACATTCCCCCATACCTTTACTATTTAGTCAGTCACATTTCGCCATACCTTTACTATTTAGTCAGTCACATTTCCCCATACCTTTACTATTTAGTCAAGTTTAACGTGAAGTAACTGTTACCCGTGTGGTGTCGAGGCCCGCAAGGGAAGCAAAGAATTGTACCACTGTCACCTACAAGGCATGTCCTAAGAGGCGATTGATGATGTAGGGGCCTATAGAAGCTACCCTAGAAAATAAAAAGCGTCGCAGAAATCGGATGTGCTGACATACTTGTAGACGCATAACTGGCACAACGTACAATCGCTCTTAGGCTTAGATCACATACAAATCACACAGAGTGGTTAACAAGTGGTTGATATGGAGCGTTCGAAGAAGAAGTTAAGAAACCCTTTTCATACCTTGAGGTATATAGGGTAATATGGTATTAGACCAGTATTTTGCATTGACCGTCAGCACACGATGGGTGATGTGGTCAACATCACGCCGGCCACCTTTACTTCCCAGTACTTTCCCTGGTACCAAATTGAAACTGGGTCAACCTGAGAATCGTTACGGCCGGAAAAATATTCCACTGCCACTCTGGAATTGAACCCAGATCACTAATCTAATAAGCGAATTCACCAACAACTACGCTACTGCGACTCTCCCTGTATCAAATAGCCTTCTGTAAATTAAAATGAATTTTAAAAAATCTATCCCCATATTTAAAATAAAAAAGAAGAAAAAAGAAGAAAGTACCTTGCTTGAAACACTAATCTGAAGTCTAATGTGTATACGTCACTTCCTGGCAACGGTGATCAAGAGCGCATAACTTTTAACTCCCTCGGTTATCACCAACAACAGTATCATGCTTCACAAAATATGCTTGTCAATAGTAGTTATATAAGGATACTTTCCAGTGTTATATAGTATCGATTATATCACATAACACGTAATCGTTGACGTTATCATTAGATGATTAAGAAAGATCGATGAGGTGTGGTATCGTAGAAGGTATCAATTACTAGGCAAAAGTTCGTCCAAATAATCGATTTATCTATAAACTATTCGTGTCCCGTTTTACGCATAAGGCTCCCACAAACGATTTTTACTTTTTCTTTGTCTGCGTTCTCTGCGAAATTGAGATTTCGGATTCAATAAGTCTGCCCCAGATTGTCAGCCAAATATTTATCAACACCACACCTGGCATGTTTGGCTGCTGGATTTGTTGAGGCGGAGATCGGAGCACCTATGGGCATGTCCGGAGTGCTATGATGAAAGTCCTCTGATAACTGTGAACCAAGTCGGTCATACAGTGTGTCTTGGACGCTGGTGTAAGTGGGTCATCTCTTTCGTCTCAGGTCTGCTTACTGGGGGCAGTTCTGTTGGATATGCTCTGTTGTCATACTCGCCAAGCCACAGGGGTCTTGGACGCTGGTGTAAGTGGGCCACCTCTTTCGTCTCAGATCTGCATACTGGGGGAAGTTCTGTAGGATATGCTCTGTTGTCATACTCGCCAAGCTACTGAGGTCTTGGACGCCGTGGTGTAAAGGATGGCGTGTAATCATGGTGCGGGAGGGGGCGATGAACAAATGTGACATACTGACGAGATAGTCAGAACCGGTTTAAATAGTAAATAGGCAAAACGCAATGCGTAACTGGCAACTTTTGATTTGTCAATCGGGCTACTTTTATCTTGAACACCCTGTAGAATAAAAGGACAGATTATCAAGAAAATACGTAAAGATTTCGTATTGACACGGCGAGGAACAGAACCGGTCAAAAACAACAAACAGGAAGTCGGATTCGTCATTGCCCTTGAGACAGCGAAATATATAGTAGAAATAGAGAAAGATTCAACAAGTTCACAAGAATATATATATATATATATATATATATATATATATATATATATATATATGATATAGCGACAATCAAGTGTAGAAGGATATATATATATATATATATATATATATATATATATATATATATATATATATATATATATATATTTATGCGTCTCTTGCAAAATGAGATGAGCTGCAAACGATTGAGGGATTTCACTTTGGCACGAAATTACAAAGATGTCACGAAAGGTCGTTCAGTTTGGAGCATCCCAGGTCTTGTTTATAGCGGTCTGCCTAAAAAGCCTTGTCAGTTCAAAACGAAATATCATGATGCCCTAGTCTAGATGTCACTTCTGCTCTGGAATAGTTAGAGGGGACAAAATTCCACACAACTTTAATTATGGCAGTTTTACTAGCGACGACAATTTTCTTTCTAATCCTGTTTTGTCTCACAGCGTCAGGAAGATATTTTTAGAACAGGCTTTTGTGTGGACTTCTTAAAGTGTTTTTTTCACCGCTTCTGTTATCTCTGTGGTCCACCCGCTGCGTGGATGACCTTTTACTTTGTTTCCACTGTATCGGAGCAACATTGCACTTTGAGGCGCACTGACTGTGGTAATCTGCTTATGAGGCCAAACCATTTAGTTTGTTTTTTGTCCATTTTCTTATTTATACTTTTTCCCCATAACTTATGTATTACTCTATATACCTGTATTTGTTACACCAGCATCCAAGACAAACTATGGCGGGGCTGATAATCTGAGGCAGACGCTGCCTTTATTAGAGAATCCGAAATTCCAATCTAGTGAGAACGCAGAAGAAGAAGAATATTGCTGACGTTTAATAACAATAAAATTATACTTACATTTAACCAGAGCCAACTATAAACTTATAGGCCTGCGGACTCAGGTAAGAATTGTGGGAAATCAGACTACAACTACACCACGTGACCTCACCATTCCAGTATTGTTGTATATAGACGAATTCATTTTAAAATCAACACAAAATGCTAAAACGAAGTTATATTATGCAACAAATTGAGTTTAACAATACGGAATATCAATATTATGAATATTTTTCACCAATAAATAACCATAGACTCACGGAATTGAGTAAAATTGCAAAAATAATTGCAGTGTTCTATCAAACATGTATATTTTACAGCCCCCAACTTAAACTAGGTCAGGGAATTTTTCGTCTGTTATCAGGCCCACTTAGAGTTGGCTGTACATTTAACATGCAATATGACAGTCCATATACGAGGCGTGTTCAAATGAAAACGGGACTTGTGGATTTATTTAAAAGTATCATACGCAAATTAACAGTTTCAACGGAATTAAACAAAGCAACCACTTGTGGATAAGAATGCACCTTGGTTCATCAGAAAAAATCTCCGTATGCATTTAGGCAAGCATCCCACTGTTTAGGTAGACGTCGAATGCCGTCCGAGAAAAAGGTGCGTGGCTGCTCACTGAACCATGTGGTCACCGCTCTCTTCACGTCTGCGTCGCTGTTGAATCGCTGTCCCTTTAGTGCTTTCTTCAACGGTTCGAACAAATGGAAATCACACAGGGACAAATCGGAACTATAGGCTGGGTGATGAACTTCCCAATTCTTCTTTGCCAATGTTTCCTGCACAATTTGTGCGAACGAGCGTTGACGTGGAGAAGAATCACACCTTGAGAAAGCTTGCCTGGTCGCTTAGCCTTGATGGCCTTATGCAGCTTGTCTAAAGTGTCTTTATAATGGGCGGCATTGATGTTGACACCAGGTTCCTTAAAATCGGCCAACAAAAACCCTTCATGGTCAAAAATTCGTTCACCATAACCTTCCCAGCAGAAACCTGTGTCTTGAATGTTTTGGGTTTTGGTGAACCTGGATGTTTCCATTGCATGCTGTCAATTTTGCTGCTCGGTTCATAGTGGTGGCACCACGATTCATCACCTGCCACAATGCTCAACAGAAATGCATCACCCTCTGTCCTGTAACGCATCAAGTGGTTCAAACTCCACCCCATCCGTTCTTCCTTATGGTGGTCAGTCAACATCCGTGGGACCCACTGTGAACACACCTTCCGATAGTTCAATTTCTTCCGAACAACCATGTGGGCTGTCCCAACTGACATATGGAATTCTTCTGCAAGCGAACGAATGCTCCTACGACGGTCAGTCAGTACGGCTTTATCAAGCAAGGCTATGGCTTCTTCTGTTGCAACAATATGCGCCTGACCTGGCCATGCAAGATCTGCTGACAACGCTCGTCCGCACGTCGCAAAAATTGTGCAGGAAACATTGGCAAAAAGAATTGGGAAGTTCTTCATCACCCAGCCTATAGTCCTGATTTGTCCCCGTGTGATTTCCATTTGTTCGGACCGTTGAAGAAAGCACTAAAGGGACAGCGATTCAACAGCAACGCAGACGTGAAGACAACGGTGACCACATGGTTCAGTGAGCAGCCACGCACTTTTTTCTCGGACGGCATTCGACGTCTACCTAAATAAACAGGGGGATGCTTGCCTAAATGCATACGGAGATTTTTCTGATGAACACAGGTGCATTCTTATTCACAAGTGGTTGCTTTGTTTAATTCCGTTGAAACTGTTAATTTGCGTATGATACTTTTAAATAAATCCACACACGGGAACGCAAAGAAGAAGAAGAAATAAATCCACAAGTCCCGTTTTCATTTGAACACGCCTCGTATGTTACAAGTTGGGGAACTTTTGTATTTGTTAGGGGGAAAAGCCGAAAGATGCTTCAACGTAAAAGAAAATAGTGTGGTTAAGGACAGTAGCATGGTTACAAAAGAAAACAATATTGTAAGACCATGTTCTAGTGAGTGCTGTGATAAAAAAAGAAGTAATATTCTGTTATTCTTCTTCTTCAGCGATCTCTGGTTATGCGCTTAATTTACTGTGGACCACAAACTGGGCAGACAGCTTCAGGACTGTCAGGTTTCCTCCTTCAGCGATCTCTGGTCATGCGCTTAATTTACTTGTGGACACAACTGGGCAGTCAGCTTCAGGTCTGTCAGGTTTCCTTCTTCAGCGATCTCTGGTCATGCGCTTAATTTACTGTGGACCACAACTGGACAGTCAGCTACAGGTCTGTCAGGTTTCCCAAAGCTTAGTTTTCAGTTCGACTGGGTGTGGCCACATGTTGCTTCTCAACTCACCCAGGAGATGACAGTCTTGCAGGATATGCTCTGGTGTCTGTTCCGCCTGCTGACACTGGCAGAGAGCTGTTTGACTTATTCCTAGTCTATATAAGTGTTTGTTGAGTCTGCGGTGTCCGTGTGTAGTCGAAATATAATGGTCTGTTTTGCTTAGGTCTTTGGGGAGTCTTTTCCATAATCATATCCAGTGTTTGTCTTCCAGTCTACTGCATATTTTCTCTGTATGAGGGTTTTGACCTCTTGAAAAGACATTTCTGTTATTCAGAAATCCTTTTATTTTTCAACCGTAAAATTCTGATTATTTTAAAGCGGCGGAGTAACTTAGGCGCTAGAAATGTACATCGCAGGCACCATGACGCCCGCGGGCACCACTTTGAACATCCCTGGTTTACAGGTTCCTAAAAGATTACGACACGCGATCAAATCAGCATTCACTAAGTTCAATTGAAAATATGAAAAGTCAGCCCACGTCAACTTAATTCTGAATTCCTAACTGAGCTGAACAGCTTTATGTTACCGCTGGTCACTCTGATATGGCGCAGGATAAACTGCTATTTCACCCTGTACACGGTAGCCGCAGGCAGCGGAGGAGAAGGCACATTCTACTTTGTTGGGGGAGAGACAACCCAACCTGTCGTTACTGACTGTAGTACATCTTTTACGTCGGTGTTGGACGAGAGCCTGAGGAATGTAATGACCGCGTGGCTAGTACAGTCGCCGCGAAGCTGTTCAGGCTAGAATTTTTCATTTTTGTCCACAACAGAAACAAATCCTTGGCCGTACCGAGAATTGAACTCTGGTCTCCAGCATGAGAGAATCTACAATCCATTCGTCAGACGTCATTCTTTGTTAGGACAAAGTTGATTCAATAACTTTTTAGACGCTCCATTCTTGTTAGGACAAAGTTGATTCAATAACTTTTTTAATATCCCATTTCCAAAGTTTGAAGCTATTTTTATTGATTTGTTATCCTAGCAGATGACTAATGTTTGTCTTCCACTATTGGTCATTTGTTTGTTTATTAAACATTAGCACAAGGAGATTTTTTCAAGAACCCCACAGGAAGCAACGGAGGGACGTTGCAGACGAAAATTCAAATATATCGAGCCTGTGTAATTAGTTCTTTACTATATGGCTCAGAAACATGGACAACCTGCTCAAGGCACGAGAGGAGACTTAACATCTTTCACCTTCGATGTCTCCACAAGATTATGAACATCAGGTGGTATGACAAGATAACCAACTCTGAAGTACTGCAACGTGCAAACCTGCCTTCCATCATGCGCATGCTCAGCAGTAGATGACTAAGATGGTTGGGACATGTGAGAAGAATGGAAACTTGCCGCATACCAAAACAAATGTTGTTCTGTGAACTTTCGGAGGGAAGAGGCACCAGGGCAGACCACTGCTCAGATATAAAGATGTCTGCAAAGCCTCAATGAAAAACTTTTCTATAGGTCCCAGCACATGGGAAAAACTAGCTGATGGCAGAGTTGTGGGGAAAACGATATTGCGCATGGGCGCATGGTCTTTTGAGAAGAGACTTATGTAAGAGCTGAAAGACAAGCGAAAACTCAGAAGTTGTCAGAGTAAGACGTTTGCCAAATGACCGTCTGTACAGACGAAAAAGGCATCGTTGGTGTTTGATTGATACTCCCATGTGGTACTGAGGCTCGGAAGGGGAGCAAAGAATAGTAACACTGCGACCTACAAGGCATGTCGTAAGACGGGACTGAGGTAGGGGCCTAGGGAAGATACAGGGCCGTGCGGTATATTTTCTCAATATGATGCCAGTATTCGAAATGCCGCCCCTTAAATGTTTTTCTTTAAAATAACCTTCAATTGTAATATTGGTTTTGCTGCTTATGCTGCCCTTTTACGATCGCCTGATGCGGCCGCCTCTCTGCATCATAGCACGGTACGGTCCTGGGAAAATATCACAGTAAATAAAAAGCATCGCAAAAATCGAATGTCCTGCCCCAGCTTGTAGGCGCGTAACTGGCACAACGTACAATCGCTCTTAAGCTTAGATCACATACAAATCACATAGAGTGGTTAACAAGTGATCGATATGGAACGTTGAAAGTAGAAGAAGAAGAAACAGCAATATACATTGTTGAAGAGCCCTTCTCGTAACCCTTACCTCTCTCGAATCCCCATTTCCCCTCGGCGATTGCGAAAAGCAACGAAGAAAGGTAAAAATATAATTTATTCACAGCGCTTGGGACAGAAGGCTATCTAAGTGCATGATCTCCTACATCAGATATCAGGACGAGAGAGAGAGAGAGAGAGAGAGAGAGAGAAGGTTGACGTGTCTGTGTATTTGATTGCTTGATGGAGGGATTGAAGCCTCTCTGAGACGAGCCGGCACACGAGGCATACTCTATCAATCTAATATTCTCTTTGTTGTCTTTCATGAAACCAAAATGAAAATGTTCCTTAGCCTTTGTAGCTTATAGAACGTAAACATGGGGGCTCTGGGAATAAGTGGTTAAGTCCTGCTGCGAGTCGAAGGTCGTAGGTTCGAATCCGGACCCGCTGGTTGAAATCGAACACACCACTGAAGGCTATGCACGTACATCCGTTCTTGATGTTTGGCTGTTTATATATCACAATAGAATGATAAAAGCGGCCTAAGAATGATCGCGAGAGAGAGGGAGAGAATCCGGACAGCGCCGTTTTGTTCATGAGTGAATTTTTCCCAGAGACCCCTAGGATGGTTTCCGGAGCTACGGAGTTCGTGCTTTGTGCAATACTCTCGGCAGGTGCCGTGCCATTCCTGCGGAGAGGGACCGAGCCATGTGGAATAAACATCCGGTGCAATGAAGTCAATTCTTCGGCTTTAACCCCTCCCCATTAAAACATAAAGTGCCTGCCATCCACATTTCTATTTAGAAGTATGCATAGGTAGGAGGGCCAATTTCTTTCCTCACTTAGGGATCGTCGTGTGCGAGAAAGAAATCCATAACCGTTTTGTATCCGATTTGATAATCCGTCCAAAGTGTATATCATTGCATCAATGAATTGGTGACTTATCATGTCTACGTATGTCGTGAAGCGGCATGGGGAGTTGTAGTTTTCTATCTTGGACCAGGTGTAGTTTTCTGTCTTGGACCAGGTGTAGTTTTCATCTTGGGATAGTGTAGTTTTCTATCTTGGACCAGGTGTAGTTTTCTATCTTGGGCCAAGTGTAGTTTTCTATCTTGGACCAGGTGTAGTTTTCTATCTTGGGTCAGGTGTAGTTTTCTATCTTGGACCAGAGTGTAGTTTTCTATCTTGGACCAGAGTGTAGTTTTCTATCTTGGACCAGGTGTAGTTTTCTATCTTGGGTCAGGTGTAGTTTTCTATCTTGGACCAGGTGTAGTTTTCTATCTTGGGCCAGGTGTAGTTTTCTATCTCGGACCAGGTGTAGTTTTCATCTTGACCAGGTGTGTTCATCTCGGGCAGGTGTAGTTTTCTATCTGGGCCAGGTGTAGTTTTCTATCTTGGGCCAGGTGTAGTTTTCTATCTCGGACCAGGTGTAGTTTTCTATCTTGGGCCAGGTGTAGTTTTCTATCTTGGGCCAGGTGTAGTTTTCTATCTTGGGCCAGGTGTAGTTTTCTATCTCGGGTCAGGTGTAGTTTTCTATCTCGGGCCAGGTGTAGTTTTCTATCTTGGGCCAGGTGAGTTTTCATCTGACAGGTGTAGTTTCTATCTCGGACAGGTGTAGTTTTCTATCTCGGTCAGGTGTAGTTTTCTATCTCGGGTCAGGTGTAGTTTTCTATCTTGGGCCAGGTGTAGTTTTCTATATCGGGACAGGTGTAGTTTTCTATCTCGGCCAGGTGTAGTTTTCTATCTCGGGACAGGTGTAGTTTTCTATCTTGGGTCAGGTGTAGTTTTCACTTGGGCAGGTGTAGTTTTCATCTTGGGCCAGGTGTAGTTTTCATCTCGGCCAGGTGTAGTTTTCTATCTCGGGACAGGTGTAGTTTTCTATCTTGGACCAGGTGTAGTTTTCTATCTTGGGCCAGGTGTAGTTTTCTATCTCGGGACAGGTGTAGTTTTCTATCTCGGGCAGGTGTAGTTTCATCTTGGGCCAGGTGTAGTTTTCTATCTCGGGACAGGTGTAGTTTTCTATCTTGGGCCAGGTGTAGTTTTCTATCTTGGGCCAGGTGTAGTTTTCTATCTCGGGCCAGGTGTAGTTTTCATCTGGCAGTGTAGTTTTCTATCTTGGACCAGGTGTAGTTTTCTATCTGGCCAGGTGTTTATCTTGGGCCAGGTGTAGTTTTCTATCTTGGGTCAGGTGTAGTTACATCTGCAGTTGTTAGTCTATGTTGTCGTGTGATCTCTGTGATGTCATCGATCCATCGGGTTCTCAGTGTTACAATTGTGACAATTGGTATACCGCGGTGTTAACATTTTAGCACCTAGTCTCTTTTTCTCCATCCATTTTTCCAGCTTTAAGAATTTTGTACAGATACTTAACAGAGGAATAACTAAGATTTTACAGAAAAACCCCATTTCAAATTACCACAGCTGGAGTTATACTGTAGCATGGTATCAGTTGGAAAATGACTAAAGATATAGAAAGCAAATTGAACGCATTTGAAAATAGATGTCTGCGAAAAATAATGAATATAAAATGGAACGAATTCAGGAGAAGTGATGAAATCAGAGACATGTCTGGTCAACCACTAGTGACAACTGTTATAAGAAAGAGAAGATGGAGGTATGTTGGACACACCTTGAGGAGAAATGATCAACGAATATCACATCAGACATTGAAGTGGGATGCAAAGGGTTCAAGAAAGAGAGGACGACCTAAGGAGACCCTGAAACGAACTTTGCTGAGAGAGGCAAGGAATATCGGTCTCAGTTTCATAGAGGAGATTGAGCGAGTTGCCCAGGATAGAGCGGTACGGAGAAATTACTTGCAGGACCTATGTAACATATAACGGTACGAGAGAAATTATTATTATTATTTATGGTATCAGACCTTATTGTCGCCCGTGTGTTGCCAAGACAAGGGAAGCAAATAATAGTAACGACCTACAAGGCGACTGTTGTAAGAGACGACTCATGTAGGGACCTAGGGCGGCTACCCTAGTAAATAACAAACATCGCAGAAATCGGATATGCTGGCCTACTTGTAGGCGCACAACTGGCAGAACGTACAATCGTTCATACAAATCACGCAGAGTGATTAACAAGTGATCGATATGGAACGTTCGAAGAAGAAGAAGATAGTATTGTTCATTATGAAACTGTCCGACCTGACTCTTGCCAGCTTACATTAGTGATAAGTCTGCTTTATCTTCATCATCATCATCATCACATAGCTTGTCATGAGCAGAACTTTGCTACCCAACAGTCCTCCGGAATTTCTGTCTCTCATGGGCCAGATGTCCCGCCTCTGCAGCCGTCATGTTCAAACCATCAGTTACATCCTGACTCCATCTTCTCCATGGTCTTCCTCTTTTCTCTTTGTGAGTATGCCTCCTTTCATGATGGTCTTCGCCAGCACTTCGTGTCTTTTTATATGTCCGAAATATCTCAAATTTCTCTTTCTTATTTGTAGCATCAGCCAGTTTTGTTTAATTTTGAGTTCTTTCTGGATAGATCTATTTTTCTCTTCTCTGTCCATGATATACGAAGGACTCTTCAGTAACACTTATATTCAAAAGCACATATATGTTTTTCATTTATATGTTTATCATCAAGTAGCTTGTCGCTCCTATGACAGCAGTTCTGAAAAACTATGTTCTGTTCAAGTTGGTCGACGTCAGCGGCAGTCATTCTCAGATCGTCAATGACATCTTGCACCCATCGTCTTCTAGTTCTTCCTCTCTTCTGTAACACTTATATTCAAAAGCACATATATGTTTTTCCACTGCCTTATTAAATGTCCATGCTTCACACCCATACGTTGCCACTGGGAATATGCATTCTCTTTAGAGTCTGCTTTATAGAGAAGGATAAACCCGACCACCAGGTCAGACCACGCTGTCTTCTCTAATTGCTCAAGCATTAAGCTTATCAGTTGTCATTACCGTAGTGGTTTTTTTTATGTCACATTGAGAAATACATTTAGTTTTTTTCAGTTTATATCGAACTGTCATTAATAGATTGTAAACTTCCATTTGTGATGTTGATAATGGTGACACTGCATTGTCAGCATTTACAAATGCATGTATTTCTTCTTCTTTTTTTTCCTCTCTCTTTCTCTCTCTCTCTCTCTGAGTTTAAAAAGATATAATTTATTTCCACCGCTTTCTGTTACATTCCTCACTGTATTTTCTATGTATGTACAAGTATGAACATTCGATTTCTGCGACGCTTTTTATTTACTAGGGTAGCTTCTCTAGGCCACTACCTCCAGTCCGTCCTCTTAGTAAATCGTATATCTTCAGTGGGGTCTCTGTGGCTAAGTGGTTAAGCCCTTTGCCTTGTGAGTCGAAGGTAGTGGGTTCGAATCCTGACCGCGCCGTTCTGTTCACGAATGCAGTTTTTTCAGAAACCACTAGGATTGTTGCTGGAGCTATGGAGCTCGTGCTTTGTGCAATACTCTCGTCAGGTGGCGTGTCGGCTCTGCGAGAGGGGCCGAGCCATATGGGTAAAACCCGGCACAATGAAGTCAATCTTTCGGCTTTTTTTTTTTTTCCGATCCAGAAGCACTTGAGCTTTTCAGCTCTTCGGCTCGGTGCCATAGACATCGTAACCCTTCGGTTCGGTGCCACGAACACCGTAAATCTGGGGAATCTGTGGCTTTTTCTGCCATCCCGCGGAGTTGAACCCGCACACACAGAGGGATAGTCACCCGTAGTCCAACGCGATACGAACACGCTGGGCAGACGGGCATCTTTCGGCTTTAAAACCCTAAACCCAGGTATTCTTCTAAGATGTCTTCCATCGAACCTTCTTAAAATATTATTCTTAAAATATGTAGATCGCAGTGTTATTATTATTTGCTTCCCTAGAGAGCCACTGCACAACACGGGCGACAAAAAGGTATGATACCATGCTATAGTATAACACCAGATGTGGTAATTTGAAGTGGGGTTTTTCAAACTGAGATGCCAAACTGAGAAAGTGACACAGAGAAAGCTTATCATTAATATAAGAAAGAGACAATCATCATTTTTCTGGCATGTGATGAGAAAGGGTGGTTTAGAACGCATTGTAACAAATTAGTAAAATCGAGGGGAGACAGAGGAAGACAGAGAGAGCAAATTTTGGATAGCCTGACTTCATGGCACGGAAGAGCGTCAACATCTGAGATGATAGCAAATACCAGAGATTTGTGGAGATATATGATCGCCTACGCCAACCGGCGCGGCATCTGATGATGATGACGCGTTAAACTCAAAATCAAAGAAAACTGACCGATGCTACAAATAAGAATGACAAATTTGAATTATTTTGAACATATAATAAAAAGATACGAAGGTTGAAGAAAACCATTATGGAAGAAGGCATCCTAGCGAAGAGGAAGACCACGGAGAAGATGGATTATAGATATAAACAGGGGCGGCTTGTCATTAAGGGCCAGTGGAGCCAGGCCTCACCAAAAATATTGACGTGTACTTATTATTTTAAACATGAAATAGGAAAGTCACACTTAGAACTACTAAATCATAACTCCATACCAGAAGAATTGCTTTTTTGGTCACTGGGGACCAGACTATGTAGCACTAAACTGCTCAACCTCAATTCCTAAATTGTTAAGCAAAGATGCTGAGCCTAATCTAGTGAAGATAGCAACTTTTTTTTGGACCCAAGTTTAAAATAAAATCTTCTCTAGACGCTCCTGTCGTTTAATGTGTCCGAAATATTTAATTGTCCTTGATTTTATATTATTTAATAGCCAACTTCCTTTAGTATCAAGCTGTTGCAGAACAGAAGCATTTGGTTATTTTTTTTCCTGAAAGGGGTAATAATTTCCTGGAATACACAAATAATAGTAAATACTCCAAAAACTACGATTTTTCCGAAATTTTTGCCGGCTCTACCAAAAAAAAAAAATGACCACGAGCCGCCACTGGATCATATACCTGATGATTTGAGCATGACAGCTGCAGAGGCAGGACATCTGGCATATGAGAGAGAGAGAGAGAGAAGAGAAATTCGAAAGACTGTTACGGTGGCAAAGTTCTGCTCAGAACAAGCTGTTTGTTGATGACGTATTAAGCAGATATGCGAACAGACAACTCTCATGTAATACTTCATATACAGGGTGTTCAAGATAATTGCAGCCCCATTGACAAATCGAAAGTTGCCAGATAACCTAACGCGTTGTGTTTATTTACTATTTAAACCGGTTCTGGCTAGCTCGTCCTACGTCACATTTGTTCATCACCCTTCCCGCACTACAATTACACACCATCACACAACCTTGACCTATACTACGTCATAACTGAACCTTCTCATTTCCATACATATATGCCAGATTAGCTCCATTCATAGGCTGCTTTTAAGTTGAACACCCTGTAGTATATCATAATCATCGTCATCAAATAGCTTGTCTTGAGCAGAAATTTGCCATTAAGCAGATATACGAACAGACAACTCTCATGTATGACTTCATATAGTATATCATAATCCTCGTCATCAAATAGCTTGTCTTGAGCAGAAATTTGCCATTGCTTTCTGAACGGTGAGGTAGATTTTTACCGTTTGTAAAAATCCACGGGAATAAAATTGCCTCTAAACTGCACGTCGGGAGTTTGAACCAGGTACTCTTGGTTGTGATCGACTCACTACCGCTAAGCCACATACACCCACTATTAAGTAACGAATACTTGTTGCAATCATAACGAATAATTACAAATGTTTTAAAGTAATTGAAGCACACATTACTAATGTTGAATGCTTTTACTGACTTCACATGTTGTTTTTCTGTTCCTCAGGTGGTACTCGTTCGCTGGAACGAACCATATCAAAAGCTGGCAACATGTGACAGTAGAGGTGTCATCTTTGTATGGATCAAGCACGAAGGAAGATGGTCTATTGAACTTATTAATGATAGGAATAGTCAGGTATGTAGTTGTTTTACCTGTCCAGGTGTGATTGATTGATTGATAACTAGTCTGGAACTAACTAGTTTGGAAGTTATAAATAATGAGATACAAAAGAGACTATGATGTTGGGCTATATATGTCTTCTTCTTTCTTTCTTTTCTCAAATCCTGTTTGCCTCACAGCGTCAGGTCAAGAAGAGATTGCTAAAACGGGCCCTTGTATGCGCTTCGTAGATAGTCTCTTTCGTCGCCTCTGTTATCTCTGAGATCCATATTTTGCGTGGCCGACCTTTTGCTTTGTACCCATTGTATCGGAGCATCATTGTTCTTTGCGGTGCACTGTCTGTTGGTAATCTGCTTACGTGACCGAACCATTTAATTTGTTGTTTCTTGATGAAGTCTAGTACTGATGTTGTACCCACTTTTTCCTGATGTCTTCATTTCTCAACCGGTCTCTTCTTGTTACACCCAGCATTCTGCGTAAACACTTCATCTCTGTTGTGACTAGTTTTCTTCTATCATTTGTTGTCAGTGACCAGGTTTGGCACTGGTAACATAATGTGGGAGAAAGATTGTGTTGAACATTGCTCTTTTTCTGTTCATGGTGACATATTTGCATCTTAAAATTGACGCCATTTGCACTATCATTTGGTTTGCTTTGTTGCATCTGTGTTGAATTTCATTAGTTATTCTTCCGTTTGCTGAAAAATGCTCCCCGTGTACGTGAAGTCTTTTACTTGTTTTAGTGGGCGATTGTCGATGCAGATATTGGTAGTGCTTTCCTCTCTGGCGAATGTGATTACTTCTGTTTTGTCGATGTTTATTCTCATGTTGTATTCGTTACATGCTAATTGGAGTCTGTTAATGTGTTGTTGTAGCTGTTCTTCTGTTGTTGAAATGATTGCCTGATCATCTGCAAAAATAAATTCGTTTAAGAGTTCTCCGAGATTGTTTCCTTCGAGAACTTGTCCTTAGAATGAGAAAAGAAAGACAGCTAAGACATGCGATGCAGTGGACACCGTAGTGACAGCGGAAAAAGTGAAACATATGAGTACATGGATCAGCTGTTTGAAGCAGAGTTGAAAAACATAGGACTAGGTTTGAGGTAGAAATAAAGGCATAACATTGAAGTGAGTGGATATTGATTGTCTCTGCATTATGTGCCATTGAAGAAGCAACTTCTTCTTCTTTTGTCGTCACACTGCTACTGGGTTGTTGCCCAGTGTCCTGGTTTTCTGTTTGTGTCTTGCGCTGTTCTGATGGCTTGTGTGATTGTTATTTTTGCTCTTTGACAGGGTTCTGCTATGCCATGCAACCATCTTTTTCGTGGTCTTCCTCTCGCCTTCTTTCCTTGCTTGCTCATGCTTCGAATATAGATAGACCTGGCACACTTGTCTAATCTTCGAAATATAGTCTTATCTTATCTAACCACATTTGCCGTGAAGCGTCGTGGGAGATTTGGTTTTCTATCTTGTGCCAGGTGTGTTGCGCTTGACGTTGCCAGTCCATACTTTCTCAGGGACTCTGAGATGTTATCTATCCATCATGTTCTTGGCCTGCCTCGTACTCTGCGCCCTGAGTGTCGATTATTGTAGGCACGTGATGGTAGTAAACGTGGTTCCATTCTCATTAGAGGGCCGAACCACTTGAATCTTTGCTTCTCGATGTACTTACTGTTTGCATGGTATAGTACCAACGATGCTTCTGATATTCTCGTTTCTCACTCTATCTCTCCTTGTAACGTTGACAGCTTTTCGTAGACATCTCATTTCACACGTTGTAATCTTTCTGTCTTGTGTCTTAGTCAGGCGCCATGTTTGGCACTGATAGCAGAGAGTTGGAATAAATATGCAGTTTAACAGTTGTCGTTTGACAGTCATGTTAATACTTGAATGTTTTAATAGTGGTGAAAGTTAAAACATCGAATATAGATAGAAGGTATGTGTGTGTATTATGAAGCTATCGTAGAAGCGCAAGACAAGCACAGAAGAACACGACACTGGGCTACAACCAGCTGCAGTTTGACGACAAAAGAAAATTCGTCTTCCTAGAGGTCTCTCGTCTTCTCGAAATCTTTTTCTTCCCTTAAAACATTATCTTTCCCCCCTAGCGTATGACATCCACTCTCCCTGATATCCTATCTTCCCTGGGGCTTCCGTTTTAAAAAATAAGTTATTTATTTACTGCCGTCATGTTTCTCTAATAGCGCACGTGCTGCTAATGACATTCTTTAAAAGTAAAAACCTGAACATTGAACTTCCATCCTAGCTATATTCTGCCTAGCGCACGTCAGACGGGATGTGGTCTCTCGCTTGGTCAAGCACAGCGCATGCGTGAAATAAACACATTGTTGTAACCAAGCGACAAAGAATGGACGAGCTTATTATCGCCTCTGACAATTTTTTGTGGGGAAGTGAGATTGTGGATGGTGATAAATTAGCTGTCATACTGTTTGAATGTGGAAATGAGCTTGTAACGACTATGCTATTTTTAGGTAATTGCTGATAATATAACTTTGGAGTTTACGGAGAGAACAGGACGTGTCTCCGCACGTGTAACCAAACAAAATGTATTTGTTTCGTGAAGGAAGCGATCACGTACAAATGTTGTTGATATTCTTGGATCGTGGCAAATGCATTCATGTCTGGACAATTTTTATGGAGTAAATGCGTTTATATGAGAAAAAGCATATGTGTGCTTTTGAATATAAGTGATACAGAAGAGTCATCCGTATTTCATGGACAGAGAAGAGAATAAATGGATATATTCAGAAAGAACTCAAAATCAAAGAAAACTGGTTGATGCTACAAATAAGAATAAGAAAATTGAAGTATTTTGGAAATATAAAGAAACACGAAGGATTGGAGAAACCATCATGAAAGGAGGCATACTGTCGAAGAGAAGAACAGGAATACCATAGAGAAGACGGAACCAGGATGCAATTGATGGTTTGAGCATGACCGCTGCAGAGACAGGACATCTGGCCTATGAGAGAGAGAAATTCCGAAGGACTGTTAGGTTGGCAAAGTTCTGCTCAGGACAGGCTACTTGATGAGCTGAGTTTCCAAACGTCATCTACACACTCGCAGTTTCACTGATAGAGTTCAGATAAATACAGTCACGACTTCTGGTATCAGTTTGGTTGCAGGATCTGCCGGTAGGACATCACATGATGCCCGCCCGCCTTAGAGGCTTCACTCCGGATTTTTTTTGGTTTCATTGTACTCCTATAGCCGTTGCCGCTCCAGGATCCCACAAGGCTATTAAAATAACTGGGAGTCTGGTTCTTGGATATCACGGGAAATCCACTTAGTGGTGTCATTTTATTATTCATTTTTTGCTTGCTTATGTGATACAATACATACGTGTCTTTGTCCTTAAACGCCAATTTATTACGTATCACCACAAACTCCTTCGGTTTTCTCCAGATCTGATCTGGTCCACTCTGACCAGATCAGTTTTGTAGGTTTCCGCACATCGTACCCCCTATCACAAGTCAAAGGACCAGACTTACTGCGAAAGTTTTGTCGGGTTTACTCCCATCAGACAATAATAAAAAAGTCTTGACTTAACCCTTTAGCTGCTAAGGACGTGTATAGACGTTTTTCCCATTCACTGCTAAAGACGCATTAACACGTCTGTTATTATCTCTCCCCTGTGGGCTAAAGACGTGTTAACACGTTATACATTTCTACTATCACTGCTATAGGCGTACATTCACGTTTGACCTAGAAACAAAGAGTAGCTATTTTTAGCTCCGCCTTCGGAAAGTGTGTAGGAGCGAGAGGGGGGGGGGTCCAATCTTCCTAGTCAAGTCAGAACCGTTAGCCTTTGACCTCCCGATTAAGATTTTTCTATCTAAACCGCCAGGAAGTGGGGTTACTATGAGTACTATCGAGGGTTCTTGATGTAATTTTGATGATGATAAAATTGGAATTTTATGTTGAATGATATTAATGGTTTTTTTTAAACCAAAGCGCTAAGCCACAGACACCCACAGGGATTAACATAGATTTGGAGGTATCATCGTTAAATAGCGTGTTCTGAGCGGAACGTTGCCACCCCAACAGTCCTCCAGAATTTCTCTCTCATAGACCAGATGTCCTGCCTCTGCAGCCTTCATGTTAAAACCATCAGTTACATTATGTATCCATCTTCTCCGTGGTCTTCCTCTTCTTCTCTTTGCCGGTATGCCTCCTTCCATGATGGTCTTCTCCAGCCCTTCATGTCTTTTTATATGTCCAAAATATCTCAATTTTCTCATTCTGGTAGCATCAGCCAGTTTTCTTTGATTTTGAGTTCTTTCTGGATAGAGCTATTTGTTCTCTTCTCTGTCCATGATATACGAAGGACTCTTCTGTAACACTATATTGAAAAGCACATATATGTTTTTCATATGATTGGAGGTATAGATTAACGATATACTGAAGAACATGATGAAGATGCAAGAGATAGCAAAAGATAAGAAGACCTGGCATTAGTTGGTTGAGGGCCTATGCTCCAGTCGGGGTTTAAAAGGCAGAAGTCGCCCGAGTGGATACCGGGGCCCAAATTTGGGGTGTAAAGAATATGATCACTGTTACCTGCCACTCATGTCTTCTTTTTTTTCTTTGCGTTCGTTCTTTACGACCAATTTTAATCACTCTTTGTGATATGTTTGATCTTTGTCAAGAACGTGTATACGTTGCACATTGGTTTGGTAGGCTCCTAAACGCATAGATTTCTACACGTTTAGGACACGTTCATCCGACTTCAACCAACCTCCTTACTCGCCTCTTACGACATGCGTGGCAGGTAACAGTGGTTATATTCTGTACACCCCAAATATGGGCTCCGGTAACCATTCGAACGGCCACGCATGTCATAGAGGCGACTAAGGAGACTCGGCTGAAATCGGATGCATGTGTCCTAAACATGTAGAAGTCTATGTGTTTAGGGCCTACCAAACCAATGTGCAACGTATACACGTTCATGGCAAAGATCAAACATATCACAAAGAGTGATTAAAGTTGGTATTAAAGAATGCAATGGAGCCCGTTCAGAAAGCAATGGCAAACTACTGAACGTATAAGTGGTCCTAGAAAATCAACGACTTGTTTACTGTGTTGATGGCTACGCCCTTTGGGATATGCCACGATTTTCATTTCATTAAAGAATGAACACGAAGAAGGAGAAGAAAAGGCAGACGTGAGAGGAACTTGAATGATTGCTCGCGGCAGAACACTATCGCCAGACTTAACAGTGGGAATAATTAGGTCATTATATTGAACTGAGACGAATACGACAACTAATTGACTACTCCAGATATTGGCGGGAACAAATGCGTGACTTCATTGATCTAGTGCAGGGGCTCTGTGGTGAGGAGGTACTGTGCTCGACCCTCGCCTGAGAAGTTGTAGCTCTCTTCTAGTGTGATGTGATCAGTCTATTTTACAACCATATCTGATCTCAATGTAGGTGAACTCGAGTTCATAGTCCTATCAGAGACATACGATAAAAACGTAGGTCCCGTGTTTAAGGTGAGCATATACTTCACTTCGTCTTGTTTCTTCGAACGCCTCATATCGACCACTTGTTAAACCACTCTTTGTGATGTATATGTGATCTGAGCCTAAGAGCGATTGTACATTGTGCCAGTTATGCGTCTACAAGTAGGCCAGCACATCCGATTTATGCGGCGTTTTTGTTTATTTACTAGGGTAGCTACTCTCGGCCCCTACCTCATTTGCCTCTTACCACATGCCTTGTAGGTCGAAGTGTTATTATTTTTGCTGCCCTTGCGACCCCCGGCAATGCACCGGCGGAGCATATACAGGGTGGAATCCTTGAGAGTTAAGAAATCAATAAGGATAGGTTGGAGAATATCTGACCGAGAAAATTTAATTAAACACAAAAAATAAATAAAAATTCCACAATTTTATCTTTCTTAAAATTACATCGGGAAGACCTCGCCCGTACTACGGAGTTCGTTCATTGTCGCTCACTTTGTAAGAAAGAGATGGGATCACTCGTGGTTAATAATCGGAGTGATATGATGATTAACAAAGTGCATTAGAACAAGATCACTATCACACCTCTCTCTTTTCTTCTCTCCCCCGCCCCCAACACTTCTATAAATAAGTCTTCTTCTTCGAACCCTCCACATCGACCACTTGTTTAACCACACTTTGTATGTAATCTGAGCCTAATAGCGATTGTACGTTGTACCAGTTATGTGCCTACAAGTAGGTCAGCACATCCGATTTCTGCGACGTTTTTATTTACTAGGATAGCTTCCCTAGTCCCCTACCTCAGTCGCCTCTTACGACATGCCTTGTAGGTTGCAGTGTTACTATTCTTTGCTCCCTTGTGAGCATCGGCAACACACAGGCTTATAAAGAATTAAATGATGAAAGAGAAAAAGAAGAAGATATGATGATGGTGAAATCAATCAATCAATCAATCATCGATGTAGTCCAGATCAATACTTGTCTACTCATGTATGTGTTTAACAAGTAACCGCCCGTCTGCCCAGCGTGACTACGGGTGACTATCCCTCTGTGTGCGCGCGTTCAATTCCGCGGGATGGCAGAAAAGCCACAGATTCCCCAGATTTACGGTGTTTGTTGCACGAACCGAAGGTTACGATGTCCATGGCACGAGCAAAGAGCTGAAAAGCTCAAGTGCTTCTGGATCGAAAAAAAAAATAAGTAACCAGGTATATATATGTATGTTGTAAACGACCAGTACTGTGTCAGTGTTATTAAGTAACAGTTCGTAGACAGAATAAACGCTTTAAAGGTATTCTTAAAGTGTCTCTCAAATGCTTCGATATAGACACCACCTGCTTGGAATCCCTTGAGCACCGAAGGGGATGGCTTTTGTTACAGCACCACATTGGAAGATCGCAGAATGTGGTGCTGTAACAACACAAGAGGAACTTGCATAGCTGAGAATCGCCGCACTGTTGAGGCGCAGAGAAAGCGAGGTGAGCAGAGAGACAAAACGCACAACAGCCACATGTCTAACCTTGATCATGTATGCCCCACCTATGGTATGAGATTATTTCTGAGGATTGACTTTGCAGTCACCTCCGCACACACCAGAGAGGTGCAGCAACACATGTTTGAGACTGTTGTCATCATCGCTTGCGATGGACGGCTCTATTAATTACTAAAAGTAGCAGTACTGCGAGAATCTTAGAAATTAGATGAACATTTCGTCCGTGTGCTGTTGGGGCCCGCAAGGGAAGCAAGAATAGTACCACTGCAACCTACAAGGCATGTCGTAAGAGGACTGATGTAGGCCTAGGGATGCTACCTAGTAAATAAAAACAGCGCATAAATCGAATGTGCTGGCCTACTTGTAGGCGCATAACTGGACACAGCGTATAATCGCTCTTAGGCTCAGATCACATACAAATCACACAGAGTGGTTGATATGGAGCGTTGAAGAAGATGAACATTTAGAAGATGAACATAGATGACATAAACAAGTCTTTCCTTTTTACCATCTGTTTCAGGTGACAGACTTTGCCTGGTCTCATGATGGACGAATGGCTTTGATCTGCTACAGAGATGGTTTTATCCTGGTGGGCAGTGTGGCTGGACAGAGGTACTGGTCATCTATGCTTAACTTGGAAAATAATACCAGCGTCACGTGTGGCTTATGGTCACCAGATGACCAGCAGGTAGAACATTATTAACACTTTCGTCTTCTTCTTCTTCACCTTTCAACTCCCAATAGAGCATAGGTCTTCAACAAACTTCTTCCAGCTCTTCCTCTCTCTTGCCATCCCTTCCAATTCTTTCCATGTTTTACCTATCCTTTAATATCAGTCTCAACTCTCTTCTTCGGGAATGTCTAGGCCTTCCTCTACTCCTCTTTCCCTGCAGGTTCCAAAACAGTGTCTGTCTTGCTATGCTTCCAGTCGGTCTTCTCAATGTGTGTCCTATCCATCGTCAACATTTTTTCCATAGCTCTTTCTCCACTGGTATCTGCTTAGTTCTTTCTCTGAGTTCCTCATTTGTAATCTTATCATACCATCTCAGTCCCTCTATTCTACGTAAGTGTATTAACTCTTTCACCCTGTAATTTTATTGAGCTCTGTACACATTTATATTAAGCAGATACCAGTGGAGGAAGAGCTCAGGAAGAGACACTGGTTCTTTCCTATCGGAAAACTGCCGGAATAGGTTAAAAAGATAGGCAAGACATGTGAAGAATCGGAAGGGATGGCACTAGAGAGGAAGAGCTGGAAGAAGTTTGTTGAAGACCTGTGCTCCGTTGGGAGTTGAAGGTGAAGAAGAAGAGACACATTTATATTACAATGTATACTGTGAAGTAGCTAGTTTATTGGCTTTGTGTCTTCTTAACAAATTTAGCAAGCCAGTGTATCTGATCAGAAGGGCAAAGGGGTTAATACTCTAGTGTGTTGATGATGGTGGTTGTGGTTGGTTTGTTGGATGACTGATGATGGTGGTGGTCAGTTGGTTAGTTGAATGTTTGATGGTGATAGTTCTAGCGACAGTGATGCAGTTGACAGCCAACTTGTTAGTTTGCTACTACGAAGATTAATTGTTGCTTGTCTCCTTCATTGTGTACTCTACTTCTGATGTTGACTGAAGCCAGTTACACTAACTGATCTATTCTTGATTGTAGGTTATGTTTGGAACTGTTGGCGGTCAGATCATCGTCATGAGCTCAGCTGGAGCATTGGTGACCCAAGTTGCAGTTCATGAAGGATTCGAGATCATAAGCATGGCCTGGTCCTGTGAAAAATTTAACATGGAAGAAGGAGAGGCTGGCAAAGAAGCGGTTAACCTGGGGGATAAAGGTGCGGGATGTCATATTAAGAAAGATTGTAGTGGAGATTGTAGTGGTGAGATTGTAGTAAGTTGTAGTGGAGATTGTAGTGAGTTGTAGTGGAGATTGTAGTGAAATTTGTAATGGAGATTGTAGTGAAGTTTGTAGTAGAGATTGTAATGGAGATTGTAGTGAAGTTTGTAGTAGAGATTGTAACGGAGATTGTAGTGAAATTTGTAATGGAGATTGTAGTGGAGATTGTAGTGAAATTTGTAATGAGAGATTTAGTAGTTAGGGAGATTGTAGTTGTAGAGATTGTAGTGAAGTTTGTAATGGAGATTGTAGTGGAGATTGTAGTGAAGTTTGTAATGGAGATTGTAGTGGAGATTGTAGTGGAGAATATGGTTAAATAAGATGATATTGGGGTAAATGGTTAATTTAGATCACCGTTTCCGAAACTGGGGTACTCACAGGGGTTCTCACAGGGGTTCTCAAACGATTGAAGAAATATAATCTTTGACATTTAAAAAAAAAAAAAAGGAATCGAGAGAGAGAGAGAGAGAGAGAGAAGAGAGAGAAGAAAAACATAAAAATAAATTTTAAAAACATGTATGAACTTTGTACATGTTCTCAACACAGATGACACCTCAAAGTCCAATGTCCTGGCAGTCTGTTTTAAGTATGGTGACATTTTCCTAATGTCAGGATATGATGACATTTGTCCTGTCATGATCTACTGACATTGACTGGTAAGATATCTTGCTATTTTTTTATAGTTTGTTTGTGGTGGCGTCTGTGGCTTAGGGATAGTGACTCGTCATTAACCCCGACGTTCTGAGTTCAAATCACGCCGCGGACAGTTTGGTTGCAAATTATTTCGCATGGATTTTTACAAACGGATGATGGCACCACCCGTTCAGAAAGCAATGGCAAACTACTAAACTTAATAATGTGTAGAAAAATCACAAACAGCGTTAAAAAGCTGGGGTTGATTCGCAAAGTCCTGTAAAGGATATGCAATTAACATTGTAGTGGCTAATATTTGGCAAATTTTTTATGCTTGTAGTGTTGGTTTATTTCTTAGCTTTGACAAACAAGGTCTTTGTAATGTTGGTGGTTGTATCTGATATCACCCGAGTGGTTACCAGGACCCAAATTTGGGGTGTAAAGAATAGAACCACTGTTACCTGTCACGCATGCCGTAAGAGGCGCTTAAGGAGGTTTGGCTGAAATCGGATGAACATGTCCGCTAGGGAATGCTAACCAGAAACAAATGCTTGCAGAAAACGAATGCACCAGGCCGTAAGGCGATAATCTGGTGCAACGACCCTCACGATGAGGAATGGGATAACGGATTCTACGGTCGCCAATCTGCCTCAGAGATTTAGCCATGCAGTAAGAATGTCACACCTACCATCACGAGGTTGGCCAAAACGGGAAGCAGAAATCATAGGAATTATATCCTACAGAACTGCCCCAGTATGCAGACTTGAGAAAAAAGAGGTGGCCCACTTACACCAGCGTCGAAGACAAACTGTATGGCGGGGCTGATAATCTGAGGCAGACAGCTGCCTTTATTAGAGAATCAAAATCCCAATCTAGTGAGAATGCAGAAGACAAACTGTATGGCGTGGCTGATAATCTGAGACGGACGACTGCCTTTATTAGAGAATCTGAAATCCCAATCTAGTGAGAACGCAGAAGAAAGAAGAAGTATCTGATATCACCCATGTGGTGCCGGGACCTGCTAGGGCATGTCATAAGAGGCGACTGAGGTAGGTGCCTAGGGAAGCTACCCTAGTAAATAAATAGCGACGCAGAAATTGGATATGCTGGCCTACTTGTAGGTGCATAATTAACACAACATACAATCGCTCTTAGGCTCGGATCACATACAAATCACAAAGAGTGGTTAACAAGTGGTGATACGGAGCAGAAGAAGAAGAAGAAGAATACCCATTTTTTAAACTTCCACTTGACACCGAAATGTTACAAGTGGAATAAGATGCGATGGTTCACACCAATTGTCTTACTCCAATATAATTTTTTAATTTTCATGAAATTTTGTGATTATTTTCTATCCAGGTGTGAAGATTGACTGGTCAAACTGTGGAGAGTATCTGGCTGTTGGTGGGTTTGTGAGACTACCCAACTTACAGTGTCGCAATGAATTACATCTCTATTCTAAAGATGGAAGTTTGATACGTTGGATAAATGTACCTACCCAGGTATGTCAACTTGTTGTGATAGTATTGTAGCATAGTGTCGGTAGCATAGTCTCAATAGCATAGTTGCGGTAGGATAGCCTCTGTAGCATAGTCTTGGTAGTATAGTTGCGGTAGCATAGTCTCTGTAGCATAGTTGCGGTAGCATAGTGTCGGTAGCATAGTCTCGGTAGGATAGTTGCAGTAGCATAGTGTCAGTAGTATAGTCACGATAGCATGGTGTCGGTAGTATAGTCTCGGTAGGATAGCTGCGGTAGCATAGTCTCTGTAGTATAGTCGCGGTAGCATAGTCTCGGTAGTATAGTCATGGTAGCGCAGTCGTGGTAGATTAGTCACAGTAGCTTTAGTCTTGGTAGCTTAGTCATGGTATCAGTCTTGGTAGCGTAGTCACTGTAGCGTAGTCTCGGTAGCACACAAGTGGGAGTCTTGTTCTACTTTCTGAGGCCGTCTTCTTATTCAATTTTGGCTGCAGTTTGTTTTACCTTTATTGAACCTGAAAAGGGAATTGTTGTTTTTGTTCATTTTATTACCACCAAAAAATTGTAGTTAGTTCCTGTAATACCGCTTTTTAGGTCAGTATAGGACAGGGGGATTATGAGCTTAAGTAATTTAATGACTGCAAGGCTAGTCAACTCGCAGTGAAACTGTTCAAGTTAGGATTATTCTTTATGTCCCCGACAATAAAATACTCTTTGCCATACCGGGGTAATTGAACCCGGGTCTCCCGCCTGAGAGCTAGCACTCTAATCCATTCTGCCAGACGCTTCTGTGTACATAGAACAAGATGTTTACATCCGCAATACTGACAGGACCGGTCAGTCATATGTATATCACATATCTCATTTTAAGACTAGACTACAACCTACACAGCAGGAAAATGCAGAAGAAGAAGACTAGACTAGAGAAAAATACTGTTTTCTTCTCCGCCCCCAGGAATTAGAAGCTCTCGATCAGTATTGGTTCTCAGGTTGGACTATGTAAACAGTATCTCTTAACAGAACAATCAAGACCAAGAATTCTGGCATGACCAACCAGTCAAAGTGTCATGGACACATGATTTTTCTGCATACTTTTTTGGGGTACTACTTGTCAGGACAAGTGTATTGGCTACTAGTAGTTGTACCAATTATAGATTTATAGAATTGCTAAGGAAATCGGTGTAGGCGCGCACATCCACTCTGAAATATTGCTTATCTAGTGTGCAATTCAATCTTGTACCATGCATAACTATGCTTATACAACTACCTGCTGTTATAGGTAGCTTCCTCTTTGATGCCTACCTGCTTTGCTAGACTATATCGCTGTAATCTCTTTCCAAGACAACTATGGAAATGGGAAGTTGAGTCCTGGTCAATGCCAGCTCACTGACCCTGGATAGATTTAACATCTTTTGTCCTTTTTTTCTTCTTTCATTTCACTTCATCTTTCTATCAATTCATATCATTATTTTCATTTCATGTCATTTTTATTTTATTTCATGTAACCCTTCTGTGATTTCTTTGACTTTCTTCCAGGGTACACCTCTGACAGCCCTGACCTGGGGACACAATGATAAACGCTTATTCCTTGCAGCAGGATGTCACTTGTATGTTGCTTGGGTCAGCAAACAGGTTGTACCACTTCAATTTGTATGTCAGCGAGTCATCCATCAATCAGTCCGTACTGTCAAAGGTGTTGACAAACTACCCCTCCCAGAGAGGCTGCGATGCGGTGTGAAAGCACTGTTTTCTCCAACAATTAAGGTGGGTTTTTTTAAAACCAAATATTGTTAACCCTTTCGTAAGTCTCAGCCGATATATTGGCTGGCAGTGTTTTTAAAAATAACGCAAAACCATTATGCCAGTTAATTCAGTATACGTTACGAAGTAAATACGTCTGGGTGAAAAAACAAATTATAGAGAGAGAGGGTTCTTCTTCTTTGCGTTCGTTCTTACGACCAATTTTAATCACTCTTTGTGATATGTTTGATCTTTGCCAAGAACTTGTATACGATGCACATTGGTTTGGTAGGCCCCTAAATGCATAGACTTCTACATGTTTAGGACATGTGCATCCAATTTCAGCCAACGAGAGAGAGGGTTAAAATCATATATTTAAAAAATTATTTTGCCCTCTGGTTGTTATATTATTTTTTGTTAAATTATTGTTATTATATTCCTCTCGTACCATTATACGTTACATAGGGCATGCAAGTAATTGAAGAGCTTAGTGGAAGAAGAGCCTATCCCATTTTTCCATCAAAATGAGTTTTTGTTTTCATAATACAATATCTGAAACCACGCATTGTGTACTCTCAAAAATTCTTTGTTGTAGGATAGACCCAACATTTTTATTTGTGTTATTGAGATAAGGTAGAGCTGAAGATTTAATGCACTCAAAAAACTTTGAATGCTGTTTTCTCAGAACTTTAAAAATGTTGAATAGGCCCCTTTTCCACTAAGCCCTTCAGTTTCTTTATACTGTTCTATCCTGGAAAACTTGTTCAATCTCTTTTATGAAATTAAGTCCGGTATTTCTTGTCCCTCTCAGTAAAGTTTGTTTCAGGGTTTTTCTAGGCTTCACCTGACTTTTTTGAACCCACTGCCTCCCACTAAATCATTGCTTGCTTTGAAATTCTTTGATCATACTTCTCATGGTATGCCCAATTTATCTCCTTCTTATAACAGTTATTGACCAGACATTTCTCCGATTTTATCACATTTTATATTAATTTATTTCCACAGATTTCTTTTCAAATACATTCAACTTACTTGATATACCTTTAGTCTTTGTTCATCTCTCACTGGCGTATGTTAGAATCAATACAACATTAGAGTTTAACATTTGTCATTTAGTTTTAAAACTGTATAACTTGGAAACACATATTTGATTTTGTTTCCAGCGTCTCTTTTGATGATGGTATTCAAATTTCCACGCCAGCACTCCTGTGATACATAACTGATGCAATGATAATTTTATCTATTGAGAAATAAGTTGAAGTATTTTCAATGCAATTGAAATATTTACGTTTGGTTTTTATACTCAGAGTTACATTCCTGATCCACTCGTCTCGAGACTTTTGTGTAGCCCACCTCCTGGTGGTGAACGTCTGTTCTGTACGATGATCCGTCATGGGGAAGAGAACTCGGGTGGCCACTACACACTTTACCTAGAGTACCTCGGTGGACTTGTGCCTCTTCTGAAGGGCAAGCGGGCCAGTAAACTAAGACCAGACTTTATCATCTATGACCCAAAGATCAAGTCTTTAGGCAAAGGTCGGTATGTCATAATTAAAGAGCCTGCATAATGTAGTTGTTAGTGTACTTACTTCATAGCTGCATAGTCCCAGGATCAGATTCTATGGTGGGAGTATAATGTTTTTTCCCGACCATAATGGCTCTCAGGTTGACCCAGCCATAAATCAGTTCCAGAAACAGTGGAAAGTAAAGGTGGCAGGTGTCATTTTGACTTCTTAACCCTTTAGTTGCTAAGGACGTGTATAGACGTTTTTCCCATTCACCTCTAAAGACGCATTAACACATCTGTTATTATCTCTCCTCTGTGGGCTAAAGACGTGTTAACAAGTTATACATTTCTATTGTCATTGCTATAGACGTACATTCACGACCTAGAAACGAAGAGTAGCTATTTTTAGCTCCATCTTCGGAAGGTATGTAACAGCGAAAGGGTTAAATAGTCTAAAGCCGAAGGATTGACTTCATTGCAATGGGTTTGATCCCATATGGCTTGGTTTCCTCTCTGCAGAAATGGCAAGCCGCTTCCAGTGAAAAAAGCAAAGGGTTGGATTAGGGGGCAGTAGAATGGTTACAAAATAAAATAAAATTGAAAAAGCGGAAAGACTGTGTTCATGTGAGTGCTATGAAAAAGTGGAAAGACTGTTTCATGTGAGTGCTATGAAAAAGTGGAAAGACTGTGTTCATGTGAGTGCTATGAAAAAGTGGAAAGACTGTTCATGTGAGTGCTATGAAAAAGTGGAAAGACTGTTTCATGTGAGTGCTATGAAAAAGTGGAAAGACTGTGTTCATGTGAGTGCTATGAAAAAGTGGAAAGACTGTGTTCATGTGAGTGCTATGAAAAGTGAAAGACTGTGTCATGTGAGTGCTATGAAAAATGGAAAGACTGTGTTCATGTGAGTGCTATGAAAAGTGGAAAGACTGTGTTCATGAGTGCAAAGTGAAGACTTCTAGTGGAAAAATGGAAAGACTGTGTTCATGTGAGTGCTATGAAAAGTAGAAAGACTGTGTTCATGTGAGTGCTATGAAAAAGTAGAAAGACTGTGTTCATGTGAGTGCTATGAAAAGTGAAAGACTGTGTTCATGTGAGTGCTATGAAAAAGTGGAAAGACTGTGTTCATGTGAGTGCTATGAAAAAGTGGAAAGACTGTGTTCATGTGAGTGCTATGAAAAAATGGAAAGACTGTGTTCATGTGAGTGCTATGAAAAGTGGAAAGACTGTGTTCATGTGAGTGCTATGAAAAAGTAGAAAGACTGTGTTCATGTGAGTGCTATGAAAAAGTAGAAAGACTGTGTTCATGTGAGTGCTATGAAAAAGTAGAAAGACTGTGTTCATGTGAGTGCTATGAAAAAGTGGAAAGACTGTGTTCATGTGAGTGCTATGAAAAAAATGGAAAGGCTGTGTTCATGTGAGTGCTATGGAAAAATGGAAAGACTGTGTTCATGTGAGTGCTATGAAAAAGTGGAAAGACTGTGTTCATGTGAGTGCTATGAAAAAGTAGAAAGACTGTGTTCATGTGAGTGCTATGAAAAAGTGGAAAGACTGTGTTCATGTGAGTGCTATGGAAAAATGGAAAGACTGTGTTCATGTGAGTGCTATGAAAAAGTGGAAAGACTGTGTTCATGTGAGTGCTATGAAAAAATGGAAAGACTGTGTTTCATGTGAGTGCTATGGAAAAATGGAAAGACTGTGTTCATGTGAGTGCTTTGGAAAAACTTGAAAAATAGTTTTTTTGGTTTAAATCTGATTAACGTTAATGCCGGCAGTGCAAAGCAGGGTGCTATGAATGTATGACACGAGCGCCACGGCACTTGCGGGCTCCGCTCTTAACAGCGCTGTTATACAGGATATCCCTCCATGTGTATATTGTTTCTACATGACTGCGCATACAAATTGCTGATTTTATTTTTTTCTGAAATTATAGTTGAGCAAACCCAAGCAGGCGGTGCTATTGAAAGTGATGCAAGCTCAGAATCTGATACAGATGTGTACACAGATGGATGTGGGTCACCACGGATGCAGAGACGTCGCAAGCACAAGGTGTTCAGGGCAGAGAAGGTTGATAGAAGTATGACATTCAGAACTCTTGATGAACTGATGTTTGATGATAACTTGCCAGAGGTAATTGCTAGATTGTGGCATGAGAGATTAAGGTAGCAGTAGGAAAGATTAATCTTGAATGTAATAAGAGAGGGAGAGAAGATAGAGAGATTTATTAATAATGACTCAGTCTATTAACCCCGACGTTCTGAGTTCGAATCACGCTATGGACAGTTTGGTTGCAAATTGTTTCGCGTGGATTTTTACAAAGGACGATGGCACCACCTGTTCAGAAAGCAGTGGAAAACTACTGAACGTAATAATGTCTAGACACAGCGTTAAAAAGCTGGGGTTGATTCGCAAAGTCCTGTAAAGGATATGTAATTAACTTTTAGTGAGAGAGAGGAATTTCTCATAGGCCAGATATCCCACCTCTGCAGCCATCATGATCAAACCATCCTGAATCCATCTCTTCTCTGTGGTCTTCCTCTTCTCCTCTCTGCCGGTATGCCTCCTTCCATGACGGTCTTCTCCAACCCTTCGTGTCTCTTTGTATGCCCAAAATACTTCAATTTTCTTATTTGTAGTATCAGCCAGTTTTCTTTGATTTTGAGTTCTTTTCTGGATAGATCTATTTGTTCTCTTCTCTGTCCATAATATACAAAGAACTCTTATGTAACACTTATATTCAAAAGCACATATATGTTTTTTCACTGTCTTATTAAATGTCCATGATTCACACCCATACATTGCCACTGGGAATATGCATGCTCTTAGTATTCTGATCTTTGTTTTCCTATCAGTTCCGTTCCATGCAGTTTTTAGTTGTTTAATTTTTTGTAAAGCCATTTTTGCTCTTCTTTACTTCTTCTTCGAATGCTCCACATCGACCACTTGTTAACCACTCTATGTGATTTGTATGTAATCTGAGCCTAAGAGCGATTGTACGTTACGCCAGTTATGCGCCTACAAGTAGGCCAGCACATCCGATTTCTGCAATGCTTTTTATTTACTAGGTAGCTTCCCTAGGTCCTACATCAGTCGCCTCTTAACGGCATGCCTTGTAGGTTGCAGTGGTACTATTCTTTGTTTCCTCGTGGCCTCGGTACCACATGGGCGGCTCTTCTGTTAATTTCTTTCATCCAATTTCCATTTGTTGTTACCAATGTCTTATATTCAAGTAGTAGTATGTCCCTTGAGGAACATCGCTTTTATCACAGCCCGTCTGAAAAACTCTTTCTCTAGCAAGTTCTCCCACCTCAACCAGTGTCATGTTCAAGGTTTCTTTGATGCCCTGCTGTCACCTTTGTCGTAGTCATTACCTGCCTCGTATTCCAGAAACCATGCCTTCCATTACCGTTCTCTTCAAACCACGGTGACGTTTAACATTGCGAAAATATTTCATCTTCCAGGACATGATGTTATTTATAATTCAATGCTCCTTGATATTCAGGTCTTGTAGGATGTCTTTGTTTCTTCTCTTCTCTGTCAATGCTCCTTGATATTCAGGTCTTGTAGGATGTCTTTGTTTCTTCTCTTCTCTGTCAATGCTCCTTGATATTCAGGTCTTGTAGGATGTCTTTGTTTTTTTCTCTTCTCTGTCAATGCTCCTTGATATTCAGGTCTTGTAGGATGTCTTTGTTTCTTCTCTCTCTGTCAATGCTCCTTGATATTCAGGTCTTGTAGGATGTCTTTGTTTCTTCTCTTCTCTGTCAATGCTCCTTGATATTCAGGTCTTGTAGGATGTCTTTGTTTCTTCTCTTCTCTGTCAATGCTCCTTGATATTCAGGTCTTGTAGGATGTCTTTGTTTCTTCTCTTCTCTGTCAATGCTCCTTGATATTCAGGTCTTGTAGGATGTCTTTGTTTCTTCTTTTCTCTGTCAATGCTCCTTGATATTCAGGTCTTGTAGGATGTCTTTGTTTCTTCCCTTCTCTGTCAATGCTCCTTGATATTCAGGTCTTGTAGGATGTCTTTGTTTCTTCTCTGTCCAGGATATTCTAAGAACTTTTCTGTAACACCTTGTTTCAATTTTGTACTTTAATAGGTCCATCATCATTGCACTTCGGTGAGTAACCATGTGTGCTCTGATCTCTTTCTTGTACAGGAAGATCTCAGATGCAGTGCACAACCTTCATAGCACCAGGGAGGGTCACCGATGTAATTTTGAAGATGGTGAAGATATTTTTGTAGCAATTGTATTTTAATAATTTCTAATGAGTTTTACCTGGGCAGCGACTTTTCAACCTGTTCTTCTCAACTTTGAACCGCCAAGGGTTCTTTTACATGCTCAAATTGAACACAGGACCTCACGTTTTATCGTTGATCTCTGATAGGACTAGGAACTGGATCTCACCTACACTGAGATCAGGGATCTCGGGAAAAATATCCAGATGACTCCACTAGGGAGTGAACCTGGTACCTTTGACACAAGAGGCGAGCACCTAACTCTACGACACAGAGACCCTATAATGTTTGTGTTATGGTCCACGATTCACAATGTCTTATATTATATCAATTATATTGTCTCCCCAGACAAACAGACTCGTTGAGGTGACTTCAAACATCTGGGGAACCAAGTTCCAGATTATTGGTGTGGCCTCATCCCTTCCAGCATGTCTGGGACAAGTAGTGTACAAAACCTCACTGTTACATCTACAACCTCGACAGATGACCATAACCATTATGGAAATATCACCATCACGTCCAGTGTTGTCCAGGGACCCAAACTTTACACCTGCACCACATAGCACTGATGATGAGGATGACTTTTGTAAGTTGAACACGTCTTTATATTGTACATTTTGAAATAATGCAAAAACGATAACGATACACAGTGACGTTTCGACCAAAAGGTCTTTATCAAGCAAAGAATACAACAGAAGTGAAGAATTCACTTCTTACACAGCACAGAACATAGAATCAGACAATAAATTCTGTCTCCTTCTTCTTTGCGTCAGTTTTTACAACCAATTTTAATCACTCTTTGTGATATGTTTGATCATTGCCAAGAATGTGTATACGTTGCACATTGGTTTGGTAGGCCCCTAAACGCATAGAGTTCTGCATGTTTAGGACATGTGCATCCGATTTCAGCCAAACCTCCTTAGTCGCCTCTTACGAAATGCGTGGCAGGTAACAGTGGTTCTATTCTTTACACCCCAAATTTGGGCCCCAGTAACCACTGGCAAATAAATTCTGTGAATTAAAATCTGTGACGAAACACATTTTTTTATTCTTCACTTCTCTTGTATCCTTTGCTTGATAAAGTTCTTTTGGTCAAAACGTCGTTATGAATTGTTTTTGTATTTTGTAAAACTACAGTACTTTGTTTTTACGTGTTTCGACATTGCTACATAGTTTTACTGCAGTCTTCACTTATATCGACATTGTTACATAGTTTTACTGCAGTCTTCACTTATATCGACATTGCTACATAGTTTTACTGCAGTCTTCACTTATATCGACATTGTTACATAGTTTTACTGCAGTCTTCACTTATATCGATAATATTGTACATTGTCAGAAGACTTTGTTTATAATATCTGGCAGTAGGGATCATGTCTCTGCTCAACTTTCTGTACTGTTTTTTATTAGTATTGTAGCTTTCTTTCATTGTTCATTTGAGGATCATCTTCATCGCACATGTCCATAATTGCTCCAATCTCTTCCCAAGCATGTATTTCAGTGTGTTTAGATTAACAACTAATAATGGGAAAGCCACGAGAGAAAGCCCCAGTAGATACATCAACCAACACAGAACGGGAGTTGCTAGTCTAAACACATAGAAATACATGTTTGGGAGGAGATCGGAGCAATTATGGACATGTCCGATGTAGATGCTCCTCAAATTAATAATGAAGAAAATAATCAGCAGGAAACATCCTGCCAACTAGAGAGGCTATGTTTCCTACCTCTTGCCCTTGGAGGGTATCGTCCAAATAGAGAGACAGGGGGGAAATAGTGCAGTTTTTACCCATGATTTGCCTAAGGGTTTTCACTTAGGCATTGAGGCATCTTTGGACAACCAAAAACCACATGCAGGTCACAAAGAGAGGCCAACTTCTACTTCTCTCCCTCCATTTACTTATTTATAGAGGTGGGGGAGAAATGTAGTGATCTTGTGTGTGCTTGTTCTAATGCACTTTGTAAGCTGTTATTCATTGTCTTGAGGCTGTTCTTGATGTCGTCGCTCCATCTTTTGCGTGGTCATCCTCTTGTTTTGTACTTGTTATATTTTTTCTGTATGGCTCTCTGTGTTAGATGATATCAGGGCATTCTTGTCTCGTGTCTATACCATTTAATCTGTTGTTTTTTTATGAAGTTTTTTAAAAGAGAGGTCAACAAGTAGTGTTTAGAACGAATGCAGAAGAAGGAAAAAAATGGATCCATAAATGGGACTGTTAGTGCCACCCATGTGGTCCCGGGCTCGAGGGGAGAAAAGAATAGTACCACTGCAACTTACAATGCATGTCGTAAGAGGTGACTGATGTAGGACCTAGGAAGCTACCCTAGTAAATAAAAAGCATCGCAGAAATCGGATGTGCTGGCCTACTTGTAGGCACATAACTGGCACAATGTACAATCGCTGTTAGCCTTAGATCACATACAAATCACACAGAGTGGTTTAACAAGTGGTCGATATGGAACGTTTGAAGAAGAAGATGGCTGTTAGTGCCAGAGTATTACTTCTGTTGATAAATTTCTCATTGATTTGATCCTGCCTGTAGGGACTAGTGACTTAGATTTGGCTGGACAGAAAAAGACAGTTGAAGTCACAGTACATGATGTACCCTCTCTTCAGTCTCATGATTCCAGTTGTAAGGTGGAAGGATCTGTGGTAGATGGAGGCCGCAGGTAAGATACCTCATTCACTTGATATATTTACTACCTATTACCTGTCAATTGAAATTGAAGATTTTGAAACAAGGTGCTATAGAAAAGTTCTTAGAACATCCTGGACAGAGAAGGGAAGAAACAAAGACATCCTACAAGACCTGAATATCAAGGAGCATTGGCTTATAAATAACATTATGTCCCGGAAGATGAAATATTTTGGCCACATTAAACGCCACACTGGTTTGGAGAGAACAGTAATGGAAGGTATGGTTCCTGGAACACGAGGCAGGGAATGACGAAGATGGCAGCAGGATATCAAAGAAACCTTGAACATGTGCTGGAGGAGGAGGGAGAATATGCTAAAGACAGAACTATTTAGGCGGGCTGTGATGAATGCGACGTTCCGCAATTGACATGCAACTACTTGATTACCGGTCAATCAATCATGTATGATGTCATTTACAGAACATCACTCTCATCACAGCCCACTTGAAAAAATTCTCGGTCTCTAGCAAGTTCTTGCACCTCCTCCACGTCATATAAAAAGTTTCTTTAACTCTTATATAATACGATAAACCACCTGATAAATCATTCAGCAAGTATCAATTGTCCGAAAGATCACTTCAAGTGCCAACATGTTTTATTTTTAAACCCAAGTTATTCCTAAGATCCATTTGATGCTCCTTCATCTTCACCCTTTGCCTCTAAGGGACCATAGATCCGCAACCAAGGCATTCCAATCCCGCCTTTCCTTGGCCATCTTCACCAGCTCTCTTCGCTCTTCCCATTTTCTTGCATTCTATCTTCATACTTCCGAGGTCCTTCTTCTTCCTAGGGTGGTGAACTATGAATTTCTTGGTTGTGGTTTCTGTAGCTATTTAGTGTTTTTTACAGTGTGGGGCAGCTAACCAACCTCATTAGTCTCCTCTTATGATAAGCGTGGCAGGTAACAGTGGTAATATTCTTTACACCCCAAATTTGGTCCCCGGTAACCACTCAGGGGTAACCTATTTGATACTACTTTTGAATAATTTTGTGTGCGTGTAGAATACAGCAGGTGAAGTTATCAAATATCGTTTTCAACTCAGCATATTCTGAGTTGCTGAGTTGAAAACTATCACACAAGTCACTAGAGAAGCGTAAGACAAATACATAAAACCACAACACTGGGTTAACAACCGGTAACAGTATGCTGACAAAAGAAGAAGAAAAGAAGAAGAAGATATTCTGATATTTGAAATAGTAATCTAGAGTTCTATAGAAAATTGTATTCTAAAAACTGGCCGCGTAAAAATGGGAAGTTTAGTATACCAAGAGTTAATGTAATTTTGGCCACCTGTGTGTTACCAGGGCCCGCAAATGGAGCAAAGAATAGTAAGACTGCGACCTACAAGGCAAGTAGTAAGAGACGACTGAGGTAGGGGCCTACTGAAGCTACCCGAATAAATAAAAAGCATAGCAGAAATCGGGTGTGCTGGTCTACTTGTAGGGGTATAACTGGCAGAGCGTACAATTGCTCCTGGGCTCGGTTCACATACAAATCACAAAGAGTGGTAACTAGTGGTTGATATGGAACATTTGAAAAAGAAGAATATATTCAATGTTATCTCTTTTATAAACTTCATTGTTTTTTTAATTATATTTTCTTCCAAACCAGATCTGTTAGTATGGATTCTCCTCTGATTGAGTACATCGATGTAATGAATGGAGAAATCAATCCAACAGGGAAACTATGTTCTTCAGGAACTGTTCGCTCACGATCACTATCTCCTGTTTGGAACTCGCTGACACAGACCTCGTCTGTATTGAAGCAAGAAGGCATCAGTAGCGACACAAAACCAGAGACGAACGGCAGTACAGGTTGGCAAGGTGCTCGACCAAAATCTCAACCAGGCAAACTAAGTAGCAAAACTCGGAGCCCTAACAGCAACAGCAGAAGTAACGTTCCAAACAGTAGTCCCAGACGGGGGGACACCGGCAATGCCAGGCATAGTGAAATTAGTAGTCCCAGACTTGGTGATGCTAGACTTGGTGACACCAGTGGTGCCAGACTTAATGATGTCAATAATCAAAGACATAGTGATGCCAGTAGTCCTAAACGGGATGATGCTAGCAGTTCTAGACGCGGACACAACAACAGCCACAAGCGAGCAGCGTTATCTAGCAGTGGTCACTGCAACAGCCATTCCAGCTTCCAGTATGCAAATACCAGTGGGGTTATGACCCATACAGCCCCAACCAATAGAGTGAAGTCTTATCAATCCAGTCCTCCTGCGACCGTGAAGAGTAAAATACAAGCTACAGGGTTCAAGCGATTCGATGTTGGTAACTGTGTGGACAAGGCAATACTAAGTGGAATCAGCAATGAGGGTGTGTTGAAATGTGAGGAATCTATTTCAACGTTCAGAGACCACACATTATCCCAGAATTTTTCAGGCAGCGGTGCTGGAAGTGTTATTATTCCATTGGTTGATACAGTCAAAGGGGAGGGACCAAGGTGGGCAGATCCAGCATCTCCAATCGCAAAGCTTCTAGAGGATGGTGTAACAGAGATTTCAAACATACCTTCAGAGAACAACTTGGTGGCAGACTGCAGCCCTACTGCACCAAATTGTCTAGACCTTCATAGAAGGTATGTGTATCCTTGTGTATCTTATGTCTTTTAGTTTTAGTCTTGTAAGCTTTCTGTGGTGGCGTTTGTGGCCTAGGGATAACGACTGGTCTATTAACTCCGACGTTCTGAGTTCGAATCATGCTGCGGACAGTTTGGTTGCAAATTGTTTTGTGGGGATTTTTACAAAAGGACAATGACACCACCCGTTCAGAAAGCAATGGCAAACTATTGAACGTAATAATGCCTAGAAAATCGCAAACAGCGTTTAAAGCTGGGTTAATTGCAAAGTCCTGTAAAGGATATGCAATTAACTTTTATTTAAAGCTTTCTGTGCAAACGCAATATTTACACTAAGACAGATCTGCGAACAAATAATCGAATACACTCAAAGTAAGAATCTTATATTTGCAATAAAATGACATAAAATGCAATCACACTAAAACCGAAATAATGAATATAGAAAGAAAACATAATAAACTAAACAGCCATGTCAATGGCATTACAATCAACCAAGTGCAAGAATTCAAATACTTAGGAAGCATATTCACAGAAGATGGAAGACTAGACAGAGAGATAGAGGCTAGAGTGCAAAAACATTTTTCTACTAGCTAGCCCCATTGTTAAGGCACTCAAATAGCTCACGGACAGCTAAGCAACAGATGATCAACAGCATTTTCATGTCTACTCTGTGTTACTAGAGCCAAACATGGACAATGAGCAAAGCGCAGTCACAAAAATAACTACATGTGAAATGCAATGCCTTCAAAAAGTTACCAACAACACCAGAAAAGACAGTCACCAACATGGCATAAAAAAGAAAGATGGCACAGAACCTTGCTTGAATTATATTGAGAAAAAAAGAATAAGTGGTTCAGCCACTTACTAAAAATGCAACCGAAATCCACAGAATACAGAGTCTTCTACAACAGAACACCAGGAAAGAAGGCAGAGGAAGACCACAAAAACAGATGATTAGATGGCATAGCAGAATCCTGTCAAAAAGCAAAAATAACTATCACCCAAGCCAGAAGAGTAGAGTAAGATAAAAACAGAAAATCACAACACTGGACAACAACCCAGTATCAGTGTAATGACAAAAGAAGAAGAAGATGAATATTTTACATTTAGTTCTCTTGTAGCATTTCAAACTTTTCATTAAGCATGAATTTAATTCTAATTGTTGTTTCATACTGTGACCATGACCTACTATTCTCTTTGTTTGCAGACTGTACCTGGCTCAACAATATATCGTGGACACAGGTACCCCCATCTCACCAAGTAACTGTCCGTCGTGTTTGCCTATACAGAATGTATCAGATACGGAAGCCAGTCCTAATCTGTCTTGTCTGAGTCCATTAACACAATCAGACAATACTGCTTATAACAATTTGTGGAACTGTTCAGATCGGCTTAGAGATGGTTCTAGCGTTGAGTCGCGATTGACGGACGACAGGAGAAACTCTTCTCCTAGTGGAATCATTGACAGTTCTGCTGCGTCTGCATCTCCTTCAACAAAGATAGCGCAGAACCTGCTTCAGAGTGAATCAACAGTATTAAGAAATGTGCAAGCTTTAGCACTTCACAGAGATCAACCACAAAGCTCATTAACATTCCACCGTGACCATTTACTGCATCAATCCACAAAAACATGTAAAAATACTTCAGGCATCCTCCAACAAATCCAACCTCAATTAGAATTAGCATCGGATTCAAATATATCACACCAGAACTTGTTGGAAACAGATGCAGTGCAACAACACACCTCATTCCATGATGACTCTATGCATCAGTTATCAGCTAAAGAAGATCAAAATAACCAGCCTCAGCAGCAGAACTTAACATTTTCATCAAATTCAGGAGATGTATCTATCCATCAAACGCAAGAGAAACATAAAGATCAGAATCTCCATCAACAGATGGATGTCGCAGTTGATCAGTTCCCCGATATTCCATCAAAGGCTCCAATCTCGCATGTGCATTCCCAACTGTCGAACGATCTTTCATCATTTGACAAGCTCAATCTCATTCTTTCCGAGGATCCTCTAGTCCAGAACTCTGCACATAACTTCCGATCAATGCCAGGGTTTGTCATGAAGAATCCTGACTTTAAAGACGAAGATGACAAATCCTCATCATCGGAGCTAGAAATTCCTGAAAATTCTGTGGAACAGCTTACAAAATCAATTCTGTGCAAGGAAGATTTGCTAGAAGACCATGTTCATAGTCTTGAAATCCATCAAACCAGTGCCTCATTACCTTCATCCCCCATCCGTTTTGGAGCCAAACAGAACACAAACAACCATAACCTTCACGAAGAGATACTCAAAGGTAGATGCAAACATCTGAGTCCCTTAATGGGACGGAAGAGTCGGGATGTCTTGCCACCAACGCGAGATTTTTATGCAGTAGACGATCCCAGATTGAATAATTACGAAACTTTGGAAGTGTTTCAGAAATCTCAGCTCAAACAGAAGGTAGGTTTGTCCAAAAAAATGATCTGGGCGAGATAAAAGGTCTCGCCTGCATGGTGCCGGGGCATGCATGGGAAGCAAAGAATAGTACCACTTTGACCTACAAGGCATGTCATAAGAGATGACTCATCCGAGTGCTTACCGGGGCGCAAATTGGGGTGTAAAGAATGGAACCACTGTTACCTGCCGCGCATGGCGTAAGAGGCGACTAAGGAGGTTGGGTGTGGGGCAAACTACCCTACACCGTAAAAAACACTAGATGGCTACAGAGCGGAGAGCGAACCAAGTAAACCCTGCTGAAACCGGACACATCGCCGAAGGATAAGCATCAGAGCTCCAAATGGTGCTGAAGATGTGACGTAAAACACACCAATGCTAAGGCTGCATGAATCAGATTTTCACATGAATAGAATTTATGGGAGATCTGGTACATCGGTCTGGATGGTGATCGCAGAAAGAGAGAGTAAGAGATGACTGATGTAGGACCTAGGAAGCTACCCTAGTAAATAAAAAGAATCACAGAAATCAGATGTACTGGCCTACTTGTAAACGCATAACTGGCACAACGTACAATCGCTCTTAGGCTCAGATCACATATAAATCACACCAAGAAGTTAACAAGTTGTCGATATGGAGCGTTCAAAGAAGATGATAAAAGGTCTATTGTCTTTCCCCAGGTGGATGATGGGATTGGTTGTCCACTCTTGCCGTTAAGTGTAGTGGTGGGAGCTTTATTTTGTGTTTCAAGTCCAGATGAGTCGCCCTTGTTGTGTTATATCCGTGTTTATTTAGTGTGGTCTCGATATTGTCTATCCATCTTTTCCTTGGTCTTCCCTTGGCTGTAGTACCTGATCTCTTTTTATTGTATGTTGCTATTGGTGGTTGGTTGTAATCCATTCTCATTAAATGTCCGGACCACTGTATTTGTTGTCTTTCAATGTATTCGATGCATGAAGTTATGCTCACTCTGCTTCTGATGTCCTCATTTCGTAATCTATCTTTCCTGCGGACCTCCATTACTTACCTCAAGCATTTCATTTCACATGTAGGGAGCTTTCTGTGATGTGTTGCTGTCAGAGACCAAGTTTGACACTGGTTACAAAGTGTTCTAATAAATAATAATTCCTCTCGTACCTTTATACGTTACATACCGGCAAGTAATTTCTCCATACCGCTCTGTCCTGGACAACTCGCTCAATCTCATCCATGGAACTGAGACAGATATTTCTTGCCTCTCTCAGCAAAGTTTGTTACAGGGTCTCCTTAGGTCATCCTCTCTTTCTTGTACCCTTTGCATCCCACTTCAATGCCTGCTTTGATAATCGTTGATCATTTCTCCTCAAGGTGTGTCCAACATATCCCTATCTTCTCTTTCTTATAACAGTTGTCACTAGTGGTTGAACAAAGTGTTGGTAGTAGAAAAATACTTTTTATCATCTTTTACTTCCATCTTGGGGGGACTGCCTAGAGTAGTTGATAGTAGCTCAGCCTGCTAGCTGTGAGACGCCTCATAGCTCGGGTTCGAACCTACTGTCCGGCATTTGTTCGAGTCCCTGGTCTTACTCAGGACGATAACGTGAGTACCTCTGAAGTCTGAGAAAATCTGCCTGTATGGCGAGGAATACTAATTACGAGTACATTGAGCACACGGCTGCCAGTGTAAAGTAATTTACAATGTGCACGATGCTGCCATTGTAAGAAATTGGAAAAACAGATTTTCACGCAAAAATCAGTTTCAGAGATGGAACTTCGTCTGAGTTAAAAGCGGACGAAAAAAAAAAAAAAATAACTTCCATCTTGATCTTTGGGTGTTGTAGTAATGATAAAAGGTAGGCTGGGATAAGAAAATAATTTGGCTTAGATAAAAGGTAGGCTTGGATAAGAAAATAATCTGGGTTAAATCAAAAGTAGGCTTGGATAAGAAAATAATATGAGCTAGATAAAAAGTTAGGCTTGCAAGTAAATATATTATTAGCTAGATAGAAGTATATTCCACAAATCCATGCAGTCCCATTGCTGTGTCATCATTCAATGTTATATCCATGGATTTTGCTTGCAAATTTTGATTACTTCCCTGGTCACTTTCTTGCTTATTTGAATCTTTCCTGCTTGGGTCTCTTTCCTTCTTATTTGGGTCACTGGCTTGCTTATTTGGGTAATTCTTTCATATTTAGGTCATTCCATTCCTTCATATTTGGGTCGTTCCTTCATATTTGTGTGATTCCTTCATATTTGTGTCATTCCTTCATATTTGTGTCATTCCTTCATATTTGTGTGATTCCTTCATATTTGGGTTATTCCCTGTTTATATGTGTTACTTTAACATCTATTTGTTTTATTTTATTTCGTATAATTTCACAATTCTCAGTTTCAACTTTTTTGCTGAATGGAGAAATATTGTTGACAATCATATCATTGGCTGGATAGATAGTCACCTTTGTGTTAATTTGTGAATACTATTGCCTGCAGGTGAGACATCGTTTGAGTGAACCCTGTCCACGCCATGAACAGGCGCGGACATTTACCATGCACAACAAAGCACCGTTGTGGAATGAGACTAGTCAGGTTTACCAGCTGGACTTTGGAGGACGAGTAACTCAAGAATCTGCGAAGAACTTTCAGATTGAGCTCCGAGGAAAACAGGTGAGATTAAAAAATGTTCACACCTGTCAGACTTTGCGAAACTTTTAGAATATCTTTGTTGTTCGTTTGCATTTGTTCTTATCAACTAGGTTAAAATGAATGCCAAGCTACTGAGTTAGTGCTTGAGCAACGCTGTGAGTTATGAATGTAACATGGAATGATTTTTGCTGTTTCAACCGTGCGTTTGTTGTGTGTATTCAGAAAATGGCAGACAGCTATTATGATGAACCGACTCTGTCTGCTGTATGCAGTGATATTGCGGGTGCAGAAAGCTGGATTTTGTCGTGATTGATGTTCCCTTCGACATGAACTGCAGTTTAAGTGATGAACAGTTTTGTGTTGACACTTTATAGCGACTGCCGTATGCATTTATGTGGTGCAGGCTGCTTTTTATGGTGGTACACGGCTGTTTCATTCTGGAATTAGTTCACACAGGAGACATTTTAATTACAATTGTACAATTGCTTTTAGGCTCAGATCACATACAAATCACAAAAAGGGGTTAACAAATGGTCAATATGAAGCATTCGAAGAAGTAGAAAGGTCAGCTCTATCCATTGGCTGGCCCCATGATATGGTTGCAGAGGCAGTCAGCCTGTCTGCTCTCTCATTGCCAACGACAACCATGTGCCCCGAAACAAAGATAAGTGTAATTCTGTAAATTGTTGACGATTGTACTGATTCAGTACATTGCCTGCGCACCGAACTAGTCTTCACCTTTCTGTATGGTAAATTATCTGTATTGTTTGCACCGAGAACATGAGTACTTACGAACCGAACCAGTCTTCACCTTTCTGTATGGTAAATTATCTATATTGTTTGCACCGAGAACACGAGTACTTGATACAACTACAGCATATAGAACAAGCACATCTGAATCTCATCCAAAGTGTATGCATATTATCCAACAGGATACAAATTTTACAGGCAGGCAACTGTAAGACTTTCTATATCCTCTTCATGTCCCGATTGACACATAAAGGCTTCCACAAGAAACCTCCACTGTTGCCGTTCTGCTGCCTTTCTACCAACCTTCTCCCATGTCAGGCCACACTCCTTCATCTCTCTCTCTCTCTCTCTCTCTCTCTCTCCACCGTTCTTCTCCATGTTTCCTTTGGACATCCAGGCCTTCTCTTCCCATCCGCTGTCCATCTGACAGCTGTCCTAGCCAATGCCCCCACTGGCATACGACATACACGTGCTTATGTTTCCGTAACATGATGTATTTTTTAAAAAAGAAATGGGTTGTTAGCCCATTGTCCAACCCCCAACCTGGAGGACCAGAAGGCCACATTTTGTCTGCCCTCTATCGTTCAACCTTTCTTACATGGGTGTCCCTACTAGGAGCAAAACTCCTGTCAGCATAGCTTTCCATATCATGGAGGTACACAAGCTCCCCACCACTGCCTTAGTCATAGGGAGGCTTCAGAGCTGACGCATGCCAAATTTGATCATGAAGACGATTGTCTTTTCTGAAATGTTTTTTAATAGTCTGTAATTACACCTAAGCATAATGGCTGGTTGCAACAGAGCGAATAGAATGTATTTTGGGATCGCCAATAGCGACGTGTGCTAGTGGCTGCTAACTATGGAAATTGTGAGGTTTGAGGCCAGCTTTGGCAAAAATGTGGATGTACGACGCGGTTAACCTGGTTAACTACGGAAGACCTTTATTTGAAGATCTAAATTACAAGCACCTTTGAAGCCGGAGTAACACTCGCCTAAATGGCAAGAAGAACCTGCTGCCTTGCAGGTCGGCTGGGGACAGCGAACCCAGTAAATGCTGGCTGAAACCGAACATATCGCCGAAGGATAAGCACCAGAGCTCCAAATGGTGCTGAAGATGTGATGAAACTCATCCATGCTAAGGCTGCATGAATCAGATTTTCACATGAATCAGATTTATGGGGAAATCTGGTACATCAGCCTAAGGGTGATCGCGAGAGAGAGAGAGAGGGAATGGCAAGAATACTGCTGATAGGAAAGTATGCCTTCTCACAAAAATCAGAGGCAAAATATTGTTGTTATTGTTATCTGCTGTTAGTTATGTGAGTTAGTTATTGTAGTGATGTTTCTGTTATCCTCTGACATACACAACATTTTATTTGGTTTATATTTATATACAATAATAAAACATTCTGATCTTGAAATTGGTTATCTATTGTTTCAGGTGATGCAGTTTGGTCGTATAGAAAATAATGCATATACTTTAGACTTTCAACATCCCTTCACTGCTGTCCAGGCATTTGCTGTAGCCTTGGCAAATGTCACACAGAGGCTCAAGTAGTGATCCAGTTCAAAGTAAAGCCACACATCAAGAACATGCTGTCCAGGCATTTGCTGTAGCCTTGGCAAATGTCACACAGAGGCTCAAGTAGTGATCCAGTTCAAAGTAAAGCCACACATCAAGAACATGCTGTCCAGGCATTTGCTGTAGCCTTGGCAAATGTCACACAGAGGCTCAAGTAGTGATCCAGTTCAAAGTAAAGCCACACATCAAGAACATGCTGTCCAGGCATTTGCTGTAGCATTGGCAAATGTCACACAGAGGCTCAAGTAGTGATCGAGGTCAAAGTAAGGTCACACATCAAGAACATTCAACTTGTGTGTCATCATCATCATCCTCGTTGTTAGAACAAACTTATATACATTATTTTGTTGGGAAGTTGAAGATAGATAAAGGGATGTTCATCGGTCTCTTCACGACTGCCTTTTGGATGAGGACACTAAAATAAATGTTGAATTGATCCAGCGATTTAAGCAATTTGGAGTTACCCAAAGTAGAACTGGATGCATGAAGGGCAGAATGAGGAGTATGTTTAATTAGCGAGCCATGGGAACCATTAGTATGCATACTCTTTGATATCTGTTGGGGGAACTGAACACCTATGGGTCTACCTGGAGTGCAATGATGTCAGTTTAGTAGCCAATAACTCCATATTTTTTTTTATCTCTGCACGCATTAATTTTGCAATATATAATAAATTAGCAAGTATACTGACTTGATGCCATATTAAAATCTACAGCGAGCCAGTCTATCAACTCAGAGGGACAAAAGAGTTAAGTCTCTTGTGTTAGTTTAAGATTGATGGGTATTTTTGTCAAGTACATTGCCAGATATTTGGAACAATTTTTAGATCTGCAAATATAGAAATATTGATGAAAATGGCCAAGTTGTACAAAAAACATTGATATTTGGCTTCTTATTTGTGTATAAATATCTACATCTTTTGTGTTCATTTTGAGAATGGTCTATTTCTGAATTAATTTCTTGTCTTATTAACTCCTTGTGGACCAAACGCCACACTATGTGACTTTGGGTTGGATGCCTTTTTACCAGGAGCCACACTAAAGGACGTTTTTAATTCTAAAAACAAATGGCTTGTAAAAACATAGCTTTTGCCCTGGTCTACTAAGAGTTAAATTGTAGTAATTCATTTTGTTATGTTTTTTCTATGAATTGTTTATTAAATGTGTTGGACAATGTTTGAGACAATGTAAATTTGATTGATAGGACCATCATCATTGCACTTCGGTGAGTAACCATGTGTGCTCTGATCTCTTTCTTACACAGGAAGATCTCAGGGACAGTGCACAAACTCTGTAGCAGCGGCGAGGGTCCCTGATGAAATTTAGAAGATGAAAATAGTTTGTTAATTTCATTTTTGTAATCTCTTTCATGAATTTTACTCAGGCAGCGATTTTTTAGTCTGCTTTTCTCAATTTTGAACTGCCAAGGGTTTTTTTACGTGCTCAATTTGAACACGGGACCAACATTTTATCGTCCGTCTCTGATATGACTAGGAGCTCAATCTCACCTACACTGAGATTAGGGATCTCTGGAATAATATTCTGATGGTGCCAAGAGGGAGCGAACCGAGTACATATGGAGCGAGAGGCAAGCATCTTACTTCTACGCCACAGAGACACACAACATAAATAACACGTAAAGTTGACCTTCTTTACTATTTTGTTACTGTCAAATTATGTACATTTTGAATCTTGTGCAAATCCTTGATTGCATTAGCAACATTCGTCAATCTACCCACCGTCAGTAAACCTGTCACCACCATCATCATCATTTATACTACTCTGTTTCTGTAGGCTGACTACTTATTACTTTGTACAGAGTGAGGGCACTGAACCAAAAAATCTGTGTTCCTTAATTATCAAGAAATATGAGTTGCTAAATTAATATGTTATTTGTTTCTTTGTTAAAATGATAACTGATAATGAATGTTTTTCTGATATTTTTTCAAAGTTAAATCGGGAACAAGTTCTGTCCATAATGTCTAAAGTTGAAGTATTGACTTCATTATGTCAGATTCCCCCATATTGCTCCGTTCCTGTCGGCAGAGATGACACTCCACCTACTGAGAGTTTGCACGAACTCTGTAGCTCCAACAACAATCATAGGGATCTTATGAAAAAATGTAACATGTAACTCTGTCCAGATTCAAACCCCACAATCTTCAGAACGACATGCAAACGTCTAAACCACTTTGCCATTGAGACCCCCGTCTATATTGTAATTTTGTTCATAAAAATGATGATGATGATGAGAGCTGTTAGGATTGTTGTATGATGTGCTCTCTCTGGATGACCTCTGCACAATGGGATAGATGGAGTAGCAACTTAGTAACAATAATATATATGTATTTGTTTAGGTGAGATGGGAGTTGAAATGGTAAACAAAAACGTGGAAGACACAAAAACGATTTGGAGGAGAACAGAAGAACATGAACTGAAAGAAATAAATCACAGCTGGAACACAATACAGAGGACAGCTAATAATAGAGAAGAATGGTGTACATGTGTTTGCTGCCCTAAGTAACAAGTACGTTACTGGCTAGAGAGAGAGAGAGAGAGTTGTTTATATATAGCATGTATTCATTATTTCATTATGAACTAACTCAAGTTGTCAGTCTTATCATGCTTATTCCTCTCTGCACCTTGTGGAGTATAGGTTCTCAACAGTTTTCCTCACTCTCTCCTGTCCCTAACCATTTTATTTATGGTTTCCTATAATAATCCAGCATACCTCATGAAGACTTCATGTCCAGGTCATTTTAAGGTGTTATCTTTTCAATTTCCCTTGCTAGTTCCACTCAAGCTCAAAATAAGGGCTGAAAGGATCACCCATTGCACAAGTTGCTCAACACCAGTGGTGGAAATTGGTTAAAGCAGGGGCAAGTCGTGGGTTGGCCATGTTGCAGACACTGTTCAGCTGGTATGCGGCACACAAATATCGATTATGGGAAAGAATGAATACCGATGCCTTCAATATACGGAAACATTTTTTCAACCATCATTAAATTTGACTAGCTGGCTCTGCCACCATATCAGCAAATGGATAGAGCTGATATTTTGAACACCCTCATAGAGTGGCCGTAAAGAAGATTTTCATTTAAACCAATCCACGTCAACTACTAGATTGCAGGAGCTGGGTTTGAAGATTGGAGTAGCAAGAAAAGAACAGCATAACAGGTATGTGAGTAGGCTCATCAATCAAAATTGAACTGGTATGGTCAGTCGCTGGATGCTGTTGGAGATATTGCGGAGGTCAGAGCACCTTTAGACATGTCCGGAGTGCAATAAAGATATTATATACTGAAACTTGCTATCCTTAGTCTGAAGATGATGTACTCGCCCTCTCTTGCTAAGGACTGTGCGGAGTCTTAAAGGAAGTGACCTGGATTGAATTCTTTTATCTTTTGTATATGTTACGTTGAATAATGTGTGCATGTATCTGTTATTATTTTGTATGTTAAATCACATCATATCTCTTGGATAAAATAACATAATGTATTTATAATGACAACTACACAAGCCTTTTTACTGAGCAATATCAATTACAATATTCCAATAAGCTTTCACGACTAGTCGGAACTAATTTGGACATGTCCCACCGCCACTTTTATATAGGATCTTGCCACAATTAAATAGAACAGCGTTTCCAAACTGGCAAACTGGGGTCCGCAGACCTCCGGGATCCGTGAGGACTACGGGGGGTCATCAAGCGCTTGAAGAAATATTATGATCTTTGATATTTCAAACAGAAATATAAATTTTAAAAATATATATAAAAACAGTGGTAAACTAGTTCCGCTGGAAATCAAGACGACCCAGACCGGAGTCTAAGTGAAAGATCATTTGAAGTTTCCCACAGTCTGAGAACATTGTTTACTATTGTAACACAAAGATAATTCCTTCCTGTTGTCCATTTTGATATATAGAAACTTTTGGGGGTAGCAAAATGTATTTAAAATGGGGTCAGCGGTAATGCAAAGTTTGGGAACCACTGATAAATGGATTAGGTTGGTATACATAGTTACACTACGTTGCAAGAGCTGGGATTGGAGTGGCCAGACAAGAACGGCACAACAGGTATATGAGTAGGCTCGTCAATCAAAATTGAACTCGTATGGTCAGCTGTTGAATGCTGTTGGAGATATCGCGAAGGAGATCGGAGAACCGATGGATATGTCCGGCAATGAAGATATTTCAAACTGAAGCTGAAACATAGTGATACTGAAAATCCTACTCAACATTCAAAATTGCAATATTTATTATTTTTGTTCCCCAAAGCATAAATCAAATTATTTGAAAAAATATCATAGTGTTTATTGTTTAACTGTAAATTGGACTTTAGCTGATTGGCTACCAAATTGAATTTATGTTCTATTTTCCCATTGCAGTGTAGTTTTCTTAATTATTAACCGATTTTTATGAATAATATATCATTTTGTAGGTAAATGCATTTTCTTTCAGATAGAGCTAAAACACACAGTAGCGCTCCGAGCTGGCACATCGGAGCCAATCAGTTTAATCACAAATATTGATTAAAATTATATTGTTATGAATTTTATTTCACAAACACTTCTCATTGTTGTGGAGTTATTGCCCTTACCCAGGGAATTCAGTAGACACTTTTTCTGAAGTACTGGGGTTTAAAGGGTTAACTTTTAATCCACTAGTGGCTAATACTGCAATTGAAAATGATGCTACAACATTGACTTGATATTATTTGAAATTTTCAAATTGATATTTTGTTTAAAAAATGTAACTAGTCTAAAGCTGCTTATATCTCCACAGAGTTTGTCTTAGAATGCCTTCCATGGAAGCCTTCTCAAGTCGTGATATATATATATATATAAGAATAAGTTGAATTACATTGTATACATTTTCTGTATGTCTGTTGACATTAATTGAAGATATCTGGATATCCTATGGACTTGAAATTTGACAAAAGGATAGCTTTCATAGATGGGTAGATGTAAATATTATAAAGCCGGACAATTGGTTTGTTTCTATATCTAAATTCCAACATAACGAAATGGTCATGAAAAGTTAAAAACCCAAAAGTTGTATCATGTTTTAACTTGCAGGTCCATGTTAAAGTGATGATGCCAACTATTATTATAAGATATTTTAGCACATTTGCTAAGAGGTGCGTGTGGCTAATTGATAAGTGTTGCAGTCTACCATACGGTAGACCCATGTTCGATTCACGGTAAGGACAAGAATTTTTTTTAAAACACATCTGGGCACTGTTCGATAAGTTTATAAACTGAATAAATTCAATTTGCAATTGTAAATGTTTGCTGATTTTGAGGGGAGACGGGGCATGTTTCTTAAATATGCTCAGTCTCGCACTGTTTGGTACTTACAAATTTTGAAATGATACAACTTCATAGATCTATCGAAACTAATGAAGTTAGAGATATGAGGTTGGAGAATGATATGGAAAAAAAATGAAGGCCAGAAACATGGAGACAGAGGAGGAGAGATGAGTTATTAGGCTTGACTACAGCCGAAAGGAGGAGTGTAAAGGCAATTGATGAGGAAACTAAAGAGGAACGACCTGGAAGATCAGCGGACAAGGATAACAAATGTAACTTTAAATGTGTTGAACATAAGAACTAGATTTAAACTAAATCCTCCGTGGAAGAACGGTATATCTGCTAGTTGGGTACAACTGGATGTTCAGGCAATATTTGATCAGTTTCATAACTATTACTTGAGAGAATGACAGAGCAATAGTTTGTGTGCTTGTTTTGTAGATGTGTGGATTCTATATTCAAAATCATTAGAGACTATTGTTAAAAAAGATTGGACATGTATGTCATATGCCAGTAGGGACATTGGCTAAGACAAGATCTCGGAAGGACAACGGATGAGAAAAAAGGCATGGACACCCAAAGTAAACATGGAGAACTGTGGAAAGAGAATTTAAAGTGTGGCCTGACATTGGGAACAATTGGTAGAATGGCAACAGATTGGCAACAGTGGAAATCTCTTGTGGAAACCTTGTGTCTTGAGACGGACACGAAAAGAGATCGATAGATGTTCAAAATCCCCAGTGGAAGTTATCAGATAGCAATGGTACTTAGATTGTTGACCAAGCCTCATAGAGTACAAGAGAAACACAATGAAGTCAAGATGATCAGTGCATGATGTTGACCAGATTAGGTTAACCAAGTATCAATAGAGTACAAGAGAAACACAGTGAAATCAAGATGATCAGTGCATGATGTTGACCAGATTAGGTTAACCAAGTATCAATAGAGTACAAGAGAAACACAGTGAAATCAAGATGATCAGTGCATGATGTTGACCAGATTAGGTTAACCAAGTATCAATAGAGTACAAGAGAAACAGTGAAATCAAGATGATCAGTGCATGATGTTGAGCAGATTAAGTTAACCAAGTATCAATAGAGTACAAGAGAAACACAATGAAGTCAAGATGATCAGTGCATGATGTTGACCAGATTAGGTTAACCAAGTATCAATAGAGTACGAGAGAAACACAGTGAAATCAAGATGATCAGTGCATGATGTTGACCAGATTAGGTTAACCAAGTATCAATAGAGTACAAGAGAAACACAGTGAAATCAAGATGATCAGTGCATGATGTTGACCAGATTAAGTTAACCAAGTATCAATAGAGTACAAGAGAAACACAGTGAAATCAAGATGATCAGTGCATGATGTTGACCAGATTAGGTTAACCAAGTATCAATAGAGTACGAGAGAAACACAATGAAATCAAGATGATCAGTGCATGATGTTGAGCAGATTAGGTTAACCAAGTATCAATAGAGTACGAGAGAAACACAGTGAAGTCAAGATGATCAGTGCATGATGTTGAGCAGATTAAGTTAACCAAGTATCAATAGAGTACGAGAGAAACACAATAAAGTCAAGATGATCAGTGCATGGTGTTGACCAGATTAAGTTAACCAAGTATCAATAGAGTACGAGAGAAACACAATGAAATCAAGATGATCAGTGCATGGTGTTGACCAGATTAGGTTAACCAAGTATCAATAGAGTACGAGAGAAACACAGTAAAGTCAAAGCAGTCAGTCATCCGTGTGGTGCCGGGGCCTGCAAGGGAAGCAAAGAATAGTACCACTGCAACCTACAATGCATGTCGTAAGAGGTGACTGATGTAGACCCTAGGATGCTACCTAGTAAATAAAATCGGATGTTCTGGCCTACTTATAGGCACATAACTGGCACAATGTACAATCGCTCATGGCTCAGATCACATATAAATCACACAAAGTGGTTGACAAGTTTTCGATATGGAGCTTTCAAAGAAGACAAAAGAAAGTGGTCAGTGCATGATGTTGAACACATCAGCTATCATGCCATTGATCAAAGGAAAACATGGGCCTAACATAGTATTCTCTAATATCATATATTATCATATCTCCTTCTTCTTTGCTTCGGCTTCTACGCTCGTCTAAACCATGAGATGGGCTGCCTCTATGTAGCTGCATATCAGTTGGAGTCATATCAAAATGTATACTTTCTTTAACTTTTTTTTTTTTTTTTTATAAATAAACAACTTTTATTTGAGTGCCACGACAGCACTTGATTTGTAGATGCATGATTCCTGGTTCGAATCCTCAGTTGAAGTAAAAAAATTCAAACACAGGTTTTTACTTTTCTTAACAATTGTTAATTAAAAGTTCCTATTTGTAGCTTGTAAATACGTAAGCTATATGCTGAACAACAACTAGTATGTATTCATACGGCCATTCAGCTCAAGTGGAAATTTCCAGAAATTAGACGCCTCTTATCACGTGACTTTTCCATTCAAGTATTTTTAGATAACGATGAATTCATTTTTAGAAACAACAAAATGTGCTAAAAGAAATTTGTATTTTAAATTCAATATAACATCAACATATTACTCAGCCTGGCCGCGGTTTTCTCCGGTTCTGATCAGATCTGGTCTGACCACCTCAAGATCTGTACAGCACCCAGTTAACGCTAAGTAATATCAGAAAGGGTTCAAGAAAGAGAGGACGACCTAAGGAGACCCAGAAACGAACCTTGCTGAGAGAGGCAAGAAATATAGGTCTCAGTTCCATAGAGGATAGAACTATATGGAGAAATTACTTGCAGGCCCTATGTAACGTATAACGGTATGAGAGGAATTATTATATTTAATATCAGTACTATGGTATGATAAGATTACGAACGAGAAACTTGGAGAAAGAACTAAGCAAATACCAGTGGAGAAAGAGATACGGAAGAGATGCTGGCGATGGATAGGACATACATTGAGAAGACCGAACGAAAGCATTGCAAGATATGCACTGTTTTGGAACCTGCAGGGAAAGAGGAGTAGGAGAAGGCCTAGACATACCTGGAGAAGAGAGTTGGAGGCCGATATTAAAAGGATAGGTAAAACATGGACAAAATTGGAAGGGATGGCAGGAGAGAGGAAGAGCTGGATGAAGACATGTGCTCCATTGGGAGTTGAAAGATGAATGAATGAATACTACTACTATTATCGCACTTTTCATCAATAAATAACCATGAACTGAGAAATGTGTCAAAATTGCAACAAAGCTTACAGTGTTCTATCAAATATATATAAAAGTCAGCCCACATCAACGGGAATTTCGGATTTTACGACTGAGCTGAATAGCATGTTATCGCAGAATAACTGAATGGTATTGCAGGCCAATGTTGAACAAACTAATTTAACAACGGCCATAATCCTGTCTTCATAACCAGTGACAGTTCATACCAGTGACTTCGGCAATATTTTATCATGTTAATCATATTCTAGTCAGTTGTAATCATTTTATATGTTGAGTTTTTTTATTTGAATTATTTATTCATATTGTACACGTTGTTTGTATGAAGATTTTCAGTTTTGTCAAGCTAAGAAGGAATCATGGTAATTATGTTATTTCATCGACGTCATGGTACATAGGGCGTTCTCAGGCAAGCTTGGCTCTCTTTTGCAGCAGTCATATCAAAGTCCACTGGTTCAACGTATCAATGAGAAGTTGGTTAGTTGAAAAAGTGGGTACAACATCAGTATTGAGCTTCATCAGGAAACAACAAATTAACTCTTTCAAAGCCTAGTTATTTCCTCAATTTTGAAAGTTAATTCAAGGGAGGTAAAAAAAAAATCCCAACTACTCGTCAATAAATAAACATATATATATATATTATTATATAAATTGAAGAAAATTAGACAACTTAATAGAATAACAAGGTTAAAAAGTAGTAGAAGTAAAATATAGAAGTAAAACTAGAAAGACTTCTTATAAGGGAAGCAACTTTATGGCACAGTGTACGGCTAATGGCGTTCAACAGACTTCCACTGTGGCGCAGTGTGCTGTGGAAAGAGTTAAATGGTTCAGCCACATAAGCCGCCACTAATAAAAGGAAAGCAAACCTTCACGCTAAACTCAGAAGTGCTATTACTACGTCTGAATTCACAGCGCGCGAACGCAGAAGACCCATAAATCACTCACTAGGGTCGTAAGGATGAATCTACCTTTGACTTTTTTCGCACAAGTGTGAAGTTATACCATTACCAGATCTTGATGTTGTCAATCCAGGATTTTCACCGCTCTTCTCCTTTCACCCTCAACTGTTTCCCATATAATAATTGTTAAAAGTGAGTTGTGCCTCATTAAATGTCTGAACCCACCAAAAGTGACTCGGGTCTGCTTGCGAGCATATTTTATTATAATTATATATATATATATGTTATTCGATCGAAGTCATGGCACATTGGGTATTCCCATTCGTGCTCTGTCCTCCACTGCAGCAGCCATCCCAAAGTCCATTTGCTCACCGTACCCATGAGAAGTTGATTACTATATCTTCACTCTACCACGAAGACGACACTGTCTGGCAACTCCTAATTCTCGAACTCGTTCCAGTGTCAGGACTGCCTATGTCACACAATTGAGAGCATACCGCTTTGATATGTCCATACTTCTGCATTGTTGGGGCATTGTTTAACAAGAAAGTCAGCATGCTCGTTACCCTCCACACCATCATGTCCAGGGTATATATATATATATATATATATGTGGGCGTTGGTAGCCTAAGAGGTAGTGAGCTCAATTACAACCCAAGCGTACCTGGTTCAAACCCCACTGCAGGCAGTTTGGAAGCAAATTTGTTCAGAGAGTAGATTTTTACAAGAGGTAAGTATAGACCTCACAGTTCAGAAAGCAATGGCAAAATACTGAACGTATAAGTTATTGGTATAAAATCAATGACTCCTTTACTGTTGTTGATGGGGACATCCTGTAAGGGATATGCCATGATTTCTCATATATATATTCATTTGATGTTCTGATATACAAATACACAACACTCATTCTGTAGCACTTTTGTTTCAAAATGTTCAATCCTTCTTTCCGTGTCTGCAGTCAAGTTTTCTAGTTTTATATATATCAAAAAAGAGAACAACGTTGGAATTCAGAAACAATATCGACTTCATGAAAGTTGACAAGAAAACTGAAATGTATCACAAAGACAAATTTATCATGTATGAATTATGAGTACTTTTTGTTGTCAAATTTTTTGTTTGTCGACATAACTGAGTTTTTTGATTATTGAATTATTCTGCTTAACTTTATTATTAAAAATGTTGAATGCAGTTTCTGTTTTGTGTTTCTTTGTAACATTGAGTGTAGCAGTTCCAAGCCAAATTGTGTTCATAAGTAGGTTTTGGTGATTCATATCGCCCGTGTGGTGCCAGGGCATGCTAAGGAAGTAAAGAATAGTACCACTGCGACCAAGGCATGTCATAAGAGGTGACTATGCTGGTTGAAATCGAACACACCACCGAAGGATAAGCACTTGAGCTCCAATTGGTACTAAAGACTGTGCGTACATTCCGTTCTTAATGTTTAGCTGTTTATATATCACAATAGAATGATAAAAACGGCATAAGAACGATCATGAGAGAGAGAGTAAGAGGTGATGATAGGACCTAGAGAAGCTACCTAGTAAATAAAAAGCATTGTAGAAATCGGATATGTTGGCCTACTTGTAGGCGCATAACTGGCACAACATACAATCGCTCTTAGGCTCAAATCACACAGAGTGGTTAACAAGTGGTCAATATGGAGCGTTCGAGAAGCTTATTCATGTGGCTGTGATTTATTTTTCCATGCATGTTTGAGTTTCTTCTTCTTTGCATTTGTTCTTTACGACCAATTTTAATCACTCTTTGTGATATGTTTGATCTTTGCCAAGAACGTGTATACGTTGCACATTGGTTTGTAGGCCCCTAAACGCATAGACTTCTACACGTTTTGTACACATTCATCCGATTTCAGCCTAGTCACCTCTTACGACATGCATGGCAGATAACAGTGATTCTATGCTTTACACCCCAAATTTGGGCCGCGGTAACCACTGGGGCGATGTTTGAGTTTAATTTTGCCCATCTTTATTTGTTTTGTTGTCTTTACATATTTTAGTTGTGTTGTTCTTCTCGTCTTTCTGTCTATATTTTAGTTGCGTTGTTTTTCCGTCTAGTCTTTTCATCTACAATTTAGTTGTTTGTTTTTTCCGTGTGGCTAAGTTTATTCAGTCGTCTTCTCTTTAGAATGTGTTGGGCTAGAACATTCCTTGAACATTTCTCGATCATCTTGCATTAAACAAAATTTCTTAGAATCAAGAAATATCGAGGATATCTGTGGTCAAGTTGTTTGCCTTGCATCTTGGAGATTTTGGGTTGGATCTGTACCTTGTCATTAGGTTCAGAAGCGCATTTTTTTAAAAAAGATAATTCTCAGGATTATTACTGGAGCTAAGAAGATTATACTCTGTGCAATACACTAGACAGTTGCCATGCCATTTCAGTGGAGAGGGTCCCAGTCATATTTGATTAAAAAACATTGCTGCACTAAAATTAATCCTTTGTGGGTTTTTCCCGACCCAGAAGCACTGGAGCTTTCAGCTCTGCGGTGCCATGGACATCGTAACCCTTCAGTTCGGTGCCATGAACACAATAAATCTGGAGAACCTGTGGCTTTTCTGCCAGCCTGCAGATTTGAGCGGCACTCACAGGGAGCGTGTCACCCATCGTCCAACGCGCTAAGAACACACCGGGTAGGCGGGCGTCCTTTGTGTTTAAAAAAAAAGTCTTGATGAATAAAAATGTAACTTGGGTGACTTACTTCCCTCACATCAACAAACAAGAAGATTAAACTCAATAAATGTTTCTATAGAGACATAAATGTTTTATGTAAGGTATTAAAATATCATGAGTAACAACAAATTGTGTTTGACAAATTACATATTAAAAGGAATCATCAACAAAGACATGAACAAAACTAACTGCACTAATTTTGTCTTCTTCTTGTGTTCATCTGAAGTCAGGTGAGCTTGTCTGATTTTTGAGTAAAGTCATGCTTTCATTATTATCAATGTCCCCTGCCATACAGGCGTGTCTTCTCCGACTTAAGAGGTATACAATCTGCTATTCATCATCTTCTCGTGTTCGCCTGCTATGAATTCAGGCGTAGTCAGGTCAGTCTTATGAGTCTGCTTTGCTTATCGCCAGTGTCCTCTGACATACATGTGTACCTTCGACTTAAGAGGTATATAAACTGCATCAATAAAACTAAATAGCTCTCATAAACTTGACAAAGTTTGCAACCACAGATAAATAATATCATGATTAAATCAAACATTGAGAGCTACAACAGTGTAGTGATTTGTGCACTTAGGTGTTGGATGAGGACACTAAAATAGATGATGAATCAATCCAACGATTTAAGGAGTTTGGAATTACACATTGTACAAGTAGAGTTGGATGCTTGAGAGAGAAGTGTGTTTAATTAACTAATCAGCCACTGGAAACATCAGTATGCATACTCTTCGACACCTTTTGAGGGAGCCTGAGCACCTATGGGTCTGCCCGGAGTGCTGTGACGTCAGTTCAGTAACCAAGGTGTGGTCCCAGGATCAAATTTAAGAGTGGGATATGTTCAGACCCCAACATCTATCAGGTTGACACAATCTCAATTGGCTACTAGAGAAACAATGGGAAGTAGAGGTGGACAGTGATGTTGACCACATAACTCATCATGTGCCATAAATCAAAGAAAATTAACAGTCTAACAATGTATTCTCTTCAATATACTATATAATAGGAAATTGGCAAAAACAAAAATACCATCAGCTTGTTCTATTTGCCATTGTCTATGGATTAAGTATTAGAAAATTAAACATGCCACATCATCATCAAATAGCTTGTCCTGAGCAGAACTTTGCCACCCCAACAGTCCTCCAGAATTTCTCTCTCATAAGCCAGATGTCCTATTTGTTCAAACTAGTTACATCATGAATCCATCTTCTCTGTGGTCTTCCTCTTCTTCTCCTTGCTGGTCTTCTCCAGCCCTTCGTGTCTTTTCTATATGTCCAAAATGCCTCAATATAACTATTAAGAAAAATATATGTTAACCGATTGCCTACTAGAAGCGTCAAAGCTGCTCTTTTACTCATGGCCCAAGCTGCTGTGGGCGTTTGGTTTGTTTCATAGTTAAACAAGTTTTATATTTACATTCTCCCTTTCTGTTTTGGTATGAAATTTAAATTTACAGACTGGAAGTTTATTCATGAACCACATATTAGCTACGGTAAAAACAAATGGTATTTTGTCATATTTATGAAATTTTCAAGCTGGTTACTAAACTAAACAATTGTTTATCATGGCAACAAGCGCTAAGGTCACGAAAAGGACCCGTGACGCGCGTCTAACTGCTGAACAGGCTAGAAACTTGTTACAACAGATTGGTCACCAGTGTGGTGCCGGGGCCCGCAAGTGAAGCAAAGAATAGTACCACTGTGACCTACAGGCAAGTCGTAAGAAGCGACTGATGTAGGACCTAGGGAAGTTACCCTAGTAAATAAAAAGCATCGAAGAAATCGGATGTGCTGGCCTACTTGAAGGGGCATAGCTGGAAGAGCATACACTCGATCTTAGACTCAGATCACACAGAGTGGTTAACAAGTGGTCGATATGGAATGTTCAAGAAGAACAACAGATGGGTGAAAAGTCTAGTGAAGACGATGAAAGCGAAACTGATGTGGACAATAATTCAAACACCGTGGTTTTGATGAATGCTGAAACAATAGTACCGACACTGAATGAATTGTAGCATATTCATGACAGGACGTTGCCATCAACCATAGTAAATGAGTCATTGATTTTTCTAAGAACCACTTATACGTTCAGTAGTTTGCCATTTCTTTCTGAACGGTGAGGTCTATTTTTACCTTTTTGTAAAAATCCCACAGAAATGAATTTGCTTCCAAACTTGCCCATCATGAGGTTTGAACCAGGTACGCGTGGGTTTGTGATCGAGCTCACTAGCGCTTGAGCTACAGACGTTCACATGCAGTAATAATGAAGATGATGCACATCCTGAACTATCACAAGTCCATAACATTGCAAAGATGCCAGCTAGATTTATGAATGGTGCAGTTAGTAACAGTTGCTGCAAACAAATAGTTACCAGAACATGTCAAATGAGAGAGGTCAGACTAAATGTGACCTATTGCTTCTCCAGGTTGGAAATTGTGCGATACTCTCACTACCCATCCATACAAAGACTGAAAAGAAGTTCTACACACAAGCACTGGAGTGGAAACTGCAAGGAAATGGAGAAAAAGACAGTGCAAAGAGACCTAGTCTTCTTGAGTAACAGAAGCATGCAGTAATATCCTGGAAAGTCATAAAGAAAACTGCCAGAGACTGGGGAAAGTGGGGAACAACTGTTGAGACCCTATGTTCCACGACAAGCGTAGAAGAATAAGCAAGCAATGCAAATGTTCCATAATGCTGAGTTCAGCAATGCAACATTTCAGAAATATGCTTTCATGGTATACAACATTTTAGTGGTAACAAGGTGACTGTTATGACAATAAGTATATTTCCACATAAGGAAACAATAAATATTGTGGGACATACACATAAACTATTAAAAATTTAAAACCACAACATTTAACATTTTAAAAGTTATGATTGCCTCCATACAGCAAACATTTACACTACAACTCGCATACACAACAGAAGTAATGATACATCTTAATACAATTATATATTCCCTCCCTGTTCAACTGACATGATCTTTCATTCATGAAATCTGGTTAGAGTCCAGTATGAAGCTTGAGAATTCGTTTCAATCTTCTGACAATGGCTTCAGAAAAACTGTAGTGAGTTCTTTGTTTCCCAAATGACTGTAAATAAAAACACAAACAGAATCAGAATTTGTCAACAATTTTGTAAATTGGAACTTTACTCCTCTCTGCTCCTTGTGGAGCATAGGGCCTCAAACGTTCGTCACCTTTCCAGGTCTTTGGCTGTTTTCTTTATGGTCTTCCAGGATAGTCGAGCACCCTTCAGTTGCTCAAGAAGACTTCATCTCCAGGTTTGTTTAGGATATTCCCTCTTCCCTTTTCTGTGCGGGTTCCACTCAAGTGCTTGTTTAGTGACACTCAACTGTGTCTTCTGAAGGGTATTCAACCACCATTTTCTCCTCTTAACCTGGGTCATCATAAATTCTTTTTCTGCTCTTATTCACAGGTCTCTCTCGCGATCACCAACCAGACCAATGTACCAGACCTCTCCATAAATTCTATTTATGAGGAAATCTGATTCATGCAGCCTTAGCATTGGTGTGTTTTATATGTCACATCTTCAGCACATTTGGAGCTCTGGTGCTTATCCTTCGGCGATGTGTCTGGTTTCAGCCAGCATTTACTCGGTTCGCTCTCCGTTCTGTAACCATCTAGTGTTTTTTATGGTGTGGGGTAGCTAGCCCCACGCCCAATCTCCTTAGTCGCCTCTTATGACATACGTGGCAGGTAGCAGTGGTTCTATTCTTTACAGCCAAATTTGTGCCCCGGTAACCACTTGAGCGCACATTGACAGGTCTGTGTTTGCAACTCTGTCATACCATCTCACCCTGAGACTACGCTGAAGATATCCATTGACCACAGATTCTATCATTTCTATAATGGTGATGTAAACAGTGAAATGTCATTTCAGCACTTCCTTGTGATGAAGGACTAGTAATTCATGCACAGTATTTTTCATTTGAGGATCATCACTGAACATGTCCATAATTGCTCCATTCTTCTCCCAAGCATGTATTTCAGTGTGTTTAGACTAACAACTCCTTTTTTGTGTTGATTGATGTATCTACTGGGGTTTCTCTCATGGTTTTTCCATCTTGCCGCACCTATCGGTATGCATAACTTGCGCAACCAAGATAGAGAATACCCTTTATCTTCTTCGTTGAAATCTTCAGAGCGTATGTTTTCTCTTAGAGGGTTGATGATGTCGCTTATCTCCATAGACGACTCATTCTCGATCATAGCATTGCTCGCCAGTGCATCCGCTCTCAATAACCAATGGAGAACTGGAACATCATTGGCCATGTGCTGGTGGATGTACTGAAGATGACATCAGAAAACATGTGGACTTGTTGCATGTGCAATGATGATGATCAGATGATTAACTAATAATAGCCATCAATCGCAAACGATGATGACAACAGCATCAGACGTGTGCTGCTGAACCTCTCTGGTGTGTGTAGAGTCCTAGAACACAGTCCCCTACCACAGGTGGGGCATACATGATCAAGGTTAGACATGTGGGTGTTGTGTGTTTTGTCTTTTCGTGCAGCTTGTTTTCTCTGTGCCTCAACGATTATCAGCTATGCAAGTCGCCCGAGTGGTTACCAGGGCCCAGATTTTGAGTGTAAAGAATAGAACCACTGTTATCTGCCATGAATGTCGTAGGAGGCGACTAAGGAGGTTTGGCTGAAGTCGAATGCACATGTCCTAAACGTGTAGCAGTCTATGTGTTTAGGGGCCTACCAAACCAATGTGCAACTTATACATGTTCTTGGCAAAGATGAACATATCAAAAGAGCGATTAATTAATTGGCGAAGAACGAGCGCAAAGAAAGACAAGCCATGCAAGTTCCTCTTGTGTTGTTACAGCGCCACATTTGGATCTTAGCCAGTGATTCCCAGCATGTGGTGTCTATATTGAAGCATTTCAGAGACACTTTAAGAGTATCTTTAATGCATTTTTTCTGTGAACTAACTAACATGTTTGTGAAGTGACTGAAGACAAATGACACTCAAGATAAAATCAACTAGTACCTGGTCTACATGTTGCACTTTCTTAAAGAAAGCTTCATTCAGAACAGTGGGAGCTACAGAGCGTAGATTATCGATGTCACTACGAGATACACCTAGTGCCACTTGACTGACACCAGCAGAAATAGCAGGACTTCCAAATACGTTGATGTTGGCAAATGATTCTGTAGCTCCTGCAAATATATCATAACAGTTTCAAAATAATTACTGATGATATATCATATAATATACAGGTGTTATTTAGTTGATCTATAAATATATTTAGTATCATTTAGTTATAACTTTGTTAAGTGAAAATGAAAATCGTGGATATCCTTTACAGCAGCGGTTTCCCAAACTGGTCTACAGGATACTACAGAGTGCTCAAACACTTCAAGAAATATGATCTTTGGCATGTATGCATTTTTTAATATGTATAAAAACAGTGGTAAACTAGTTACACTGTGAAATGAAAGGACCTGACAGACTGAGACTAAATGTCTGATATGATAAAATGAAATATCATTTGAAGCTTCTATAGTCTGAGAACATTGTTTACTATTGTAACACACAGATAATTCTTTCCTGTAAATTTTCATATATTGAAACTTTTGGGGATCCATGGCAGGAAACTGTGTTTAAAAGTGGGTCAGTGGTAATGTAAATTTTGGGAACCGCTGATTTGCAGGATGTCGCTATCTATCACAGTAAACAGTCGATTTCCACTCAGCTAAACGATACAGTTTGTCATTGCTGTCTGACGCAAGGTCTACTTTATCATTCATAAAATCTACGGAACAAATCTACTTCCAAACAGCCCACCACAAAGTTTGAACCAGGTACTCTTGGGTTGTGACCGAGCTCACTACCAATAAGCCACAGACACAAACTTAACCATTACTTAGCTAAAATAGTGTCAATGAATTATCATAAAGTATAACTACCATACAGACACCCTTGGAAACCCTAGATGAACTTTACTGAGGCAAGAAATATCAGACTCAATTCCATGGAAGAGATTGCAGTGTATGTTGTCCACTATGCACCTACAAGTAGGCCAGCACATCCGATTTCTGTGATGCTTTTATTTACTATAGTAGCTTCCTATATCCTACATCAGATCTCTGCACGACATGCCTTGAGGTCACAGTGGTACTACTTTGCTTCCCTTGCAGGCCCCAGCTACACACCGAGTGGTTCGGCAGAAGCTAATTGAGCAATTATTAAGCAAAGTCAAGATATGTATATAAGTCCCAGTGACTGATTGTGTTTAATTTGCAGACAGAACATTCCAGAGAGATTCCAGTCTGACTGGCAACTCACTTAAGGACAGCGACCCTAAACCTAAATCTTAGAATCCAAGTTTTTTATATGGTTCTAAGTTATCAACATAATGTAAAAACTCAATAAAAATTATTTTAAAAATCCAAACATATATTCTAGGCAAAAATGTTAAATATTGATGTTTTTTGGTCAAAAAAGCTCAAAAAGTGACATTGCCAAATACAAGGATGATTTAAGCTCTATTAAAGTAAGCAAATAGAAATTTCAGATGTTATACTTAAATCACCATATCTTTAGCTGGTAGCAAAAGATTTTTAAAATATAAAGAAATGAGACTTACCTGAATTTTTAATCCAAATCATATTTTTGAAAAAGAAGTGGGGTAAGAGATATCTTTTACACAATCATAAAAACTATTCAAGGAATTCTAATAAAAGTGGTAGGGGCTGAGCACATGTGCATAAGGAAGAAGTGTGCAAATTTTTACAGCTTTTCTTTGAGTAGTTTTGAAATAAAATTGTATTTTGGACATACATTTAAGTAAAATAACAGTTTTGAGAAAATGTCAAAAAAACCGACAAATTCTGAATTATTGAAGGCAGTAATGCAGTTTAAAACCTGCCAGGAACATAACAATCTTCCCCATCCAACTCTTGAACTGTTAGCAATGATTTTTTATACCTTTCTACCTTTTTTGTATTTAAATTTTGTTTTAATGAGGAAGATATGTGTTTTCTATCTCGCAGCAAAGCACTGAAAACAATGTTTTCCAAAGGATAACTCAATTTGTTAAAAATTTATGTCTTCCTAATTCCCCATTATTAAAGACTATAGTGGCATCATCAACAGCTATTTCCAACCTTATCCTCCCCACAAATGTGGTCTTAGGACAGCGAGTCCATATAAGATGATGGAAAGATTCATTTGCATTTTGAGTACCAACATGAAGGCATTTTTCAACAAAACCTCAGAAGATAGCTGACAAATACAGGCATTATCTTGTCCAAAACAAAGTTGAGTAGTTTGTTTTATCAGCTAAAACTTTATCTTTAGACACCAGCTACCACAGTCCTTATGATTACCTTTACGGTGGTTAAAATATTACCAAGAAACTGTTTAGTTTTCTCATGACAGCCAATGCTATACATTGCCAACTGCAATCGCAAGTTGACATTTTCTGTGCACGACTTCAATGAAATTACATGTGCACATAAAGTACAGGTAAAATGTAAATGGCTTTCTACTCCAATTAGCACTTCTTTCACTATGAATGTTTCTTTGCTACTCATATCAAAACAATTTGAACATGGTAACAATTGAACGAAAGAAATCACATTTTCTATGTCAAGAAATCGAAGCACTAATTTCTGGAACTTCAGAACTTCTACTAAATTTAAAGACTTTTTTAGCTTCTGAAAAGATGATGAAGTTGGAACAGACAGGTTTAAATTTAAACTGGATTCACAAGGCAGTACAGTATCATCAATGTCAATATTAGAATTTGTGGGATCATCATTTTCAAACTGAAACTGCCCACTGCGTCTCAACACTGTCAATACACTAATACTAGTATTGATACTAGCATTCAAATCTTCCGTTCTAGAATACTAGTTACCTCAAAATTTCCTTTTCTTTGAACGATATCTATTTGTTTTAATTACTTTATTACTATCCATAATGGTTTAGTAGAGTAATAGCAAATTATTTAGCTCAAAGATACACTTAGTCTGTCGCATGTCTCAATGCTACTGTTTATAAGTAAATGTAAGCATTTTGTAAGAACCGTCGATTGGTTGAGGGTTTCAAAGTATCATGGCTGACTATTTATCAACCAATGAAATTTCTTGTTATGTTCTTTATTTGTTTATAAAAACGATGCAAAATCTTGGGAGCTTTATTTTTGTGAAAAATTATTAATATTGTCAAATAGAAGCAAAGTTATGACAATTTTAAGATTTTGAATATATAATTACTTCTAAAGGTAAAACATACATAATTAAACAATTTAATTAAAATGCATAGCTTAATCTTTATTATAAACTAAAGATGGTTTCTGGTTCAGAATTGAATGTATTATCTAAAATATAAATAACCCCAAATTACGTTTTTTAAAGGAAAATCGATAATACCACAGGGCGGTCTGTCCTTAATCTCTTCCATGGAATTGAGTGTAGGTTACAGTGGTACTATTCTTTGTTCCCTTCAGGCCCTGGCACCACATGGGTGAGTCTATCAGAAGACACAAATCAAAGAAACCTGGCTGATGCTCAAATAAGAAAATTGAAGTATTTTGATCAGATGTAACTGATGGTTTGAACATGCCAACTGTAGTTTGTCAGTACGTCTGGCCTATAAGAGACAGAAATATTGAACGACTATTAAGGTGGCAAGTTCTCTCAAGACAAGCTACTTGATGATATTTACAAAATATATATTTCTAATAGCAATTCATACCTGTAAGTTTTCTCATTCCTGATCTGTGTCTCATCAAAGTTGGTGTAGTCATTGTAGACTGGTCAGCTGGTATACAGTGAACCAAGAAGAATTCCAGATGGCGCCACGTTATATACAGACAATTTTCCACAATGTCTGCGAGGGTTTGGTTAAGAAATTCACAAAAATAAATGATAATTTATGAAAATTTGACCAGGTCCGGATTTGGTCACAAGTCTAAAGTGAATCTTGGACAATATTTGTATTTGAAATTACTTAGATATTATTCAAATCTCCATAGCTTTGTCACTATGAAATAAAAAATGGCTGCTATAGAATATATTGTAGGATCAATACAGAGTAAGAAAGATCACTCTTGAGGATTTAAACTTCAAGTACCTTTGAAGCCAGAGATGACCTGTCTGTATGGCGAAGTACACCATAAAAACAGTAAGCTTTCACACAAAAATCAGTCAGCACGACGTATCAGTAGCGCTCACTTAGTAATGTCCCTTTGTTTCCCCTAGACACCCTTTGTTTACATTCTTGTGCAAGGTTACGAAATGGCGACTTTTTGGTAGGTTTATATATCGCTTTAAATTCCGGTTGTTGTTAATGTAAAAACACACTATATACTATTGCGTTAAAATATAATCAAATTTCAAATGTAGCTCTAGGATTGTGGGCAGTATCACTCTGTTATATAATATAATTATGAAGTTATATCTCTATGAACTAGTCACATTCTAACTAGCTGACGATGTGCAAATTACACTGATGGGGTATGTTGTTAATCTTCATTGCAGTAGAAATATGCTGCTACAAAAATATACAAAGTTTAGTTCTTTGACAAGGTAACGCATTAACGATACTGAAAATATCTTTCAAAATTTTACGGACAGTGTTAAGGTAAAAATAATCGTAGTTCATGGTGTAAGCTAGAACTGAGAGTGAGATCTAAACTCTATTGAGAACTCTTAATTGAAGTTAATTGTAATGAGATTTTGTAAATGAATGAGAAGAAAGATGAAAAATTGTTACAATAGAAATGAAAATGTAATAACAGTATAGAATAAAATAATTCAAGAATAAATTAATTTTAAAGAATTTATTTTCATTATAGTGTGGACTAGAGCACAATGCATGGTTGACAGATAATACTATGTCATCAGCTGACGAAAGACCAATTTGAAAACTCACTATGTCTGGTCATTTATAATAGCTTAAAACTTTCAAAGACAAAGATATATTTATAAAATTACTATTAAATTGCATATATATTTAACATATCTCAACATACCAAAATGTTATATATATATATCACAATAACATAAATTTACACATCTATTTCCATAAATGCATAAGGATATAGTTTACTTCTTCATGAAATAGGTAATGTTTAACATAATTAATTTATACTTTCACAATAATACTTTCATTTCTAAATATACTGCTAATGTTAGTTCAAACAAAAATACATATCTCCAAACATTGACAATACACATTTGTAAAATAATTATACAATTTTACTAGCCCACATTAGACATGATTAAGTAGCCTACAATTTTTATTCATAATTTACTCATGCACACTTACTCATACATACTCACTGACATGTAGAATGCTTACCTAGGACATCTCACAAACACACATTACACATATATATAACTGTTCTAAATTGTTAAAAAGACAGCTAGACAATACACAATACAGCAGGGAAAAATAGCATTGCACAGCCCAGAGGTCTGCTGTTATTTAAACTCTTATGTTTCTCACAGTGAATTTGTGTATTTACAGTTGGATAAGTTTGTAGCAGCTGTGTATTTATGATAAATTTTAATTCTGTAGTTTTATTTCTAATACCCCAAGCTGTTTTCTCTATACCAGCTACCATTGAATGTATAACTTCTCCTCCTTGTTCTCCTAAAAAGCCCAACCCAAAACCATTAAGTCTGATCCAGTTTGAACAGTGATGTTCTGGAATTATTTTATCTGGAAAATACAATCTGTATATTGTCATGTAATCCTATACTGCTAATTGTATTTCTGGAACTGTGTCAGCATGCATTGGTCTTCTGTGAGATGTAATGTGAACTTTCAAATGCTGTATTTAATGAATTAAAAATGTCTCTTGTGATCAATGCAATATTTATTATATCCTGATTCTGTGTGTACATTGTGTATGTATATGACATCTTCTGTGAGATCTTTATAGACTTTACATTTTATTTTATCTGGAAAATACAATCTGTATATTGTCATGTAATCCTATACTGCTAATTGTATTTCTGGAACTGTGTCAGCATGCATTGGTCTTCTGTGTGAGATGTAATTGAACTTTTCAAATGCTGTATTTAATGAATTAAAAGTCTCTTGTGATCAATGCAATATTTATTATATCCTGATTCTGTGTTGTGTATGTATTATGACATCTTCTGTGAGATCTTTATAGACTTTACATGTTAAGTATTTATGACAGTGGTTACCAACAAAACTCTACTATGATATGCCTGTGGTGTGATTTTGTGTTTGTCTAATACTTTATCTAAATGTGAACACACTGGACCAGACCTATCACACAGTGCTACAAACTCAAGTTCTAATAGGCTTGCTTGTGCTTTTTAAATCTTAGTATTGCATTTTATTTTCTCCTCCTCACTTTCACAAACTAATAAATCTGCATGTAACTTGTTTATTTCTAATGAAAACATTTCTGCCTGATGCCAATTCTTACCATATTGTTTTAAATATTGTATGGTGTTTGAACTAGTGTGTTCCTTTTCTATGTTTTCCATGATATCTCTGTCTATACTGTCAGCTGCTTTTTTCTAAAATTGGAGCATGCAAGGGTAATAAAAATCGTTTGCTGTTACTATATATTATATATATAATTTTTCTGTTGATATGGGATGTAATTGAAGTCACATAACTTGACTGCATAAACAGCATTTAGTTAAGAGCAATTTATTTCAATCCTAATAATATGTTCTATTATTTATTTTTTTTACTCATAACTTACAATAGCATAATGTTACAGTTCCTAATTAGATCTCCAAAACATAATGTAGTTGGTCGTTGATAATATTCAGATGTCTTCTGTCGTCAATGGGATGATTCTATATAGTCACATTCAGCTAGGAATTTATCATTCTAAACTTGATATTCGATACAAATATCAACCACCCAGCAGAAATACAGCAAAACAGTTTGGAAATTATGCTTAGAATTACCGTTTATCACTCTGTAAATAACAAAACTATTTTTTAAAGGGTCAGAGAGAACGTGACAGTAGTCGGTGAAAGTGACTTCGAAACAAAACAGGGTCGTTCCTCTAGCGATCAAAAGTTTGTATCTTCAAGATAGCCACTGACAATAAAACTTGCACACAAGAGAGAGAAATCATTCATCATTTTGAAAATGTATGATTCAGTGACACTATTTCTGGCGATCGTATGAAAATTTGCTGTTTAGTAGCAGTACCTGCTGAACAATTAGCGGTGTACAAAATAATTGCGGTGCCCCTTTGTAAATGTCTAGTTATCGGTAGTTTTCCCTTACTAAATGTTTATAAAATATTTTGGTAATATGGAATACTTTAAAGTTTACAATAAATTTCAGATTTTCTGAAAAAATGTGACATACAAGTAGACTAACCTGATTTATTGTACACAGTTTCACCGATTCACAATACATTCAAAATGGATGCCAGTCATTAAATTTTTTATTACCCAGCATTCAATGCGCAAAGAATGTCTTGGATCTTCCTAAAAGATTGGTCTCTAAATGCAAATGTGACACCGTGTCAGAAGCACTATATCAGGCACTCTGGTACCCAATAAAATGGAAGCTACCACATTTAAGAGACCCAATGAAATAAAAGATCCAGTAAAATAAGGGACCCAATAAAATGGAAGCTACCACATTTAAGAGACCCAATGAAATAAAGATTACACCCAAATTCATAAAGGACAAACATAGAAGAAAAGTGGACGTTCAGGGATAACCTTCACTGTGTAGTTTGTGCAGAGACATCAGGGTTCAGACATATGTAGGTCTAAAGAGAGCTACAGAAGACAAGGGAATAATGAAGAGACATCATCAGATGACATTATATACCTCCGAAGTCAGAGAAGACCTGCCTGTATAGTGAAGAAACCAATAAAACTGTAAGCAGGCCTTCACACAAAAATCAGTCACAAGTGCCACATCAGGTGCCATGGCTACGCTTGAATCATAGCGGCAAATGCAGAAGAAGATGGTATTATCACCAGTCTTTAGACTGTTAACCTGATGATGAAGACAGGGTACAATGTAGAGACATGATCAGGTTACATTCATCATCATGTGACGTTCCGGCTGGCGTAGGTAACCATGGATCTCCAGAAATCTCCATCCCTGAAGTTTGCTATCATCTCAGGTGGTGACGCTCTTCTGCGCCATGAAGTCAGCATATTCAAAATTTTCTCTCCTTATCTTCTTCTGGTCATCTACCTCTGATTTTACCGGTTACCACAATATGTTCTAAACCTCCCTTCCTCATCACATGCCTGAAAAATTATGACTTCCTCTTTCTTATTTTGATAATAAACTTTCTCTGTCTTGACCTCATTCAACACCTTCGCATTCATTATTTTAGCAGTCCATCTGATTCTTGTCATCCTTCTGTAAAACCACATCTCTGTGGCCCTCAGAGATTTTTCAATCTATTTATTGTCCATGACTCGCATCCGTATGTCAGTATTGGTTCTATGTAGCACTATAAGCAGCGACTATTTTTAACATTCTGTAAAATGATGTCATTTAACTTACACTGTCTAAATGATATTCTAACAATGATCCACTAAACTTACAGATAACAAAAGGATACAGGCATAGTGCTGGAGTTGCTGTGACTTCTGGGATAAAATATGCACGAGACGAGACTTGGCGACTTCCTGTCTTTGTTGAGATGACAGTTTCTCCACAGAAGTGTCCCCGCAGAGCTACAAATATGAAAGTAAACACAAATCTCTCAAGATTGTTCAGCAAATTCAAATTATGTGATGTATAATAGCCTCTTGTTAATCTCAGCGACATTAGATGTAGCGTTCAATATGGGAATTTTGCAATGATAATTTTACACAACTTCTCTTCTACTTCGAACAACGCTCCATATCGATCACTTGTTAACCACTCTGGTGTGGTTTGTATGTGATCTGAGCCTAAGAGTGATTGTATGTTGTGCCAGTTATGCGCCTACAAGTACATAACTGGCACAACATCACATCCCATATGATGATGAATGTAACCTGATCATGTCTCTACTTTGTACCGTCATCATCATCATCAGGATAACAGTCTAAAGACTGGTGATAAATGTCATCTTCTTCTTCTTCTGCATTCACCCGCACATCCGATTTCTACAATGCTTTTTATTTACTATGGTAGCTTCCCTAGATTCTACATGAGTCGCCTCTTATGACACGCTTGTAGGTCACAGTGGTACTATTCTTTGCTTCCCTTGTGGGTCCCGATACCATACGGGCGGCATAAAAAAAAAAAAAAAAAACACAGAGACAAGATACAGCGACGTTTCTTCTTTTTCTGCGATCTCTGGTCGTGCACTTTACTGGGGACCACAGACTGGGCAGTCAGCTTCAGGTCTGTCAGGTTTCCTTCTTCAGAGATCTCTGGTCATGCGCTTCGTTTACTGTAGACCACAAACTGGGCAATCAGCTTCAGGTCTGTGCGATTTTAGGTCAACTAGGTGTGGCTACATGCTGCTTCTTAGCTCACACAGGAGAGGACAGTCTTGCAAGACACGCTCTGGTGTCCGTGATATTTCAACCATGGGGCCTTTACCAAACATTGTTCATTTAAGAAGTTTAGTATACATACCAACAAATAAGAACATTCATACATATTCAACCATTCACCAAATCAAGAAAGAACAGGTAGTAACCCATACAGACTCGATGAATATCAGAGGATTGATTACACCAGGGTTCTCAGTATATGTGGACGCTGCTGTAGGGAAAGGGCGTCTGGCGTCGCCAATGCAGAGATTCTTGCAACCGTGGATCATCACTCCAATCCATGTGATATCATTATTTACACCGATGGCTGTCAGATGCGGAAGCAGATCATCGTGGGCGTATGCAGCACAATGAAACAGTAGCACACTTTATAAGGACTGTGGTGCTTTCGAGATGACATCAAGCATGACTATGGAGATTACTGCTGCCTCATGGGTGGCTGAGCAACAGGTAACCCATACAATTATCACTTCAGACTCGATGAACATGCTTCAAATGATTGAATCTGGGAGTCTGCATGTGGAATCAGTGGACAGCATTCGGAGATCACATCTCAATAAAATGACTTGGCTGTACACATCTGGACATGCTGGAGTGCAGGGTAACAAGCATGGTGACTTTCTTGCAAACAATACCCCGACTCAAGTTGGCAGAAGTATGGACAGAGCCGTTGTCATAAATGAGGTATGCTCTCATTTATGTGATATGGGCGAGTCTCAGAGACTGGAACGAGTCAGAGAATTCGGAGTTAAGTTGGACATGCCAGACATTGTCATCTTCGTGGTAGTGAGAGAATGTATACTAATCAACTTCTCATGGGTACGGTGAGCAAATAAACTTTAGGATGGCTGCTGCAGCGGATGACAGAGCATGTGAATGCCCAATGTGCCGTGACGTTGATCGCATAACATAAGAAAGAATTATCAATCCTATAAAACAATATCGCCGACTCACCTGCTTGAGATCTTCTGTTGTGAGCTCAGATAAAGATGACAGCTTCTGAGCATGCTGCTGGTGAAGTTCTAGTGATTGATTAAACTGTCTGGCACACTGCTCCAGAAGAAGAAGCACAACCCCAAGTCCGAGCCGTCGTCCCATACCAAGAGTTACTGACAAGTCTACATGTGGGACAGACACACATTAAAAACAAGAATGAATGCCTAGAAGAAACGCATAATTATTGTCCAACACTAACACCATATACAGCTAATCATGAACATCTATACATCAAAGACAAAGTACAATAACTCCACAGTTAGTTTAGTTTAGTCATCGAATCATCATCTCTTGCACATTGAACCAATTAGTCCATAAGTGCCCCGATCTTCTCATCAGTATGTCTCTCAGTTTAGTTCAGTCGTTGGATCATCATCTCTTGTACATCGAACCAATTAGTCCATAAGTGCTCTGATCTTCTCATCAGTGTGTCTGTTAGCGTGTAGTGACTAGCGACACCGCTAAATAAATGACAAGGGGATGTGAGGTATTGGCGATCTTCACCACATCTACACAAGTGTCAAGCTTTTAGCACTGTTCTACCATCAACTATCAACTTTCCCTCCCTGTAAAATGAATGAAATCGTAACATATCCTTTACAGTATGTTGCTGTCAATCACAGTAAACGAGTCGTGATTTTCTAGGATCCACTTATACGTTCAGTAGTTTGCCGTTGCTTTCTAAAGCGGTGAAGTCTATTTTACCATTCGTGAAAGTCCATGGGAACAAATCTGCTTCCAAACTACTGCGCTGAGTTTGAACAGAGCCAACTATAAACTTATGGGCCTTCAGACTCAGCTAAGAATTATGGGAAATCAGACCACAACTACACCATGTGACCTCGCATTCCAGTATTGGTGTATATAGACGAATTCATTTTAAAATCAACACAAAATGCTAAATCGCAATTATATTATGTAACAAGTTAAGTTTAACAATAAGGAATATCAATATTATGAATATTTTTCAACCAATAAATAACCATAGACTCACAGAATTGAGTAAAATTGCAAAAAGCGTGCAGTGTTCTATCAAACATCTGTAGTTTCCAGTCCCTTTTATGATCTAGGTCAGGAATCCCCAGTCAGTTGTCTGACCTAGTTATCTAGAGTTGGCTGTTATTTGAACCACGTACGCTTGGGTTGTGATCAAACTCACTACCTCACAGACATCCACTCTCTCCCTATACTACACTCAAATGTCAAGTTTAAAATACTGTTCTACGCTCAACTGTCAACTTTCCATCTCTGTACTACCCTTAACCATCAAGTTTCTAGTGCAGTTCTACTAAGCACTGTCAAGTTTTCCTCCCTGTACTACACTCAACTGCCAAGTTTCCAACACTATCCTACCATCCACTATCAAGTTACTCTCATTATTATATTATTTCGCTTTTACTGCAGTAACCACACACCCTTGAAAATCCTGGCATATCCTTTACAGGACGTAGCGATCAACCACAGTAAACGACTAGTTTATTTTCTAAGCACCACTTATACGTTCAGTGGTTTGCCATTGCTTTCTGAATGGTGAGGTCTTCTTTTTTGTGTTCGTTCTTTACGACCAATTTTAATCACTTGTGACATGTTTGATCTTTGCAAAGAACGTGTATACGTTGCACATTGGTTTGTAGGCCCCTAAACACATAGACTTCTACACATTTGGGACATGTGCATCCGATTTCAGCCAAACCTCCTTAGTCGCCTCTTACGACATGCGTGGTAGGTAACAGTGGTTCTATTCTTTACACCCCAAACTTGGGCCCGGTAACCACTCGGGCGGTGAGGTCTATTTTACTTTTCGCAAAAATCCCACAGAAACGAATTTGCTTCCAAACTGCCTGCCGCGGAGTTTGAACCAGGTACGGCTTGGGTTGTGATTGAGCTCACTACTTCACAGATGATCACTCCCACCCTATACTACACTCAAATATCAAGTTGAAATTACTGTTTGAGGCTCAACTATCAACTTTCCTTCTCTGTACTACTTGTAACTATCAAGTTTCTAGTGCAGCACTCAACAGCCAAGATTCCAACATTGCCCTACCCTCCACTATCAAGTTACTTTCATTGTTCTATTCCTTCACTCTTACTGCAGTAACCACACACCCTATTATTCCTCCAACAATGTCTTCACTAACAATGTCATCAAACATTACCTATTAATCTTCAACAATAAACTTCTTTGAACGTTCCATATCAACCACTTGTTAACCCCTCTGTGTGATTTGTATGTGGTGTGAGCCTAAGAGTGATTGTAATTTGAGCAGATATTGCCACAAGTAGGCCAGATAATATCTGATTTCTGCAATACTTTTTATTTATTAGGGTAGCTTCCCTAGGTCCTACATCAGTCGCCTCTTACATGCCTTGTAGGTAGAAGTGGTGCTATTCTTTGCTTCCCTTGTGGTCCCCGGCACTGTGAGGACGTAATATTAAGCAATGAGGAGATTCACAATAAAGAGCTTTTACCATCAACAGTTTCCTAAACCTACCATCAGCCCTGCCTCTGTCATGCAGAAAGACCTCATCAAGACTTGGACCAAACAGAAGACATTGATTTAAATTGCTGGCACCTGCAAATGGTCACAGAAAGAACAAATTAAAGTACAATTCAATGTGGGCAGTAAACGAAACAATAAAACATAATTATTTAACTTATCCCTCTGTTATGAGAAGTTTTTCTTCATCTTCTTCTTCAACCACTCCATATCAACCACTCTTTGTGGTTTGTATGTGATCTGAGCCTAAAAGCGATTGTGCGCTGTGTCAGTTATGCGCATATGGGTGCCTAGGTCACCACATCCAATTTCTTGCCACGCATTTATTTACTAGGGTAGCTTTCACTAGAGAATATTTTCAAGAGATGCCTAGGGTTGTTGCTAGAGCTAGTGAATTTGTGCTTTATGCAATACTCGCAGATGGTGTGCCATTTCCAGAGAGGACCGAGCCACCTAGTATAAAACCTGGTGCAATGAAGTCAGTACTTGACTTTAGACCTTAATTATAGATGAACATTTTGAAGAACATTGACAGCAAAGTGTTAAGAAACTAATTATTTATTGTTTGGCATGAGTCAGATCTGACAAGGCATATCCCTATCACCAATCAGATCTGATATTATGTTTCAGTATAACTCCTGGTGGACCAAGTGCCACATTACGTGGCTCTGGGTTGGATGCCTTTTTACCAGAAGCCACACTAAGGAGTTTTTTATTCTAAAAACAAATAGCTTGTTAAAAACATGGCTTCTGCCCTGGTTCACTATGGGTTAACCACTTAGCCAAAAAGACCTAAGAGAGGAGAAGAAAACAGAGACAGTAGAGACCCCAGAGGAAAACAGAACAAAGACCCCTGAGAGGAGAAAGCAGAGACCCAGAGGAAAGAAGAGACGCAGAGACCCCGAGAGGAGAAGAAACAGAGACAGCAGAGCCCAGAGGAGAAGAAAACAGAGACCCCAGAGGAGAAGAAACAGAGACAGCAAAGAGCCCTGAGAGGAGAAGAAAACAGAGACCCCCCGAGAGGAGAAGAAAACAGAGACAGCAAAGACCCCAGAGAGGAGAAGAAAACAGAGCGAAAGACCCCAGAGAGGAGAAGAAAACAGAGACAGCAAAGACCCCGAGAGGAGAAAAAAGACAGCAAAGACCCCAGAGAGGAGAAGAAAACAGAGACAGCAAAGACCCCAGAGAGGAGAAGAAACAGAGACCCCGAGAGGAGAAGAAAAGAGAGACAGCAAAGACCCCGAGAGGAAGAAAACAGAGACCCCGAGAGGAGAAGAAAACAGAGACAGCAGAGATCCCCGAGAGAAGACAGTAGAGAAAGATGACAATCAAATACTAACCAATATTGGGATCAAACTCGACAGTAGCAGTCAGATTGAAGCAATTTCGATAGACCTGCAGAAGTTAGCAATACTGTTCTGATCTGCCTGGTAAGTAAAACAGGGTTGATGATGCATGCGGAGTTCAACTGCTTCCAATGTCAGGAGTTGAGTAGTGAAGGCCAGCAATGCTAACATCTGGTCCTAGAGTTCAGAAATAATGGATAGTCAGTCAACCGAAGAGAGTTAGAATGCATTACATATTTTTATTCTTTTACATTTTGACAAAGAACATTGGGGGAATGATTAAAATTAGTGTTTGTACTCGCCTGTGTGGTGCTGGGGCCTGCAAGGAAAGCAAAGAATAGTACCACTGCAACCTACAAGGCATGTTGTAAGAGGTGACTGATGTAGGACCTAGGAAGCTACCCTAGTAAATAAAAAGCATTGCAGAAATCAGATACTTGTAGGCGCATAACTGACACAACATACGATCGCTCTTAGGATCAGATCACATACAAATTACAGAGTGGTTAACAAGTGGTCGATATGGAGTGTTCGAAGAAGAAGGCGTCTGTACTTGTGTTTATTTCTTTCGATTGTTCTTCTCGACCATTCGTATTGTATTATTATAAAAAGTCTTGCCAAGAACAGTTTGAATGCTGCGCTCCCACCCCTAGGCCCCTAATAGTGTAGGACAGGCGCATCCAAAACAAGTGTCTGTACTGCAGTAGTGGGATGGGTTAAAATAACTAAAATTTCCTGTGTCCTTTTTAGACCTTAGGGCATGAAGTCACTAGACCCTAGTGTGCAGGTGGTAGGACGACCAATTCCTTTGTAAAGAGCGCTCGCTTATTGAATCGGACATAAGGGGGTTGTTGGTTCAATCCTACACTCGACATTCCACACATTAGGAAAGGAATTGGTGCTCCTACCTCCTGCACACTAGGGTATAGAAATGTGAAGTGACAGATACTTCATACCCTAAGGTCTGAAATGCTATGACATTTTATTTTATCATTAATAGCATATTCAAGGGACTATATACATAATAGCATATTCAAGGACACTATATACATTACATAGCATATTCAAGGACACTATATACATTACATAGCATATTCAAGGGCACTATATACATTACATAGCATATTCAAAGGACACTATATACATTACATTAAAGGGTTTAAAAGCCGAAGGATTGACTTCATTGCACCGGGTTTTACCCCATACAGCTCGGTCCCTTTCCATAGAAATGGCACGCCACCTGCCGAGAGTATTGCACAAAGCATGAACTCCGTAGCTCCAGCAACAATCCTAGGGTCTCTGGAAAAACTGCACTCGTGAACAGAATGGCGCGGTCCGGACTCGAACCACGACCTTCAACTCACAAGGCAAAGGGCTTAACCACTTAGCCACAGAGACCCCTATATACATTACATATCATGTCAAAGGACACTATATACATTACATAGCATATTCAAAGGACACTTTATACATTACATAGCATATTCAAAGGACACATGAATAAGTTATCTTCTGCATTCTCACTAGTTTGGGATTTCGGATTCTCTAATAAAGGCAGCCATCTGCCTCAGATTATCGACCACACCATACAGTTTGTCTTGGATGCTGGTGTAAGTGGGCCACCTCTTTCTTCTCAGGTCTGCATACTGGGAGCAGTTCTGCAGGATATGTTCTGTTGTCATACTCGCCAAGCCACAGGTCGTTGGTAAAAATTGTTGACCTTCTCGTGAACAGGTTTCTTTAGCATAGCAGGCGAGAATGTTATGCATTCGCCCACAGAACAGACATAATAAGTTGTCTAAATTGTATAAGCTATCCAGAGACTAAATCTGACGTGAATTGTGTGACCTCTGAAGTCGGAGATGCCTGTATAGCAGGGCACACTGATTTAAAAAAAACAGGCCGGTGTACAAAATTCAGTCAGGAGCGCCATATTAGGCGCCCTGACTAGGTCTGAATTTATAGCGGGTGAGTGCAAGAAGAAGTGAATAGTAAAAACTTACTTGGAGTCTCAAGCGCTGGGATCTGAACTCCATGCTAGCTGTATCTTGTTCCAGTAGATCTGCACCGAGCTCGGCTGATGAGAGATATATCAAACAAAATAAAAGTTTACCTAATAAACAATGCAGGGGAAGAAATAAATGACAACATACAGTTTCCACACTGTACATTCTTTCTTTCCTCCAATCCTGTTTTGCCTCGCAGAGTCAGGTAAAGAAGAGATTTCTAAAATGGGTCTTTGTGTGCGCTTCATAGATAGTGTCTTTCGTCGCCTCTGAGATCCATCTTTTGCGTGGCCTGCCTTTTGCTTTGTACCGATTGTATCACAAGTACAATTACAGAGTTAAAATCACAACAACAGCGTTTCAAGTGCAAAAATAGAGTTCTAAGTAACATAATATATATATCTTTCCTACCGTTATGCATTACATCAACCTGCAAGTAATTTCTCTATGCAGCTCTGACCCGTGCGACTCGCTCAATCTCTTCCATGGATTGAGTCCGAAATTTCTTGTCTCTATCCGTACAGTTCGTTTCAGGGTCTCCTTAGAGCGTACTCTCTTTCTTGAACCCTTTGCCTCTCACTTCAATGCCTGCTTTGATATTCTTTGATCATTTCTTCTCAAGGTGTGTCCAACAGCTTCGCGGCGACTGCACTAGTCATACTGCCATTAAATTCCTCCTACATCGCGGTACTACAGGCAGTAACGACACTTTTTAAAAAAATGAAAACAATAGATGAATGTTTACATACAATATAGAGGGATTGAAATGGTTATGAAAGGATTAGGAACGATGAACTCAGAGAAAGAACTAAGCAGATGCCAGTGGAAAAAGAGCTGAGGTAGAGACGCTGGTGATGGATAGGACCCATAGTGAGAATGCCGACCAGAACCATTGCAAGACTGGCAGTGTTTTGAAACCAACAGGGAATGAGGAGTAGGGGAATGCCTAGAAATACCTAGAGAAGATAGCTGGAGACTGATATTAAAAAAGGATAGGTTATCAGTTATATGAGGACTATCATCATACTACTTCGGACATGTCCATAGGTGCTCTGATCTCCACCTCAACAAATCCAACAGCGTCCAGCGGCCCAACACGCCAGTTCGATGTTGATCTCTTTGCATATTTGGTATGTTGTTCTTTTTGGGCTGCACTAATATTGACACCCATCTCTCTCAATCTGGTCAGCGAGTGGGATTCACAGATAAAAGGATAGGTAAAACATGGAAAGAATTGGAAGGGATGGCAAGAGAGAGGAATGGCTGGAAGAAGCTTGTTGATGACCTGTGCTCCGCTGGGAGTTGAAAAGTGAAGAAGAAAACAATCAAGAAAACAACAAACACATCGCACTGTATTATCTTACAATGGTAGTTTGCTCTGGCAATCACTGCTGTAGTTAAGCTTAACTCTCTCAGATAGGATGCATTCAATGTTGCCTTCCGACTTCTCAGGATTGAAGAGAAGACATCCCCATGGGAGACAATGAGGAGCATCACCTGCAGATAATATAAGAAGACAAACTGTCTGCTAATCTTTTCAATGAAGTAACAAACACAAAAATATAGCAATACCCTCAAAAGCAGCAAATATCAAATATGTATTAATATTTCGATTTTTTTAAATTTACAATTTTGTTTTGCTCACTCACTATGAATTCAGGAGTAGCCAAATATGGCACATTTGGAACTAATTTTTGTGCGCAGGCTTGTTTTCGTATATCACCAGCGTCACTCACCATTCAGGTGCACCTTAATTCGACTTCAGAGGTACTTGTAATTTAGATCCCCACGTACGTCTGAAGTCGGAGAAGGCATGTCTGTATAACAAGCTACACTGATAATGCTCAGTGTCCCTTCATGCAAAAATCTGTCAGAAGTGTCATACCAAGTACACTGACTATACCTGAATTCATAAAATGTGAACGCAAGACCAAGGTCCCCACATAATGGATCAGGGTTTCCCAAAGTCCGACCACAAAAAAAAGATCCACACTTAACGGATCAGGGTTTATCAAAGTACAACCGCAAAAAAGAAGATCCTGCATAACGGGTATGGGTTTCCCAAAGTTCGACTGCAAAATGATCACCACAAAATGAATCAGGGTTTCCTGAAGTCTGACCACAAGAAGAAAATCCTCCACATAACGGATCAGGGTATCTTAAAGTCTGATCGCAAGAAGAAGATCCCCCACATACATTGGATCAGGGTTTCCTGAACTCCGACCACAAGAAGAAAATCCTCCACATAACGGATCAGGGTATCTTAAAGTCCGATCGCAAGAAGAAGATCCCCCACATACATTGGATCAGGGTTTCCTGAACTCCGACCACAAGAAGAAGATCATCCACATAAAGGATCAGGGTATCTTGAAGTCGGACTGCGCTCCCCACTGAGAACTTCCAGATAAAGCTTACCTTGAACATCTAATTTCTCCATGGCATGTGATCACTAGCACAGCGTGTTATTAACTTTGCTCGCTATCTGCAACCACAAAATCTGATTACAAGAGATGATGTTAACCCTTTCACATACATTTGATGAACAACATATACAACATTTGAACAACACATACAACATTTGATGAACAACACATACAACATTTGATGAACAACACATACATTTGATGAACAACACATACACCATTTGAACAACACATACACCATTTGAACAACACATACAACATTTGATGAACAACACATACAACATTTGATGAACAACACATACAACATTTGATGAACAACACATACACCATTTGAACAACACATACAACATTTGATGAACAACACATACACCATTTGAACAACACATACAACATTTGATGAACAACACATACACCATTTGAACAACATTTGATGAACACATACAACATTTGAACAACACATACAACATTTGAACAACACTTGATGAACAACATATACAACATTTGAACAACATATACAACATTTGAGCAACATATACAACACACCTGTGTGGCAGCTTCCTGGTTCTCTCCTCCAAGGGAGGTCAGCAAGGATAAGCAGAAACGCAGAACTGAAAATAGAAGCAGACGGTATCTGGACAACGGACTTGGCAGTAGGTCATCCTCATCGTCTGACATGTGAGAGTAGCTGTTGAATAGGGGGAATAATATCATTGGTATGAAGGACCTGTTCAGCATAAAATAATGAATGGACTACAAATGTACATGAAAATCGTGGCATATCCTTTACAGGGCATTGCCATCAACAACAGTAAACAAGTTGATTTTCTAGGCCCCACTTTTTTTTTTTTTTTTTCGTCCGCTTTCAACTCAGGCGAAGTTTCATCTCTGAAACTGATTTTGCGTGAAAATCTGTTTTTCCAATTTCTTACAATGGCAGCAGCGTGCACATTGTAAATTACTTTACACTGGCAGCCGTGTGCTCAATGTACTCGTAATTAGTATTCCCTCGCCATACAGGCAGATTTTCTCCGACTTCAGAGGTACTCATGTTATCGTCCTGAGTAAGACCAGGGACTCGAACAAATGCCGGACAGTAGGTTCGAACCCGAGCTATGAGCGTCTCACAGCTAGCAGGCCGAGCTACTATCAACTACTCTAGGCAGTCCCCCTAGGCCCCACTTATACTTTCAGTAGATTGTCATTGCTTTCTGAACTTCATCTTCTTCGGACATTCCATATCAATCACTTGATAACCACTCTGTGTGATTTGTATGTGATTGTACATTGTGCCAGTTATGCGCCTACAAGTAGCCAGCACATCCGATTTCTGCGATACTTTTTATTTACTAGGTAGCTTTCCTAGGCTCCTACCATAATCGTCTCTTATGACATGCCTTGCAGGTCGTAGTGTTACTATTCTTTGCTCCCCATGCAGCCCGGCAACACATAGGCTATACATACTCTTCAAAATCAGCTGTGAGAAACAAGGAACTTATGGATGTATCAGCATTCTGGACATTGGTTAAAAAGGAAAGCAGGACTTCAGGCAAAAATCAGTCAGAAATGCCATATATACCAGCACCATGACTACTCATGAAGTGATAGCGTGGGAACGCAAGAAGAACAAGTATAAGCTTCTATAATGCTGGTTCAATAACTAATAACCAATAACCTAGAACATACTCATTTATTTCTGGTCGGACACTGAGAACTGTGCAAGCAGATAGTTTCATGAGGGCACCTCCATGCAGCAACATGCGGGCACCTTCTGCCCTCTGTGCTATCCTGGACAACAATGACTGTGAAGAGACAAAGATTTAATAAACATTAATGCTGGTCAAACATGTTTACATTTGCTGTGGAATAATTATGAACATCCTACAAGACCTGCATGTCAAGGAGCATTAGCTCATAAATAACATCATGTAACAGATGATGAAATATTGTGGCCATGTTAAACACCACAGTGGTTTGGAGAACACACAAGGGTTGCCCGTGTGTTACCAGGGGCCACAAGGGGAGTAAAGAATAGTAACACTGCGACCTACAAAACATGTTGTAAGAGGCGACTGAGGTAGAGGCCTAGGAAGCTACCCTAGTAAATAAAAAGCATCGCAGAAATCGGATGTGCTGGCCTACTTGTAGGCGCATAATTGGCACAACGTACAATCGCTCTTAGGTTCAGATCACATACAAATCACATAGAGTGGTTAACAAGTGGTCGATGTGGAGCATTCGAAGAAGATTTGCTAGGAGCTTCGTAGCCCCTACCAAGTCACCTCTTACGAATGCCTTGTAGGTCCAGTGTTACTATTCTTTGCTCCCCTTGCAAGCCCGGCAACACACAGGCGGAGATAATCACAAATCAATGCTTGCATCTAAACTGAAATTTACTCACCATCTTTGATTGAAATATGTACAGGGCTCTGAGACTGCTTGGCTGGGGTGTCAGTGTGACAAGCAACTGTCCATCATCTTCTGTCACCACAGAATCTACAAGATGTTGCAGGTAACCACGACCACACAAGAAGTTCAGCCATGTATGTTGATAATCCATGGAAATGATAGCATCAAGTACTGAGAGGGCAAGCATCTGATTAGAGGAAGGATATAAAAGATATTAATTAGAACAATACATATATCAATAGAAAATCATTAGTTAGTAATCGTTATTACTGCAACCATCATATCACTCTGGGCAAACCCATATCATTTAATACCAGTCCATCGCAAGTGATGATGACAACAGCCTCAGATAGGTGCTGCCGCCAGAGTGATCACTGGGAATTGGGGTGTAAAGAATAGCACCACTATTACCTGTCACACATGTAAGAGGCGATTAAGGAGGTTGGGCATGGGGCTTGTTACCCCACACCGTAAAAAACACTAGATGGCTACAGAACGGAGAGCAAACCGAGTAACGCTGGCTGAAACTGGATACATCGTTGGAGTATAAGTACCAGAGCTCCAAATGGTGCTGAAGATGTGACGTAAAACACACCAATGCTAAGGCTGCATGAATCAGATTTCCGCATGAATAGAATTTATGGGGAAGTCTCGTACATCAGTCTGGGCGGTGATCGCGAGAGATGTGTGCTGCCGCACCTCTCTGGTGTGTTTGGAGGTGACTGTAGTAGAGTCCAATCCTAGAACACAATGCCCTACCTCAGGTGGGGCATTCATAATCATGATTAGACATTTGGGTATTGTGTGTTCTGTCTTTTCGCGTAGTGTGTTTTCTATGTGTTTCAACGGCACAACGATTCTCAGCTATGCGAGTTTCTTGTGTTGTTACAGCGCCACATATGGCAATCTTGAGCCAGGGATTCCCAGCACATGGTGTCTCTATCGAAGCACTTCAGAGACCCATAGATATTTCAGAGCATTGCAAACCCATAGATGCTCAGTATCCTACAATAGCTGTCGGAGAGTATGCATACTGATGGACCCAGTGACATCACAACACTCAGGGCAAACCCATAGCTGCTCAACCTTCCCCAACAGATGTTGAAGGGTATGCATACTGATGATTCCTGTGGCTTGCTGGTTAAATTCACTCCTCTCTCCACCCCTTTAACTCTTCTCCTTCTTCTTCGCTGTGTTCTTTACGATAAATTTTAATCACCCTTTGTGATATGTTTGATCTTTGCCAGAACGTGTATACGTTGCACATTGATTTGGTAGGCCCCTAAATGCATAGACTTCTACACATTTAGGACATGTGCATCCGATTTCAGCCAAACCTCCGTAGTCGCCTCTTACGACTTGCGTGGCAGGTAACAGTGGTTCTATTCTTTACACCCCAAACTTGGCCCCGGTAACCACTCGGGCGGCTTTCAACTCTACTTGTACCACGTGTACTTCCAAACTTCATAAATCATTGGATTGATTCAACGCCAATCTTAGTGTCCTCATTGAACAGCAGGTCACCAAGAGACCAAAGAACATCCCCCTTATCCATCCTAAGCTCCCCAACAATAGAATCTTTCGATGCAAGCATGTCCGCTCTCTCGTTGCCGCGAACATCAGCATGACCAGGACAATAGATCCATGTAAGTCTCTGTATGTTGGAAAAACCTCTATAGATGACGTCCACTCATATCGCAACTCGCTGGTTAAACATACTTCTCTGGTTCTTCTTCTTGTATTCGCTGCTATAAACTCAGGCGAGTCCCCCGCCATACCTTCTCCGACTTCAGAGGTGAATATCGTCAGTGTGTTGCCTGGGCTGCAGGGAAGCAAAGAATAGTAACACTGCGACCTACAAGGTATGTCGTAAGAGGCGATTGTGGTAGGAGCCTAGGAAGCTACCTAGTAAATAAAAGCGCAGCAAAAATCGAATGTGCTGGCCTACTTGCATGCGCATAACTGGCACAAGGTACAATCGCTCTTCAGCTCAGATGACATACAAACCACAAAGAGTAGTTTAACAAGTGGTCGATATGAAGCATTCGAAGAAGAGGTCTTCTTCTTTGTGTTCGTTCTTTACGACCAATTTTAATCACTCTTTGTGATATGTTTGATCTTTGCCAAGAACGTGTATACGTTGCACATTGGTTTGGTAGGCCCCTAAACGCATAAGACTTCTACACGTTTAGGACACATGCATCCGATTTCAGCCAAACCTCCTTAGTCGCTCTTACGACATGCGTGGCAGGTAACAGTAGTTCTATTCTTTACACCCCAAATTTGGGCCCGGTAACCACTTGGGTGGAAGAAGAGGTGAATACTCAGAAATTAAAATTATAAAGAAAAAAAAATCTTGTAAAACCAGTAACGGAAATAAAAACTCACTCTTCCAATATGGTGGCCATCGCATGCATCTCTGGACAATGTCTCCATAAAGCAGTCTCCGTAAGATGTGATGGTTTCCATGTTTTCCAGAGTCTATCAAATTCTGAACTGTTAGTGGACAAGAGTTTTTCCATACCTGACTTGCTGGCCACTGAGGAGGTATACATTATTAATTAACTACTACAAAAAACATTACATCAACTACTTCAACAGATACATCAACTACTACAACAGATACGCTCAACTGCTACTCACACAGATACATCAACTACTACAACAGATACAATCAACTACAAATACAACAGATACATCATCATATAAATTCATTGTTAGTAGCATGCAGGGAGTACAACATCATCAAGTAGCTTGTACCTTCCAGAACTTGGCTCCCATGACAGCAGTCCTAAAAACGCTCTGTTCTGTGCAAGTTGACCGGCGTCAGCAGCGGTCATTCTCAGATTGTCAATGACATCTTGGACCCATCGTCTTCTAGGTCTTCCTCTCATTCTTCTTCCAGGCATCATTCCCTTCAAAATTATCTTCTCTAGGCACTCATGTCATTTGATGTGTCCGAAATATTTAATTTTCCTAGATTTTATGCTCTTTAATAACCACTTTTCTTTAATATCAAGCTGTTGCAGAACAGAAACATTGGTTCTTTTCTCTGTCCATGATATTCTAAGTACTCTTCATGCAGGAAGTACAACATGAAAATCAACACACAAAAGACAGAGACCATGAAAATCAGCAGAACACCAAACCAAGCAAATATACAACACCAGAGTAAAGCAAGTTTCTGAATGCAGATATTTAGATAAAATTATCACAGCCGACGGGAAAACTTGAGAAATAGAGACAACATGCCAACAAGCAAATGCAGTGACCTACCAGCTGGCAAGATTACTACAACGCTCAAAGATCAAGATGGAAGCAAAAGACAGATGAAAAAAAATTCAACACTTTGTAGAAAGTGCACAAAAATAGACCTCACCGTTCAGGTCAAACTACTGAACATATAGTTAGTTTGTTCCTTTCGTGCCAAAAGCGGCACATAGGGCAGAGGTTTTAGATCTCCATGTAATGTGGTTCGTTGCTAGCAGTTGGAGATCTCGTATGGTTTTACATCCCAATAGTTTACTTTCTTGTAGGATTGTTCTTCGAAGAGTGATCTTAGGTCTTCCACGTTTTCTTTCCCAACTGGTGACCACATAAGGACTTGTCGATTTAGTCTCTTTTCGTCTGATCTAAGAATATGACCCAAATATTTCCACCTTCGTTTCCTTATAATATTTGATATGGGTTGTTGCTGTGTTCTATCTCTCACTGTGTTGTTTGAAACTAAATCACTCCATTTTACTTTTAATAATTTTTGGAGACATTTATTCTCATAGCTGTCCAATTTCTTATCAGTTCTCTTTGTTGATTTCCAACTTTCACAACCGTAGGTCAGTACAGGAATCACATATGACCTAAACAATTTAACTTTTGTACATATATTAAGGTCTTGAGATTGCCAGATATTTATTAACTTAGTGAAGGCACTAGCTGCTATAGCAATACGGGAGTTTACTTCTTTCATTGTGTCTCCGTTGACACATTACTACCTAAATATGTAAAATGTTTAACTTTCAAATATGTAAAATGTTTAACTTTCTCGTGTTTGGTTATTTATATGACTGAACATATGGTGACTAGAAAATCAATAACTCGTTTACTGTGATTGATTGCTGCGTCCTGTAAAGAATTTGCCAGGATTTGTTATGTTGATCTCAGAAATTTGATTTACCTGCCAAAGGATCCTCACTCTTATCAGACTTTTGGGCAATCTGCAGACAGTACAGCAGGGCTCCATACAGGTTGACACGGACTCTCTGGATTCCACCACCTGTTAGATACAAGTTCATAAAAGTTAGCATCAATTAGCTCTGAAGTCGGAGAAGGTATTCCTGTATGGCAGAGGACACTGATAATAAGGAAAGCATGAGTAAACGATAACAAATACATAGTATCGTGGCTTAGGCTTGAAGTAGAATTGAAACAGAGTTTACCATTCATTCTAGGATACCCTGCAACCATAAAAAACTAGCAATTTTTATGAATGTTCATGATGCTAGTTTGTGAATAGTTAATAAACCATACATTCCTTCACTATTTTCTTAATGTTTGTGTATCCATAAATGTATTACATATATAAAGAGAGCAGTTAGACTGATTTATTCAACATATTGTTAATCAAGGCCCTTGATAAGTTGGATTTTTGTTCTCACAATTTCAATTAGTTTTTTAATTCATGCTAATATTTTTCATGCATAGTCAACACACATATTTTCGGATACAATAAATATTTTATGAAAGTACATTCATTTATCTTTAGTTTGATATATAATAAGTTCAACTTTAAATCATATTTAGAAACAATATTTTAGTTTAGCTAAAGTATGTGTGCAATATTTTTGAAGCTAAAAATAATTCGGTGAAAAAAACGTAGTGAATCAGTTAATACAAATTGATGATCATTTTTATGTCTGTCTTGCAGAAAAGAATTATTTTATTTGAGATCAAAACCCAAAAACAACCACAAAGATTAATCAGTGAAGAAAACAGTCACAACTTAACATCTTCATAACATGTTTCCAGTTTTCTCGGTGACTCAATGAGTATACTCAGGAAGATTGAAACAGGCTGGCCTTATGGACAATTGGGATACAAATTTGAGGTAGCATAGTGTCTTGTTCAGTTTTGGTACACTGATTTTGTTCCGCAACCTCCTCCACTGTGTCACTAGGTCTCATTCTCGTTCTTATTTTAAACTCAATGGAATAAAACCAGGTCTGATCTTCTTCTTTGAACGCTCCATATCGACCACTTGTTAACCACTCTGTGTAATTTGTATGTGATCTGAGCATAAGAGTGATTGTATGTTGTGCCAGTTATGCGCCTACAATTAGGCCAGCAGATCCAATTTCTGCGATGCTTTTTATTTACTAGAATATCTTCCCTAGGTCATACATCAGTCGCCTTGTAGGTCGCAGTGGTACTATTCTTTGTTTTTCTTGCGGCACACAGCCGGGTCTCATCTAAAAACACAGAACAACTTTCACATTAAAAACTCACTTGACTTAAGAATATAGTCAATGAGACCTCTTAAGACTATCTGTAAGGAAGTTGAAAACACTGCATGCGAACCACCACCTCTGGCAGGCCAGAAAGGGTGAGAGGAACTGTCTGCTGGCAATGGCAAGAGAGATGATGACATCAGTAGAAAATAGTGGCGTAGGTTTGTCATGAGGGTAAGAAGAACATCAGATACGGAGGCAGTGGCTTCCAAACTGACATCTTCTCCTGACACCTGCATTGAATAAACATTACATGATATGTGTAATATAAATGCATATATATGTCATCATTATCATCAAATAGCTTGTCATGAGCAGAAGTTTGCCACCCCAACAGTGCTTCGGAATTTCTCACATAGGCCAGATGTCCTGCATCTGCAGCCGTCATGTTCAAACCATCAGTTAAATCCTGAACCATCTTTTCTGTGGTCTTCCTCTTCTTCCATGTTGGTCTTCTCCAGCCCTTCGTGACTTTTAATGTCCAAAATAACTCAATTTTCTCTTTCTTATTTGTAGCATCATCCAGTTTTCTTTGATTTTTGACTTTCTGGATAGATCTATCTGTTAACTTCTCTGTCCATGATATACGATGTACTCTTCTGTAACACTTATGTAACGATTGAATAAGATTTGTTATCACTTATCTGGCTGTTTCTGTCTTTACAGACGGTCAATTAATGTTGCTTTGCGAGTTGTGTCCGAGCCGAAAGCAAGGATGAAGTGTCCTCTTCATTGCCAAATATTGCATAAACCCCTCACTACACTTGTAACCTCCGTTTCGCTCTCTTGACCAAGATCCTACTCGAGACGTTTTATGAGAACAAAAATTTCCTCTATGTTTCAAGGCCTTGTAGGATATTTATATTTTTTCTTTGTCCAGGTTTTCAAAGATTGTATGCAATACTTTGTTTTACAAGATTTGATTTTCTTCTTTGATGCTTGTGTTATGGTTCATAAGATCAATGTTTCCCTTGGACATCCTCTCTTTCTTGACCCTTTGACTCCACATTCAATCCTTAGCGAATTTAACCCGCGCAAAGGTGGGCCCAAGAAATAAAGAAACAGTGAAAGCTACCATGTAAAGAAGCATACACAAGAGCATGTTCAAGACATCTCTTATCTTGACAATGTGAGGCCACCCAGAATTAGAGACAAAAGAAGAACTAAGTGTTGTCAGTCTGATTCTAATGAGCACACCCTCAGACACCCAAAAAGCAGCAGTGATTACCTTCAACAACAAGTCCTGCAACAAATCAAACAGAACTGCCTGTCTTCTCTCTCCGCTGAGAAGATCATGAGGCACAGATGTCAGCAGGACCTCCACCACGTGACGCCAGGCTTCAAATGAACGCTTCTTACGCTGCATAGATTTCCGAGCTTCGTTATGTTCCACCATTGTCTCCAGTATCATATTGATTTCCTGGCAGAAGAATATATAAACAAGAAATTAATCTAATTTTGTAGACAAAGACAACACAGAAACAGAATTTAGTTTCTCTCTCTCGATCATCCTTAGGCTGATGCACCAGATTTCCCCGTAAATCTCATTCATGTGGAAACCTGATACATGCAGCATTAGCATGGGTGGGTTTCATCACATCTTCAGCGCCATTTGGAGCTCTGGTGCTTATCCTTCGGTGATGTGTCCGGTTTCAGCCAGCATTTACTGGGTTCGCTCTCCATCAGTCTTTGGCTGTCCCCAGCCGACCTGCAAGGCAGCAGGTTGAATTCAGTTTGAGTTTGGAGTTTCTTCATTGCACTCAAGAATCTAGCTTGTACTTGATAAGAATTAGATGATGCAAACAGTGCCTATTACACTTGGAAGCAATAAAATCTCTCCAACGCACGCCCGCTACAAATTTAGGCGTAGTCAAGGGTACCTTGTATGACGCACGTGACTGATTTTTGCATGAAGGCATCCTTTCCTTATTATCAGTGTCCTCCACAAAACAGATGTGTCTTCCCTGAATTCAGAGGTAAGAACTAACATATCTGTTTTGTGATTTTATTTCAATTCTCACGAGATTCTCTGCCAAATTGACTTTGTTAAGATTTAAAAGACAAGTCAAGTTGTTCCTGTTACGCACTTAGGTTCTCAGAAGAGAATAAAAAACAGACAGGCTGGCTGGCTGGCTGTGCCCACCATATCAGGGGATGAGCCAATAGATAGAGTTGACATTCTAAATGCCTTCATGGAAATGAAAATCGTGGCATATCCTTTTCAGGACTTTGTCATAAACCACAGTAAATGAGTCATGATTTTCTAGGCACCTGTCCGATTTCAACCACTGTTTACTGGGTTCGCTCTCCGTCAGCCTTTGACTTTCCCCAGCCAACCTGAGGGGAATATAACAAGAATGGTCCTTTCCTGGTGCCCGCATGGATAACAAAAGAAGGGGAGGCCGAGAAATACATGGAGATGGGATTTGAAGGCAAAGATCAACAATATAAAGAAGAGCTGGAGGGAGCTGCAGGAGATAGCAAGACTTGGCATGAGTTGGTTGAGGGCTAATCCAGGTTAAAAGGCAGAGAGAGAGTGTGTGTTCTGTGCTGAATCACATCATCTGTTGTAGCTGTAATGGCCGTTTCTGGAGCGGCAAACCTTGCCCAAGTTAATAATTCAACGTATTATATTCAACGCAAAGATAATTTTGGAGGGAATAGTGCCTGGAAGATGAATGACATGAAGACCTAGAAGACGATGGGTGCAAGATGTCATTGATGATCTTCTTCTTCAGCGATCTCTGGTCATGCTCTTAATTTACTGTGGACCACAAACTGGACAGTCAGCTTCAGGTCTGTCAGGTTTCCCAAAACTTATTTTTCAGGTCGACTGGACGTGGCCACATGTTGCTTCTCAGCTCACCCAGGAGAGGACAGTCTTGCAGGATATGCTCTAGTGTCTGTTCCGCCTGCTGACACTGGCAGAGAGCTGTTTAACTTATTCCTAGTCTGTATAAGTGTTTGTTGATGATCTGAGAATGACTGCTGCTGATGCCGGTCAACTTGCACAGCACAGAGTTTTTCAAGACTGCTGTCATGGGAGCCAAGTTCAGGAAGGGACAAGCTACTTGATGATGATGATATTCAATGCAGTTATATATTCTTCTTCTTCAAGGATCCAGCGGCGCTTGAGCTCTTGCCCTTCGGCCCAATGCTATGTAGTGGTATCTGCATGTGTTTGTAAGTTGTTCTTTTGTTCAGTATAATGTGTACCATTTATCTGACCTTGGAGAAAGAAGGATCTTCCTGATGTGATCTAGTGCTTGACACTTGAAGAAGTGGTGGTGAACGGTTTCGTGATGATGTGCACACAGCTGGCACTCTGGATTGTGTTGTGGGTGAATTCTGTCAAGTGATTACTATGTGTTATGTGTTGGGTTCGAAGTCTAAAAATGCTGCTCTGATCTCTCCTTGTAAGGTGGTTGATGTTATTAAGGTTAGTGCTGGCCATATGTCTGTAAACCTCTCTTCCTGTGCCTCCCATGGCCCATCTGCTCAGCCAAATTTCTTTATCTATTGTTATTAGGATTTGCTTTGCTGTATGGAGAGTTGTTGCCGTGATTGGTTGTTCTTGTGTTGATCCTTTCTTGGCTAGCCTATCTATGCAGTTATATATAATTCAACACAAAGCATCACACGAGTCCGACAAAAAAACAAAACAGAAAATACCACTAGTACTGACCTCTAAAATGTGTGGCCTTTGACCTGCCACCATTGGGCCTTGCTGATTGGCCAGCTCTGTCAGCAATTCCTGCCTCAGTGCACGCACATCACAATAGACAAAACCTTCCCTTGTCTTATGCTCAAGGCTTCTAACCAAAGTCTCAATTTTTGACTTGTCAAAGAAAGTGAACTGCAGTGAGCCAGGAAATGCCTGCTCAAATGATATTGTATCCAGAATTCCCAACAGACGATGTTTTGCATGTTTTCCTAAATAGACCAAAATAAAGAATTACAATATTTGTTTTCTTGATCATTCGTCCACTATAAGTTCTCTCTCTCGCGATCACTCTTAGACTAATGTACCAGATTTCCCCATAAATCTCATTCATGTGGAAATCTGATTTATGCAGTCTTAGCATGGGTGGGTTTCATAACATCTTCAGAGCCATTTGAAGCTCTGGTGCTTATCCTTCAGTGGTGTGTCAGGTTTTAGCCAGTGTTTACTGGGTTCACTCTCCGAAAGCCTTTGGCTGTCCCCAGCCGACCTGCAAGACAGCAGGTTACTATAAGTTCAGTAGTAGTTATGAAACCTAAAACTTATTTTTGCGTGAAGGCTTGCTCGCAAATATCAATGTCCCTTCTTCTTCTGCATTCGCCTGCTATAAATTCAGGTCTGGTATTGAGCTTCTTACTGATTTTTGCATGAAGTCCCCCATCATACAGACTTTATAGATAAACATGTTCCTTGTCATTCAGACAAGCCTTACTCTAACTTCAGAGGTACTTGTAATTTAGATCCCTTTTTTTTTTTTTTCCTTTTTTTTTTTTTCTTTCGTCCGCTTTCAACTCAGACGAAGTTTCATCTCTGAAACTGATTTTGCGTGAAAATCCGTTTTCCAATTTCTTACAATGGCAGCAGCGTGCACATTGTAAATTACTTTACACTGGCAGATGTGTGCTCAATGTACTCGTAATTAGTATTCCCTTGCCATACAGGCAGATTTTCTCCGACTTCAGAGGTACTCACGTTATCGTCCTGAGTAAGACCAGGGACTCGAACAAATGCCGGACAGTGGGTTCGAACCCGAGCTATGAGGCGTCTCACAGCTAGCAGGCCGAGCTACTATCAACTACTCTAGGCAGTCCCCATTTAGATCCCTAAGTAAAGGATCAGAGTTTCATCGAGTTCAACCATGTGCACACTGAGAATATTTGGCCAAGCTGGACTCAAACCCCAGAATCTCCACTACATGTTGTCATTAGAGCAGAGTATTACCAAATTCGCTATCACCTCCCACCCCACGGGGTGAGGTAGCCAGCCACTGCCAAGTTTTATTCATTAAATGTAACAAAATATTTGGTGCTTGGTATTTATACAATTCAATAAATGTTATACATCTGTCTTCATATTTAGTTATCTTTTAGTTTCTCAACTTTTCACTTCCTCATCAAGTTTTGGATGTGATTAGACAATGACCTGGCTTGAGATACAGTGCGCCACCCATGCCCGTATTCTTACTGAATCTTCTTCTTCGAACGCTCCATATCAACCACTTGTTAACAACTCTGTGTGATTTGTATGTGATCTGTGCCCAAGAGCAATTGTACGTTGTGCCAGTTATGCGCCTAAAAGTAGGCCAGAACATCCGATGTCTGTGATGCTTTACTATGGTCGTGCGCATGCCAAGCGTGTAAGTAGCGCGTTGGACAACAGGTGACAAGCCTACTGTGAGTGCGGTTCAATTTCGCGGACTGGCAGAAAAGCCACAGGTTCTCCAGATTTACGGTGTTCGTGGCACCGAACCGAAGGGTTACGATGTCCATGGCACTGAGCCAAAAGCAAAAAAATTTTTTACTAGGGTAGCTTCCCTAGGTCCTACATCTGTCGCCTCTTATGACATGCCTTATAGGTCACAGTAGTACTATTCTTTGCTTCCCAGCACCACACAGGCTCTTACTGAATCGATGAGCATGCTCAGGAATGTACACAAGATTAATAATTGTCACAACAGATATCATCATCCTCAACCTGCTTTGAAAGTAGCAACTTCATCAAACCTGTCTCTTTCGCTTGAAAAAACAGACAGTGGATATGTCAACTATATTATGTCTAAAGGAGTCTCTCTTGCGATCACCGTAAAGGAGTCTAAAGCCGAAGGATTGACGTCATTGAACCTGGATTTAACCCCTATTGGATTGGTCCGGTTCCTCTCCGCAGAAATGGCATGCCATGTGCCGAGAGTACTGTCAAAACATGACCTCTGTACCTCTGGTAATGCTAGGAGTCTCTGGAAAAACCACTTGCAAACAGAACACTGCGGTCCTGATTCAAACCCACAATCTACAGAATGCAAGGCAAGGGCTTAACTCTGAGTGGATCTGGACAAAAGTCATGTTTTTAGAATAAAAAACACCCTTTAGTGTGACTTCTGGTAAAAAACACATCGTGTGGCATTTGATCCAAAAGGAGGTAAGCACTCAGCCACAGAGACCCCTGAACTTTATAATGTAAATATGTCAAAATCAAAGATTATCTTAGGTCCAATAAGAACTAAGAAAGGACCACAAAATGATAACATTGTATTAAAGACATTGCATTACCTGTACTCATCATGGCCGCCTGGCTGTGTGAAGCAGTCAACACTGATAGCCTGTCAACAACACTCATTTCCCCATCATCTCCAGGTTGGGTGACACCTGCAATATAACAATCACTCCAGTCAGGAATTTCTATGTATTTCTATGTGTCATATCTATAGACAGAATGTAAAGAATTTATTTCTTCTTCTTCTTTGTGTTCGTTCTTACGACCAATTTTAATCACTCTTTGTGATATGTTTGATCTTTGCCAAGAACGTGTATACGTTGCACATTGGTTTGGTAGGCCCTAAACGCATAGCCTTCTACACGTTTAGGACATGTGCATCCGATTTCAGCCAAGAATTTATTTCTAAGTGTCACATCTCTATTCAGAATGTAAAAAATTTATATTTATATCTTGCCCAAGTGGTTACCAAGGCCTAAATTTGGGATGTAAAGAATAGAACCACTGTTACCTGCCACGCATGATGTAAGAGGCGACTAAGGAGGTTTGGCTGAAATCAGATGCACGTGTCCGCTAGGAAATGCTAACCCGAAACAAATGCTTGCAGAAAATGGATGCACCTGGCCGTAAGGCGCATAACATGGTACAACGACCCCTCACAATGAGGAATGGGATAACGGATTCTACGGTCGCCAATCTGTCTCAGAGATTTAGCCACGCAGTAAGAATGTCAGACCTACCATCACGAGGGTGGCTAAAACTTACTGCGGAAGAAGTCGGAACAAATGGGGATGCAGAAATCATAGGAATTATATCCTACAGAACTGCCCCCAATATGCAGACTTGAGAAGAAAGAGGTGGCCCACTTACACTAGCGTCCAAGACAAACTGTACGGCGTGGCTGATAGTTTGAAGCAGATTAAAAGAATCTGAAATCCCAATCTAGTGAGAGCGCAGAAGAAGAATATTTATATCTGAGCATACGGAAAATTTAATATTGCAGACACATTAAACAACATGAGTGCCTGGAAGAAGATCGAGAGAAAAACCTAGACGACATTGGGTGCAGGATGTCATTGACGAGCTGAGAATGACTGCTGTTGATGCACAGGCTAGAGAGTTTTTCAGGACTGCTGTCATGGGAGTCAAGTTCTAGAAGGGACAAGCTACTTGATGATGATATAGAAGACACCTGTAGAAGACACAAAAGACAACCCCACCTTCCAGTTGTGTAGACCGAAAAAACTTTCTCCAAGTGTCACCACTCTAGTCAGAATGTAATAAACATATATCTATCTCTAAACATTACTGATAAGATTTTAGGAACACAAAACACCACTTTATAGTACCCCATCTTGTGAGTTATCCCGCAGCATGTTATCAAATCCGATTAATTATATAGAATGTTATCAGAACAGACTCACGCCTATATCTACTAATACTTACTGTATAAATCTTGATCTTCATCCCCCAGCAACAGTCGGACTAATCTCTGAGTATGTGATCTCTGCTTGTTCAGTGATGTCATTCGTAGTTCAATGGCTACAGTTTTCATAATCCATGCTTGATGATCTGATACGTCATTGTCTGTGTACAGACATACAACCAAGTTTATAAATAATGAATAAATCAAATTTAGAATTCAATCATAAACAGTGAAATTGGTCTAAACAATGGAAAACTGTCAAAATTAAAAGAAACACCAAGTGACCTGAATACCATAAGAAGGGTGGTGCTGCAGTGGATACCAGCACACTGTGGCATACCAGGGAATGAGAGAGCAGACAAGTTAGCTAAGGAAGGAGCAACACAGGAACAGAGGGTTCAAATAATCACTTTCCAAGAAAAGAAAACGCTCATCAAAGCCATTAGAAAAGAAGACCAGCAAAGAGACAATTACCACTATCTAGGTAGAGCAAGGCAGGTGATATTGTTTCGACCCAGAACTGGACACAACAGACTGAACAGACACACAGACTAAAACTAGTTCTATCACCCACATGTGTTTGTGGACAGACAGTCGAACACATCCTGCAAGATTGTCACCTGATGAATCAACTCCAGAAAGAACACTGGCCAACAGAGACAGACATCAACACAAAGCTGTTTGGAAGCCTTGATGAACTAACAAACAAAACAACATACATCCAGAGTACCAAACTCATTGTGTAGACATTGAGCATCAGCGAATTAGAAGAACAGTTAAATTGATTTTTAAACATTATAATGTTCGTATACTTACAACTTGAAGAAAAACAAAGGAAGGGTGCAATCAAGAGCTTCACAGCATAAATCTACTAAGCAGAAACAATGAGAACAAAATCTTAAGACTTATAATGGGACAAGCCTGTGTGGTGCGGGGCCCGAAGGAAGCAAAGAATAGTGCAACTGTGACCTACAAGGCATGTTGTAAGAGGTGACTGATGTAGGGCCTAGGGAAGCTACCTAGTAAATAAAAATCATAGTATAAATCGGATATGCGGCCTACTTATAGGCGCATAAGTGACACAATGTACAATGCTGTTAGATCACATACAGATCACACAGAGTGTTTAACAAGTGGTTGATATGCAGCGTTCGGAATAAGAAGAAAGTTCATCATACCATATTTTCTACTGTCCAGGGGAAGATGCTGAAGCTGCTGATACAGGAAGTCATGAGTTGTCCGCAGGTACCGTAACGTTGGTGGAGACGTATCCTTGTTGGCGCACAAAACAAAGATCATATGGAAGCCAAGTTCTGCCAGTCTGGGCTGGTTGTGAAGACAGGATGGTCCTTCTCTGGATCCAAGACCTTTTTCTAATAGAGTCAGTACGGAGTGCAGGCAGGTCTTTGGTGAGTCTAATACACCTGACAGAGAGAAAAAAAAACTCAATTTAGAGGTAGGTATGTTTCATAGAATTGTAGCAAATAAAGGTATATAGATAAAACATATCTTCATCTTCTCTTTTTTATAACAGTTGTTACTACTAATCAGAAGAGTTCACTCGAAATAGTAATGCAACTACACTTTCTAGATTAATTCATAGCCACTGTGGTCCCGGGCCTGCAAAGGAAACAAAGAATAGTACCACTGTAACCTACAAGGCATGTCGTAAGAGGCGACTGATGTAGGACCTAGGGAAGCTACCCTAGTAAAAAAGAAGCATTGCAGAAATTCAATGTGCTGGCCTACTTGTAGGCGCATAAGTGGCACAGAGTACAATGACTCTTAGGCTTAGATCACAGACAAATCACAGAGTGGTTAACAAGTGGTCGATATGGAGCGTCGAAGAAAGATTAATTCACTGGAAAATATAAATTGAATTGATATAAAATTTTGGAAAGCCTGACCACGGCACAAAATAGGCTCAACATCTGATATGATAGCAAACACCAGAGACAGAGATTTGTGGAGATCCATGATCGCCTATGCCAGCCGGCAGGGCACCTGATGATGGACATTTGACATGGTAGTGGAAAAAATGTGTTTTTTATATGGGTATTGCAGAAGAGTCCTCTGTGTGTCATGGAGAGAGAAGAGAACAAATGGATCTGTCCAGAAAGATCAATTTTGAACTGATAAGAAAATAAAGATCAGAATACTAAGAGCATGCATATTCCCATTGGGTGGGAAGCATGGACATTTAACAAGACAGTGGAAAAACATATATGTGCTTTTGAATATAAGTGTTACAGAAAAGTCCTCTGTATATTATGGACAGAGAAGAGAACAAATAGATCTATCTAGAAAGAGCTCAAAAAGAAACTGGCTGATGCTACAAATAAGAAAGAGAGAATTGAAGTATTTTGGACATAGAAAAAGACTAGAAGGGCTGGAGAAGACCATCATGGAAGGAGGCATACCTGCAAAGAGGAGAAGAGGAAGACCACAGAGAAGATGGATTCAGGATGTAACTGATGGTTTGAACATGATGGCTGCAGAGGCGGGACATCTGGCCTATGAGAGAGAGAATTTCGAAGGAATGTTAAGGAGGCAAAGTTCTGCTTAGGACAAGCTACTTGATGATGTTGATGATGAGTTAGTTAAAAATATAATTTGAGATTAGTGATTTGTGAGAATAAAAATCATCCATATTTCATTTTATTTACCAGGGTCTTGAAGAACTGTACGGATAACTGGCTTCTGCAACTGAAACCCAAGTAGCCAATGTGCCAGATTGGGTGCTGCTTGATCCAAAGACACTAGCATCAACTGAATGATATGCTCACATATGGCATTCTGAAGGATAGGTTCTGTCATATCTGGCACAGAGAGACAAGTTACAAATTCTTACAAAACATACACAAATATTATGAAGATTTGTACGTAAGTAACTTACACAAATATTTTTTAATATGAAGATCAGTATGCAACTATGAGCAAAATGTGTAAAAACAAAGTACAGTAGTTTTACATAATATATACAATATACAGCGACTTTTCAACCAAAAGGACTTTATTATGTCAATGATACAAAATAAGCGAAGAAATTCAGACTTCCTTTACGGAAGACTCCTTAAATTCCCTAAACTGAAAGTATGTGACTAAAAACAAAATAAATGTGAAAAATATGTTATTATGTCTGCCGTATAAGAAAGCTTCTTTTGTATCCTTTGCTTGATGCCTTTTGGCCAGATGTTGCTGTATGTTTTTCTTTTCTCCAATCCTGTTTTGCCTCACAGCGTCAGGTCAAGAAGAGATTTCTAAAATAGGCCTTTGTGTGCTCATCGTAGATAGTGTCTTTCGTCACCTATGTTATCTCTGAGATCTTTTGTGTGGCCTGCTATTTACTTTGTACCCATTGTATCGGAGCAACATTGCTCTTTGAGGTGCACTGTCTGTTGGTAATCTGCTTATGTGGCGAACCATTTAATTTGTTGTTTCTTGATGAAGTTCAGTACTGATGTACCCACTTTTTTCCTGAGGTCTTCATTTCTCAACCGGCCTCTTCTTGTTACCCCCAGCATTCTGCGTAGACACTTCATCTCTGTTGTGACTAGTTTTCTTCTATCATTTGTTGTCAGCGTCCAGATTTGGCACTGGTAGCATAATGTAGAGAGAAAGATTGTGTTGAACATTGCTCTTTTTGTGTTCATGGTGACATGTTTGCATTTAAAAATTGTGCCATTTGTCCTATAATTTGATTTGCTTTGTTGCATCTGTGTTGAATATCATTAGTAATTCTTTCATTTGCTGAAAAAATGCTCCCCAGGTGAGCGATTGTCGATGGAGATATTGTAGTGCTTTCCTCTCTGGCGAATGTCATTACTTCGGTTTTGTCGATGTTTATTCTCATATTATATTCATTACATGCTATCTGGAGTCTACTTTGTAAAACTACACTGCCCGTCTGCCCAGTGTGTTCGTAGCATGGTGGAAGACAAGCCCTCTGTGACTGCAGGTTCAATTCCGTGGGCTGGCAGAAAAGCCACAGGTTCTCCAGATTTAAGGTGTGCGTGGCACCAAACCGAAAGGTTACAATGTCCATGGCATCGAGCCAAAGAGCTGAATGCTCAAGTGCTTCTGGATTGGGGGAAAAAAATACAACACTTTGTTTTTTTAAATGTTTCGCCATTGGTACAGTTTTACGGATGCCTTCCTGATATCAATAACATTGTATGATGCTATTCATAAGAACTCAATATACAGTTATTACATAATCAAATCTACCATCATATACCAGCTTTACCCATAATCAAATATAGCATACCAATTATTTCCACCCATGTCAAAAACAAGAAATCACTTATCTCTCTCACGATCACCCTTAGACTGATGTACCAGATTTCCCAATAAACCTCATTCATGTGGAAATCTGATTCATGCAGCCTTAGCATGGGTGGGTCCGTCACATCTTCAGCGCCATTTGGAGCTTATCCTTTGGCGATGTGTCCAGTTTTAGCCAGCATTTACTGGGTTTGCTCTCCGTCAGCCTTTGGCTGTCCCCAGTCAACCTGCAAGGGAGCAGGTTGCTATTTTATTTTAGGGTAGCTACCCTTAGACAACCTTCCCTCCCAGGATGTTGAGTGTCATCTGCCCAGATTACCAGTCTTTATTTGGACTACTTGGTTTGCCTGCCGTCCATTTTTCTGTACGGTTTGCTCCGCTAGACTTTGATTGTCCCAAATCACTTATAATAATAGAAAACATGACATTTCAGTTCTGCACATATAAAAGAAATAAAGGTCACCTTCCAGTTTCAAATGAAAAGATGCTTTCTCTTGTCTGATCTCAACTACGTTAGAATCAAGACATTCCACAAAGCCTTGCAACAGTTCCGCACTAACTTGCTGCAACAATAAGAAATTCAAGTAGTATTATAATATTGTGACAAAGTAAAATCAATATAGATGGAGACTGCAGTAAAACTATGTAGAATGGCAAAACACGTAATAACAAAGTACTGTAGTTTTACAAAATACAAAAACAATGACAATACACAGCAACGTTTCTACCAAAGGGCCTTAATCAAGCCTTTCATTCATTTTTATTATCATTCATTTTTTGACCGTTGTAATATCTTTGTCAAAGTCTCTATGTAGTGTGCTGTGAAATTCGTCACTCCTGTTGTATCTTTGCTTGATAAAGGACAAATGTAATCTAACGATTGTAATGTCTTCCATATGTTTATTTACCTATACAAACCCCTAGTTAAGGATTTGGCTCTCTAGAAAATTTTAGTTTTAGTTAAAACTGATTTTCAAAGTGTTTAGTTCTATAAAGTACAACATTCATATTATCAATTACACTGAAAATCTGGCCAGCAATGGCGGAATGCGGGAGGGCCATTCAGAATCAGGACAGTTTGATTGTGGACATGACTTTGCTAGTGCATTTTCACAATGTTTGATCGGGTATTTTCCTGTTTCGTTTGCCGAGCTACTGAGTTAGTACTTGAGCAACGCTGTGAGCTATGAATGTTACATGGAATGCTTTTTCTGTGTCAACCGTCGTTTGTTGTGATTGTGGGTATTCAGAAAATGGCGAACAGCGGTTATAACGAACCGACTCAATCTGCCGTATGCAATGTGTGCAGAAAGCTGGATTTTGTCGTGATTGATGTTCCTTCGACATAAATTCCAATTCAAGTGATGAACAGTTTTGTATTGACACTTTAGCGACGGCCATATGCATTTATGCTGTGCTGGTTGCTTTTTGTGGCGGTTGGCTGTTTCTTTCTGGAATTAGTTCACGACAGAGGAGAAAGTTGTTAGCATTTCATGTGATTTTAGTCGGCAAAGGACGGAGCAATTATGGAGTGACCCGTTGCAGTGAAGTTGGAACTGTACATATAAACTATCAATTACACATCAAATTATGTTGTTTTGTTTGTATATTAGCATTACAACATTAATAACAAACTTCCAATTCCAACCATTTTTCTTTCAAATTAAAAAACGTTTAAAATTGAGTTCCCTTCCATTTTTTTGTATTGGAAATCCCTGAGTTTTAACTAATACTAAAGTTAGATACACAAAATTTGAGGTGAATATTCCAATTATAATTTTGTAGCTACAGGTTTATTTAAAATTAAATTTCTGTGAAAATGTGTTTTTTAAATTAAATTTCAATGTGAAATTATGACACATTTTGTGTGGTTTTTTGGCAAGCATAAGTTTAAAATAAATATAAAGTATATTTCTTGAGATGTTACAGAAAATAAATGGACCAGTAGCTGTAAATATGCTTACAGTTTATGAATCACCCCTTTATTTCTCAATATATTTGTTTGTTTTGTAAATTTTTGGGTTCTAATAGCATGTATTTTTTTTTAAAAGATGGTCACTGTTGTCATGGCAACCATGCAATGTTTTGTTTTTTTAAACATTAAAATAGATCTACATTCTTAGTTCAGCATGCCCATTATAAAATTATTCCTCTAATTTAATTAATAAAGAAAATTATTTTTTTGGAGCCAAACCCCTTAGACAGCTGGTAGAAAATTATCTTATAACAAACCTTGTCTGCTGTAAACAGGTTGACAATGTCTGACTGTGACGGTGTCTCCTGGAAGACATGGCACAATATCTTCAAGGCTGCAAGGGTATGTTTTGGTAGAAATGTGTTGAACATTACAAACCTTGAGAAGTACAAATGGAAAAACATCAATCTGATATGATTCATTATAAAATCAACAGATTTTTGAAGTGACGGTACATTTCATGAAATAAACTTGGTTATTGGTTACTAAACTGACGTCATTGCACTCGGGCAGACCCATAGGTGCTCAGTCTCCCCAACAGATATTGAAGAGTATGCATACTGATGGTTCCGTGGCTCGCTGATTAAACGCACCTCTCACTCTGCCTCTCAGACATCCAGTTCGACTTGAACAAACTGCCTAAATCGCTTGAAATAAACTTAAAACAATGAACTCCTTGTGGACCAAATGCCACACTAAGGGGTGTTTTTTTTTAAAAATTGTATTTATTCTACAAACAAATGGCTTGTAAAAACATGGCTGTTGCCCTGGTCAACTAGGAGTTAATGATAACATAATTGAACCTGCTGCCTTGCAGGTTGGCTGGGGACAACCAAAGGCTGACGGAGAGCGAACAAAGAAAATGCTGGCTGAAACCGGACACATCACCGAAGGATAAGCACCAGAGCTTCAAATGGCGCTGAAGATGTGATGAAACCAACCCATGCTAAGGATGCATGAATCAGGTTTCCACATGAATGAGATTTATTGGGAAATATGGTACATCAGTCTAAGTGGTGATCGCGAGTGAGAGATAACATAATTGTTGTTGTTCTTGCGCTTGACCGCTATGAATTCAGCCGTAGTCAAGGCACTTCTGACTTTAGTCCAGTTTTTCTCATTATTAATGTTTCCCGCCATACAGGTAGACATCTACTGAGTCTCCTCCGACTTCAGAGGTTATGATAACATAATATTGTACAAGGTTATTGGTTACTGAACTGACATCACAGCCCTCCAGGCAGACCCATAGGTGCTCAGTCTCTCAGAGTATGCCCAACATATCTCTGTTTCTTTTGGTAACAATTGTTACATGTGGTTGACCAGACCATTTCTCTGATTACATCACTTCTGAATTCATCCAATTTTATGTTCACTATTTTTCAGACATATATTTTCAAATGCATTCAACTTGCTTTCTTTATCTTTAGCCATTTGCCAAATTAAATATTAAAAATTGTTAATGTTTCGTAGCCTTTCGTCTTCTTGAACGCCTCATATCAATCACTTGTTAAATCATTCTTTGTGATTTGTATGTGATCTGAGACTAAGAGCGATTGTACATTGTGCCAGTTATGTGCTTACAAGTATGCTAGCACATCCGATTTCTGCAACTGTTTTTATTTACTAGGGTAGCTTCACTATTCCCTACCTCAGTCGCCTCTTACAATATGCCTTGTAGGTTGCAGTGTTACTATTCTTTGCTCACCTTGAGGGCCCTAGCAACATACAGGTGGTAGTTTTCTCAGACTTTAGGGTATGAGGTGCATGTCAGTTCACATTTCTATACATAGTGTGCAGGAGGTAGGAAAGCCAATTCATTTATTTACATGTGGAACGTCGAGTGTAGAATTGAACCCACAACCCTTGTGTGTCCGAGTCACTAGGCGAACGCTTATGCATTACAATAATCCGTTCCACATTTTAAATATAGTCTAGGAAAACACAGCCTTATGTGTCATGGTCAGTCTTAAAGTGGCTACAATTTCTTTTCTGGTATCAAAAGGTAGTAATACCCACTTTGAGATGTTGACAAGGTAGTCAGCTTTTCTTGAGCGCGGATTTATGGCCAGAAGCAATCTCTCCAGGCTAGACACTAGAACTGGGGATGATGAGTCTCTGATCCTTCTCTCAAGGACACTCTGGCGATCAAAAGTCTCCACTAACAACTGCAAGCACAATAGTGATGCTCTCTCCAGATGTTCACGACCTGAAAATAGAAGGGGGGAAAAGTTTAATTTATATATTCTCCATTTTCTCCATTGCTGTGGGAAAAAAATTTTGTATTTCCATGGCATAATAATAATAATTCCCTTCGTCACGTTACATAGGGCATGCAAACAATTTCTCCATAACGCTCTATCCTGGGCAGCTTGCTCAATCTCCTCCATGGAACTGAGGCCAATATTTCTTCTCTCTCTCATTAAAGTTCATTTCAGGGTCTCCTTAGGCTGTCCTCTCTTTCTTGAACACTGTATTTCACACTTCAATGCCTACTTTGATATTCTTTGAACATTTACTCCTCAAGGTGTGTCCAACATATCTCCATCTTCTCCTTCTTATAACAGTTGTTATAAGTGGTTGATCAGACATTTCTCTGATTTCATCACTTCTGAATTTGTTCCATTTTATGTTCATTATTTTTGCAGACATATTTCTGTGGTGTGCTAGTGATCTTTAAACTATCAACCCCTTGATTTATGCTAGTGGTGTCGAAGCAACATGTCTTAAGACTTCTTGAGCTATGGTGGTGGTTGTTGTTACAAGTCTTTTTCTCGTTCGCTGATATTCAATGTCTACAACAATAAGTCCGGTACTCTGGATATATGTTGTTGTGTTTGTTAGTTCATCAAGTCTTCTCGTTCGCTGATGTTCAATGTCTACACAATGAGTCTGGTTCTCTGGGTGTTTGTTAGTTCATCAAGTCTTCTCGTTCGCTGATGTTCAATGTCTACACAATGAGTCTGGTTCTCTGGATGTATGTTGTGTTTGTTAGTTCATCAAGTCTTCTCATTCGCTGATGTTCAATGTCTACACAATGAGTCTGGTTCTCTGGATGTATGCTGTGTTTGTTAGTTCATCAAGGCTTTCAAACAGCTTTGTGTTAATGTCTATCTCTGCTGACCAGTGTTCTTTCCGCAGCTGATTCATCAGGTGACAATCTTGCAGGATGTGTTCGGTTGTCTGTCTACATGCACATGTGGATAATGGAACTAGTTTTAGTCTGTGTAGGAGTCTGTTCAGTCTGGTGTGTTCAGTTCTGAGTCTAAAAATATCACCTGCCTTGCTCTATCTCAATCAATCAAGTGCCGTGCCGTGCCTGCCGGCGTAGGCAATCATGTCTCTCCACAACTCTCTTTGTTTGGTGCATGTAATCAGTTCTGACGTCAATATTTTGTCGAACCATGATGTCAGGCCATCCAACATCTTCTCCATCTGTCTTCCACGATCTCTCCTATCCTGAATTTTGCTCTATCTAGATAGTGTCATAAATAAAAGACTGGTGTCAGCACTCATATGCGGTGTAGACCGCATAGACAACCAAACACATCCTGTAAGATTGTCACATGAGTCAACTGCAGAAAGAACACCGTTCAACACAGACAAATATGTCAACACACATCCAGAAAACTGGACTCTTTGTGTAGACATTGAACAACAGTAACTCCTTTGATTGCCCTTTATGACATATTTTGTTATGTTCTGTGGACCCAATCTTTTCTCTTTAATTAGTGACCAGGAAACCCTTAAATGGAATATCTCTTAAATATGTCCACAATATTTAAACAAACAAATCTGCACTGGATTCTCCCAAAGGAGTTAATTCTTCTTTTTCATGTTTGTTGGCCTACATGCTCTGATATAATAACCAAAACAAGGCTTGTCCTTAGGTTGAAAGGCGCACCTCAGCTGTTTATATATGTATATTATTCCTCTCCGCTTCTCATGGAGCATAACATTTGTTTGATACTTTTCCCGGTCTCTGGCTGTTTTCTATATGGCCTCCTAGGATAGTCAAGCATCCTTCAGTTCCTCATGAAGAATTAGTCTCCTGGTCTGTTTAGGACATTCCCTTTTCCGTAAGTCTAAAAAGCCTTTAATCCCCTACATAACAAACAAATCAACAAAATTCTGATAAATAGACCATGGAATTACCTGGAAACGGTGTAAACAGCTCAAAAAGGTCAACAGCTTCTTCTAAGATGTACTGAATCTGAAAGAAACCAATGATAAATTTAGACATTACTTAAAGAGATTTCTCGTAACAATGAAATTATTGAATAAAAATTTAGAAAAATTATCAACCTCAAAGAGAAATGTAGACAAAACATCAGGGGAAAAAGTTGAAAGTAGATCATGAAAAAGATGGTATAAGAGAATCCTGTCAAAAAAGCATAAATAACTATCACCGAAGCCACTAGAGTAGCGCAAGACAAAAACAGAAAACCCTGATACTGGGCGTAGTTACATATTTTTTAGTCTTCCTTTATAGCGATGCCTTTTGTACCCAGCACATATTTTCTGCATCCTTTCACTACTTTTTCCAGAGTCATATGTTTCGCCATTGCTACATAGTTTAAGTATTCTCTTATAGCAATGCCTTTTGACCCAGCACATCTTTTCTGCTTCCTTTCACTACAAAAAAAACCACCTTCAACTTTGACCTTCCACACAGCGACAACACCACGTTAAATAAGAGAGACATAATGATACTGTAACTTACTGTCTTAAAGAGCTGTGAATCACTGAGCAGGAGACAGAGGATGGTGAAACCAGGCTGTTTACTCATTGGCTGAACCCCTAGTCCAGGAACATCAACTGTCTCAAGGTGAAGATCTTCATTACGTAGCTCATAATCTGACAGAAGTTTGACTAGTATTTCTAAGCAACCCGACACGACCTGCCACTGGACAAAAAATAGTGGTACAAATTAATGTCAAAGTGAGTTTTATATATATACAAAATACATGACAATACGACACATATAGATCATTAACTCTTCTTTCTTCTTCTTCTAACCAGGGCTGCAAGTTTTCACTCTTGGGTAGTCAATGTCAATTTGTAGAATCTGCATGTGTTCTGTAATTGTGAAAGACTAGTGTAAAGAGTATTATAAACAGATGGGTGTGTGGTGGGAGGAGTTCTTGTCTAGCTTTATGTAGTCCAAGACATTCAAACAAGATATGCTGTACTGTCTCACATGAATGACTGCACTTTCTACAGTGTGGTAGGTGTGTGGGGTTTATTCTGTGTAGATGGTAATTCAATCATTAACTCTTAGTGGACCAGGGCAAAAGTCATGTTTTTACAAGCCATTTGTTTTTAGAATAAAAATGCCCTTTAGTGTGACTCCTGGTAAAAGGTGTCCAACCCAAAGCAATGTAGTGTGGCGTTTGGTCCACAAGGAGTTAATGTCTTTGAATGCAAATGCTATGATAGAGTAATAGGAATATCATGGACAGAGAAGGGAACAAATGTCTCTGTTCTGCAATAGTTTCATACTAGAGAGTTGGTTATTAAAGAATATAAAAACAAGGAATATTAAATATTTCGGACACATCAAACGACATGAGTGCCTAGAGACGATAATTCTGGAGAGAATGGTGCCTGGAAGAAGACTGAGAGGAAGACCTCGAAGACGATTGGTGTAGGATGTTATTGATGATCTGAGAATGACTCGGCCCCTCTCCGCAGAAATGGCCCACCACCTGCCGAGAGTATTGCACAAAGCACGAACTCCGAAGCTCCAGCAACAATCCTAGAGATCTCTGGAAAAAATGTACTTGTGAACAGAATGGCGAGGTCTAGAATTGAACCCACAGCCTTTGTATTACAATGCAAAGATTTAGCCACAGAGACCCCAAGAAAGAGTAAAAAAAAACAAATTCCCTGTACAAATCAACCCCCAGTTTTACCACATACAAAATATTAGTACAAACCTTTTCCTCTGCCATCTTGTAAGCTCTTGTATTAAACTTGAGCAACACCGAGTTGAGAATGAAGTCCAAATAAGGGTCAAAGCCTGGGGATCTGGTACCTGCACCTAAGCCCACTGGAACGGGAAACTGAGTCAAAGATCCAACCAGTTCTAAGAATCCTCTAGTTAATGGGAATTGTTCATTGCGGCTTTCAATTTCTTCTAATTCAACTCTGATGCCACTAGGTTGGTCTCGGGGAGACACAATTGTTGGAAGAACCTGATACAAAGGAAACATAACACATGTTATTTAATAGACACACCAATAAAATTTGCACTTATCTTAATGATGTGTCTAGATAAGAAATGATTACATTTATTGATACTAGTTTGCCCATGTGTCGCTGGGGCCTGCAAAGAATAGTAACACTGCGACCTACAAGGCATGTCGTAAGAGGAGACTGAGGTAGGGCCTAGTGAAGTTACCTAGTAAATAAAAATCACAGCAGAAATCAGATGTGCTAGCCTACATGTAGGCTCTAACCACACATTGTACAATCGTTCTTAGGCTTGGATCACATACAAATCCGCCCGAGTGGTTACCGGGTCCAAATTTGGGGTGTAAAGAATAGAACCACTGTTACCTGCCACGCATGTCGTAAGAGGCGACTAAGGAGGTTTGGCTGAAATCGGATGCATGTGTCCTAAGCATGTAGAAGTCTATGCGTTTAGGGGCCTACCAAACCTATGTGCAACGTATAAACATTCTTGGCAAAGATCAAACATATCACAAAGAGTGATTAAAATTGGTCGAAAGAACGAACGCAAAGAAGAAGAGACATACAAATGACACAGAGTGGTTAACAAGTTGTCGATATGGAGCGCCTGAAGAAGATTAATACTAGAAGTGGAAACAACTAGTAGACTTTTGGTGCAGAAGGACAAAGTCTAATTTCCATGCTAGGATGACACACACCTTTTCCTCCTTCCCCACCTTTAATTAATTTCTGTTAGTTTTCTTTAAATGTTTCCAGTTTTTCTTCTTCTCGTTCTCTGGAAGTAAGTTGTTGTGTTGTTAGTTCATCAAGGCTTCCAATCAGCTTTGCATGCATGTTGACATTTCCAGTCATATTTGGTGCGGCCGTCGTGAATTAATGTTGCTTATTCTCATAGAGAAAGCTTATCATCAATATAAAAAAGAGGCAGTCATCATTTTTCAAAGATGTGATGAGGAGGGGAGGTTTAGAACACATTATAGCAACCGGTAAAATCGAGAGGAGACAAGACAAAGGAAGACAGAGAGAAAATTTTGGATAGCTTGACGTCATGGCACAGAAGAGTGTCAACATCTGAGATGATAGTAAACTTCTTCGGCAATCTCTGGTCATGCACTTAATTTACTGTGAACTGGACGGTCAGCTTCAGGTTTGCCCAAAGCTTATTTTTCAGGTCGACTGGACGTGGCCACATGTTGCTTCTCAGCTCACCCAGAAGAGGACAGCCTTGCAGGATATGCTCTGGTATCTGTTCCGCCTGCTGACACTGGCAGAGAGCTGTTTGACTTATTCCTAGTCTATATAAGTGTTTGTTAAGTCTGCAGTGTTTGGTGCGTAGTTGAAATATAATGACCTGGTCTGTTCTAATAGCAAACACCAGAGACAGAATTGTGTAGATTCATGATCACCTACGCCAGCCGGCACGACCCCTGATGATAATGATGACCATTTTTGTAGGTAAATTAATTTTGTTTAAGATCATTCTAAAACAAATATATAGTGGCGCTGTAAGCGGCTTATAGGAGCCAATCGGTTAAATATTCTCTCATAGATTTCTTAATGAACACTCACCTGAGAAGCCTCTAAAGTCAACCAGATGGTAGCAGCAAACAAAGGAGTCTGAGCAATTGCAGCTAAGGTACATAAGATATCTCCTTTCATATGAACAGTGACATTACAGCTAAGCAAGCCAAACAGCACCATTAACACTGACCACTGTTGATTCTCACAAAAGAGTGAGCGACAGGTTTCATTCTGCAAAAAAAGTTTACTTATTTATAAATATGGGGACCGTGAGAGAGAGATTTATAAATATATACATAGAGAAATACATAGAGAGATACATATGATAATTAAAATTCATTTATATTTCAGTAATATAAGATATGCTTATATATGTTTCTTCTTCCAAAGCTGCATATCGACCACTTGTTAACAATTCTTTGTGATTTGTATGTGAACCAAGCCTAAGAGTAATTGTACGTTGTGCAAGTTATGTACCTACAAGTAGGTAAGCACATCCGATTTCTGTGACACTTTTGATTTACTAGTGTAGTTTCTCTAGGTCCTACATCAGTCGCCTCTTACGACATGCATTGTAGGTTGCAGTGGTACTATTCTTTGTTTCCCATGAGGGCACGGCACCACACAGGCGGTTTTCATTAATATAAGGCATACGTATATATGTTTAAAAAAAAGGGTCAGCGATAGCAAAGATGGTAACAAACTATGCTAGTGGCTACATGCAGTGCTAATTTTCTACTAACAAATTATTGATATAAGGGGAAGACTGCAGTAAAACTATGAAACAATGGCGAAACACGTAAAAACAAAGTACTGTAGTTTTACAAAATACAAAAACAGTACACAGCAACATTTCAACCAAAAGGCCTTTTAGGGCCGTTAGGAATTTATTGTCCGATTCTATATAATCTGTGTAAGAAGTGAATTTGTACATCTATTGTATATTGTAGCCATTGCTACATAATTACAGATGAGAAACTCAGAAAACAACTAAGCAGATACCAGTGAAGAAAGAGCTAAGGAAGAGACACTGCCGAGGGATAGGACACACATTGAGAAGACCAACCAGAAGCATTGCAAGACAGGCATTGTTTTGGAACCCTCAGGAAAAGTGGAGATGGGGAAGGCATAAATGCATGGAGAAGATTGCTGGAGACGGATATTAAGAGGATAGGCAAGACATGGAAAGAATTGGAAGGGATGGCAAGAGAGAGGAATGGCTGGAAGAAGTTTTTGTTTATGACCTGTGCTCTATTGGGTGTTGAAAAGTGAAGAAGAAATAAATCTGAAATACCCCAAAAAAGACTAACTTAAGTCATACTTCTATTTCAGACCAAAGAAAAATGAACTATGTTAAATTGCAGACAAATGATGCACAAGGAGAAACCTATCAGACTAGCTAATTAACCCGGCTCCGCACGGGTGAAAGTTGTTATTAATTCTTGATGAGGAATTAGGTAAGCCTTTCCAAAAGATGTCATCTAATAGCATGGATTGTATTTTCTGATATTTTTTAAGAAGTGGTTTGAATCGGGTATGTCGTCGTTAACGATTTTAACGTTCGAGTGGTTCTTGTCATGCTTCATATCTAATCAAAGTAGTGTCTTCGCATTCTTCTTAATTATTTTCAAATTTCTATAGTGTAGGTTGATACAGAAAAGTGAAGCTGTAATGACATGAAAATTATAAATTCTGCGCAAATGAAAAAACGCAACACAGCTAATGTTACATTAAGGGACGTAATCCATGCCTATGTTGTTGAGGCCATCTGGCAATTTTTGGATTATATCCCTTTGACTGTTAAGCTTTCTTAACCGCATGTTCTGTTGTAACAAAGATGGCGGATTTTAATGTTGGATCGGACATCAAGAATTCAATTTTATTTTAAAGCTAATATTGATCCAATTTTGAAACTGTTTCTTTAGCTGATCTAAATTTAGACCGAAAATTATTTGTAGGAAATATGGTAATATTGGATGTAAACTGAGGCCGTGTATAGGCGGACACACATCAGACACTAAGGATTATATATAGGGATGTATACAACTTCTATGTTCTGTCAACAACAAACTTTCAGCTTGTAACCCCATTGAATTGTTTCTCCAAAATTAATTGTTAAAGAAAAAAGAAGGATGTATTACCAAATCTGTTATATGCCGTATCAACCCGAGAACAGCACAAACAGCTTCCTGTTCCTGCGGTGTCATGCAGCGAGCAGCTGTTGATCTGTATGGTACATTCACACTATCTGATATACTGTAGGACTCCTGTCGCAAACTGCTATAGTATTGGTGTAAAGAGTGAAATATATGGTCCCAGGATATTGGGCTGGTCTGGCCACCTATAGCAACAAAAACAAAAAATAATAGGATGGAATATAGTATTGGTGTAAAGAGTGAAATATATGGTCCCAGGATATTGGGCTGGCCTGGCCACCTATAGCAACAAAAACAAAAAATAATAGGATGGAATATAGTATTGGTGTAAAGAGTGAAATATATTGTCCCAGGATATTGGGCTGGTCTGGCCGCCTGTAGCAACAGAAACAAAAAAGAATAGGATGGAAATTAAATAAACTTCGAACAAGGAAATACAAATAAAGAGAAACTTTTCTTCTTGAACGCTCCATATCGACCACTTGTTAACTATTCTGTGTCTTGTATGTGATCTGAGCCTAAAAGTGATTGTACGTTGTACCACTTATGCACCTACAAGTAGGCCAGCACATCCAATTTCTGCTACGCTTTTTATTTACTAGGGTAACTTCCTAAGCCCTACCTCAGTCGTCTCTTACAACATGCCTCGTTTATTTTTCAGTTACTATTCTTTGCTTCCCTTGAGGATCCCAGCACCACACAGACGAAGAGCAACCAAACAGATTGATTGATATGACCATCATCATTGCATTTTGGTGAATGACTGAGTGTACTCCAACCTCTTTCATGCACAGGAATATCTCAGTGGCAGTGCGCAAACTTCTTTGATGCCCTACTATATCCAATCCATTCCCAGCATCCTTTTGGGTGCCTGTGTTCATATTCTCTTGCTAATACAGTGCAAGCAGTTCTTGGTTGGAGACTTTCTGGCAAGAACTCACATAAGATCTTTCGCAAATAAAGTGTAAGTTAGTCTCCATGCAAATGCATGTCTGATCCATCTCCAGCGTCTCTTTTTGGGTGAGCGCGTTCAAATGCTCTTGCTGACACAGTGTATGCAGTTCTTGATAAGAGATAGTTTCTGTCTAGAACACAAGTAAGATCTTTCACAGGCAAAGCGTTAGCGAAGCACAAATCTTTCACAGGCAAAGCGTTAGCGAAGCACAACAATTTTTTTAAAAGTAAAGAACTCTTTTTATACCTAGAGGTATATTGGGAAATACGGTGTTAGGTCCGTATTTTTCATTGAACGTCTGCACACGATGAGTGATATGGTCAACATCACGCCAGCCGTCTTAACTTCTCAGTGCTTTTCCTTTTACCCAATTAAGGCTGTGTCAACCTGACAACTGTTACAGCCGAAAAAATATTCCACGCCCACAATTGAACCCGGACCCCTTGCCTAAGAAGTGAGTTCAGTAACTATGCTACTGCGGCTCTCATATACTCCATATAACTTACCGTTAACTCGTAAAAGACTGAAACAGTGATGGCTACACTGCGGTCCTGTGGCCAGGCCTGTCAGCATGTGGATGTATGGCAGGAACAACGGAGCAGGAAGTAAGTCACCAGCTACTCGGACAAACTTAAACAAGGCAATCTGTAACAGTAAGGAGTGAGAAATATTTAATAACAACAATAATAATAGCTGCCCATAGCAAGTGATGATGACAACAGCCTTAGGCATGTGCCGCTGCACCTCTCTGGTGTGCGGAGGTGACTGTAGAGTCCAATCCTAGAGCACAATCCCCTACCACAGTGGGGCATACATGATCAAGGTTAGACGTGGGTGTTATTTTTGCTTTTTGACAGGATCCTGTTATGCTATCTAACCATCTTTTTTGTGGTCTTACTCTCACCTTCTTTCCTGGTGTTCTGTTGTAAAAGACTGTATACAGTGGAGTTTGGTTGCATTCTTATTTAAAATGGTCGAACCACTTCATTCTTTGTTTCTCAATGTAATTAAAGCAAGGTTCTGTCCCAATTTTCTTTCTTCTGCTGCTGATGATGACTGTCTTTTCTGGTGTTTTGGCAATTCTCCATAGGCATCCCATTTCACATGTAGTTATTTTTTTATGACTGCTTTACAAATTGTCCGTTTGGCTCTGGTAACACAGAATAGGTAAAAAATGCTGTTGATCATTTGTTGTTTAGCTGTCAGTGAGATTTTTGGGTGCCTTAACAATGGGGCTAGCTGGTAGGTTACAGCATTTGGTTTTTCTGCACTCTAGACTCTCTTTTCAAACCTAATTATGTTGCCAAATGAAAACACATTGAAGAAATTATGTAAAACTCCCATGAAGTTTTCATTGCCTTCTCCGGGCATCGATTGATTGACAGGACCATCATCATTGCACTTTCAATGAATAACCATACGTGCTCTGATCTCTTTCTTACGCTTGATGATCTCAGTATTAATACATAAATACAGTCTGATCTCTTTCATACAGTCCTCTTTTTTTATACAGTGCTACAAGAACCAATACTGATGACATACGGATGCAATTCGTGGACAATAAACAAACAGATCAAAAAATCTCTTGAGGGCCGCAGAGATGTGGTTTTACAGAAGAATGATGAGAATCTCATGGTCTGCTAAAATGACTAATGTTGAGGTGTTGAATGAGATCAAGACACAGAGAAAGATTATTATCAATATAAAAAAGAGGCAGTAACCCTTTTTTCGGACATGTGATGAGGAGAGGAGGTTTAAAACATGTTGTAACAACTGGTAAAATCGAGGGGAGACGGGACAGAGGAAGACAGAGAGAGAGAGAGAAAATTTTGGATAGCCAGACTTCATGGCACAGTAGAGCGTCAACATCTGAGTTGATAGCAAACACCAGACAGATTTGTGGAGATCCATGAATGCCTACGCCAGTCGGCACGGCACCTGATAATGATGACACAGTAGACGAAATGTTCAACACCACCATTGACAATCATCATTACTTTCCACTGTTTCACTAGTATTAAATTGAGGTTGGGTTGTTTTGAGAGTCTGAAAAATTCCACTTTCCCTATGGAATTGGATCCTGGGACCATGCGCATACGAAGCTAATGCTCAAGCCACTATGCTATCTCGGCTCTCCATGGTGGGTTTAAAAAATGCACGGTTAATTTATGTGTCAGGTTTTATTTCTTGTGTATTTCTCTTCTTCATTTTCATCTATTTCATTTTCCGCTTTCTTCTTTTTAATACTTTTTTTTCTATTTATCGTTTTTTCTTACGTTCTTTCTCTTATTTGCTTTGTCACATTCTTTTTCCTTCATATTCTATGCCAGCCAGCACGGCACATGATGATGATCTTTCTTACACTGGAAGATATCAATACCAATACACAAATACAGTGTCCACATTTTAGAAATCCTGCTCTATCTTTATTATTCGGATGTCAAAACAACAGACATCTCTTCAATTGAGAACACTTTTCTGTAGCTCTTTAAATTTCTTGTGGTGAGGTAGCTGGCCTCACGCACAAGTCTTCCTCCTTTTTCTTCCGGGTTTGGAACCGGCCCGGATAAGCTGGGTTGCCCAGGATAGAGCGGTATGGAGAAATTGCTTGCAGACCCTATGTAATGTATAAAGGTACAAGAGGAATTATTATTCCATTATTATTATTAAATGAGAAGAAACTACTTTAAAAGAAAAGCATATATTATTTACTCTCACCTGCTTGGGATCTGGTCGGTAGACTGTACTTATGTCAGCACTGCCAGGTATAGGTTCAGGTGGACACCAGTATTCCAATGCCAACTGCAGCTTAAGAGGGTCTTTAATATACAAATCTCCAATCTGTGAATAATAAATTTACATAAATAATAAAAACACTGCTTTCATAAGGGAAGATTAAAGCAAGGTGTAATGAGGAATATTTTCTATATCAGATGTCGCAGGGGAGTTCAGAATAGTTACACTGTGACCTACAAGCAATGTCATAAGAGACGACTGATGTAGGGACTAGGGAAGCTACCCTAAAAAAAAAGTGTGGCAGAAGTTAGCCTACTTGTAGGCGCATAACTGGTACAATGTACAAACACTCTTAGGCTCAGACCACATACAGATCCCAAAAAAGAACGTTAAAGAAGATATCACGTCTGAAGTAAAGTGTGAGTATAACATGGAGATTATCCTTTTTGAAAATGTAAAATAAACTCTATCATAGGTGTTCTACCTATGAAGTCGGAGTAGGCCTGCCTGTATAGCAAAGAAACCAATAAAACGTTAAAAAGGTCTTAAGGCAAAAATAATTTGCCGTGACAAAAATACATTGCTACTCCATGTCGCAGTTAACAAGCAGACTAATTTCTCTTCTACTTTGTGCGTTAATTCTTGTTAACCAAGTTAACCACCTTTTGTGATCTGTGTGGTTTGCATCAAGAATGTGAATATGTTGTGTCTCTGTTCATTGGCTTCTATGGTATGTAGGCACGTAGGACAGCCGCATCCGAACTTTGGCCTAAGCTAGACTGCCAAATCTGGGTTTTTTTCTGTCAGACACATTCATTTTTGGTACTACAATTTTAGGACAGGGTTTGCCTCTCTGCTCTGATCCCAACTCACTTAGCCAGCAGTGATACAGTCTGTTACCTGGGTCACCACTTGCAGTAGGAAACTGATGAAAATCTACTTCCTTTTCTTGGAACGCACCATATCTACCACTTGTTAAACCACTCTTCATGATTTGTATATGATCTGAGCCTAAGAGCGATTGTACATTGTGCCAGTTATGCCCTACAAGTAGGCCAGCACATCCGATTTCTGTTACACTTTTTATTTACTAGAGTAGTTTCCCTAGGCCCCTACCTCAGTCACCTCTTACAAAATGCTGTGTAGGTCACAGTGTTACTATTCTTTTCCCTTGCGGGCCCCAGCGCCACACGGGTGAAAATGAAAATCTACAAAAGATGGGATTCAAACTTCTCTAACAGACAATGTTCTATATATTATAACAGAAACTACATACAAGCTAAGAGCAGACAATAACTTGTTCTATTACCAGTGACATAAACTCATGTAAGTCTCCCCGCTGGGCCGGAGGTTCAAGTCCTTCGGCTTGGTGAGCTAGGATGATACGACTGATTTCATCACCACGTTCTGAAGCTCTTTAATCTGGGAATAATTGTCAAATATAAAAGACTGCCTAAATCACACTTTTAATTGTGACTGTATGTTAATAAGCAAACAAATCGAAAAATCTCTGGAGACCACAGAAGAATGATGAGCATTCCAAGGACTGCTAAAATCACTAATGTTGAGGTGTTGAATGAGATCAAGACACAGAGAAAACTTATCAATATAAGAAAGAGGCATGCATCATTTTTCTGACATGTGATGAGGATGGGAGGTTTAGAACACATCGCCCAACTGGTAAAATCGAAGGTAGACGAGACAGAGGAAGACAGAGAGAGAACATTTTGGATAGCCTGACTTCATGGCACAGTGGAACGTCAACATCTGAATTGATAGCAAACACCAAAGATAGAGATTTGTGGAGATCCACGATCGCTTACGCCAGCCGGCACGGTACCTGATGATGATGTTAATAAACAGATTAAATATGGAGAACAGATTCATGCTAATAAAGTTAGAATATATATATGGAAAACAGATTCCTGATGTTAATAACCAGTTGTTATAGAACATTTTTTCCTCCTTCACAAAAGTTGCTTAGTGAGCTACGATGGTGGGAACTTGTGTTTTCCTGGCAGCATCACCCAGGCGAACAGGTCACTGAGGAGGGACCAGACTAAACATGGATTCTTGGTCCTTCAGGTTGGGGGTTTGGCTTCAGACTAACAGTCCCATCCTGTAAAATATCTTTATTTTATGGAAACAGTAAAAGTTGATTCAAAGATCTTAATTTTGGCTGCGAATACCGACAAATTCATGGACAACTTTTTAAAAAAGATTTTACAGAATTAGAAAACACAATTTTCTCTCTCTCACCCCAAGGCCAGATAAATGGAATACATTATACCGAACAAAGGAACAATTTACAAACACATGCAGACACCACTACATAGCATTGGGTCAAAGGGCAAGAATTCAAGTGCCGCTGGATCATTGTAGAAGAAGAATAACCAAAAATCAAAACAGTTGCACTTACCTTCAAGGGCATTTGGTAAATAAAGTCAGACACTAATCCATGTAACTTTCTCAGATAAAATTCCTGGAGAGAAAAGTAAATAACAAATAGAATGATTCACACAAAGAAGTATTGTTTAAAAAATATGTGTAGTCTGTGCTGCTATTTATTTCATGATCCCAGAGAGGGTACAATTTTATACTCTTGTTTTTGCGTGTAAGGCAGTTGAATGGCCCTATTAACTGATTAGCTACTGAACTGAAAAACAGGTTGCTGCTGAATTAAATTTAGGTTCTTTTTTTTTGTCATTGTAGGTATATGTACAAATTCAGCCGCAATTTTCTTAACTATTAACATTTTTTTTTAGTAATATAGCATTTTGTAGGTAAATTTGCTTTAAGATGGTTCTAAAACAAATAAATCGTGGCCCTCCCGGCAGCTTACACAAGACAATCAGTTAATCAACAATCGACTAGATAAGATAGATTTGCGAAGTACAGATACAAGATTAAATCTACCACACTGCCTCACAAACGATGAAACGAAAGATCAGAAAGTGATTGCTGACATATGATCAAAACGTTTACACTCTTCTGAATGCAACAACTCAAGAACTAATATCAAGCATACCAGAATGAACTCAAATGAAACCATGAGACTAAAATGCAGTTTGTTGCCTATATTTTGTCAGGGTCTAAAATGGTAGCAAAGAATAGTAACACTGTGACCTACAAGGCATGTCATAAAGCGACTGAGGTAGGGGCTAGGGAAGCTACACTAGCAAATAAAAGCGTAGCAGAAATCAGATGTGCTGGCCAACCTGTCTGCGCATAACTGGCTTCTGAATACTTGTAGGCAGATGAGTAACTTTGTAACGAGAGACAAGACGTTATCCTCTACGCCACAGAGACTCCTGTGAGAACCTGAATGTACATAAGCAAAACGTGAATAACCTGCTGCCTTGCAGGTCGGCTGGGACAGCCAAAGGCTGACGGAGAGCGAACCCAGTAAACGCTGGCTAAAACTGGACACATCACCGCAGGACAAGCACCAGAGCTCCAAACGGCGCTGAAGATGTGACGAAAACCACCCATGCTAATGCTACATGAATCAGGTTTCCACATGAATGTGATTTATGGGGAAATCTGGTACATCGGTCTAAAGGTGATCGCGAGAGAGAGAAAACATGTGAATAAAGATTAAGTCTAACAATGGTCAAGAACTTCTTCTTCTGAGGGTCAACTTTTGCTATGCAACTACTCCGGTATGTCATAAACAGGGTGGTACACTTGAGGTCTTCACCAGTCCCCCATAGTTTGTCTTGTAGGGTTGTCTCAGCCAAGAACAAAAGAAGTAGAGATGTTGGATTGGCATGCTCAAAACTTTGAATCAAGTTCACTTTTTCATGACAGCACTGTTAAGTATCTCTGGGATAGAACAGGACAATGACAGGTGGAACAAGAGATGTGGAACAAGAGATAAGGAGCAGAAAGTCACGATGGATAGGACACACACTGAGGAAACCCCTAACAGCATCACAAGACAGGCTCTCTGATGGAATCCCCAGGGCAATAGAGATAAGGGAAGACCCAGGAACACCTGGAAACGGGAGTTGGAGATGGAATTCAAGAAAATGGGAGAGAGTGGAGAGATCTGGAAAGGAGGGCTTTGGAAGGCTTTGGTTGCGGACCTATGCTTCCTAGGGAGAAGAAGAAGACTGTTAAGTATGTACATTCTATTGATGTTGTTATATAAGTTCCTCAAACACAAATATAACTACCTCAGAGTGAAAGTTTGGGCAGGAAACTACTGACATGCTGAGAAAACTGAAAACATTTGATTCTACTGCCAGATCTATCAATCTTTCATCTTCCTCAAAGCAGTCACTTCCTTCATTTTGACCTGCAGAAACAAGAATGGGAGACATTAGTTTCATAAGACATTAAGTACTTCTAACCAGGGCTGCGAGTTTTCACTCTTGGGTAGCCAATGCCAATTTGTAGAATTTGCATGTGTTCTGTAATTGTGGAAGACTAATGTAAAGGGTATTATGAACAGATGGGTTGGGTGGAAGGTACAAAAATCATTCCTGAAAACTTATGTTTGATGGACCTCTTCTTCCTCGAATGCTTCACATCGACCACTTGTTAAACCTGGTTTGTATGTGATCTGAGCCTGAGTGATTGTACGTTGTGCAGCACATCTGATTTCTGCTATGCTTTTTATTCCCTAGGTAGTTTCCCCTAGGCCCCAACCTAAGTCGCTTCTTGCAGGTCGCAGTGTTACTATTCTTTGCTCCCCTTCTGAGCCATTGGGACTGGATGGATGTATCTCTTTTAGTGAATTCTGGATACAACAGTGGTTGGTGGATTGGTATCAAAATCACCAGTGTGGTGCCAGGACCCACAAGAGAAGCAAAGAATAGTACCACTGCTACCTACAAGGCATGTCGAAGAGGCGACTGGTGTATGACATAGGAAGCTAACATTGTAAATTAAAAGCATAGCAGAAATCAGATGTGCTGGCCTACATGTAGGCGCACAACTGACAAAACATACCATTGCTCTTAGGCTCACATCACATACAAATCACAGTATTAGTATAAAAAGTACAGCATCGTGCAGCGGCCCAACACGCCAGTTGGCTAATCAATCTTTTTGCATATTTGGTATATCATTCTTTTTGGGCTGTACCAATATCGACACCCATCTCTCTCAATCTGGTCAGCAACTAGAATCCACGAGCCTGAAATTTCTATGTTCAGAAAGACTTAATGCGTTAAGAATGTCATTTCTGTTCATTGCAGGCTTGTAAGAACTAACAAAATATAATCATCATCACCTGTGTTTGTCACACTGAACTGTGAAGTTTGTCTCAGCATAACAGCCCAGCTGAACTGCACCGCTGCCTTAAGTCCGACATTGGCCCAAGCATGGTCAGAGATGAGTTCTTGATGAATCTCCTGGACATAGCTCTGGTCGCTAAACACTGGAAGCTGTGATAGAACATCTGAAAAAAGAAATGCTTTGTTAAAAACTTACACCTTCAAGGAGAATACTTTAACCCATGGGTTCCCAAAGTGGGCGGTATCCCCCCACCCGACATCGCTGCAGCCTTCCTGGGGGCTATAGTGGGTTCAGAAGCATTGGGGGAAGAGAAGAAATAGTTTTTCCCCGTGATTTTGCGATTGAATAATCATAAAAATTTGAATTCTGCATTTTAATTCATCTTATGCCCATCTTTTCCAATCCATTTTTCATCAAAATCTATGCTTTAATCCATTCACCTATGTGAGCCGATTTTTTTCAGATGTAACAAAGCCAGTACATTGACTAATTTGTTATACGTTGCAATATAAATGATGTTCGGATGGAAAAACAATTGCGAGTGAATGGGTTAAGTGTATCGTATAGTCAACATTTCTCTTCAAACATTTCATTTTGTGTTGTTTCTGTTTGCCAGATTTGTAATAGCTTCTGTTTGTCAGATTTGTAATAATCGAGTATCAAGTAGCAGTATGTGCGTGGCAGAATGTTACTTTCATCACAACCCACCTCAAAAACTCTCTGTAGCTAGCAAGCTCTCCCACCTCCTACAATGTCAATTTCAGAGTTTCTTTAATGCCCTGCTGCCACTTTCACCTTAGTTGTCCCCTGCCTCGTACTCCAAAAACCATGTCTTTCATTACCGTTCCCTCATAACCAATAATATTTGTAACTTCTTCTTTGCGTTCGTTCTTTACGACCAATTTTATCACTCTTTGTGATATGTTTGATCTTTGCCAAAGAACGTGTATACGTTGCACATTGGTTTGGTAGGCCCCTAAACGCAGACTTCTACATGTTTAGGACATGTGCATCTGATTTCAGTCAAACCTCCTTAATCGCCTTTTACGATATTTGTGGCAGGTAACAGTGGTTCTACTCTTTACACTCCAAATTTGGGTCTCTGTAACCATTCGGGCGATTTATTGATCATATTCACGCAAGTGGTTACCGTTGCCCAAATTGGGGTGTAAAGAATAGAACCACTGTTACCTGCCACGCATGTTGTAAGAGGCAACTTAGGAGGTTTGGCGTGGGGTTAGCTACCCCACACCGTAAAAACACTAGATGGCTACAGAACAGAGAGCGAACCGAGTAAACGCTGGTTCAAACCAGACACATTGCCGAAGGATAAGCACCAGAGCTTCAAATGGTGCTGAAGATGTGACATAAAACACACCAATGCCAAGGCTGCATGAATCAGATTTCCACATGAAAAGAATTTATGGGAGATCTGGTACATCGGTCTGGGCGGTGATCACGCGAGAGAGAGATCATATTCATTGCTTCCGTTGATTCCTCTGGGGTTCTTAAAAACTCATTCTCGTCTCACAATTTTGTAACCAACTTAACTAAGCTCCCTGTAAGAGTGGGTTCATTTCCGCGGGTTGGCAGAAAAGCCCCAGGTTCTCCAGATTCACGGTGTTCGTAGCACCGAACCGAAGGGTTACAATGTCCATGGCACCGAGCCGAAAGCTCAAGTGCTTCTGAATCAGAAAAAAAAAAAAAAAAACCCAACTTAACTCATAACTTGTTAAAAGCAGGTAAAATCAATATAGACGGAGACTGCTGTAAAACTATGTATAATGGCGAAACATGTGATAACAAAGTACTGTAATTTTACAAAATATAAAAACAATGACAATACACAGCAATGTTTCGACGAAAAGGTCTTTATCAAGCAAACAATATCACCATTGTAATATCTTTGTCAAAGTCTATATGTAGTGTGCTGTGAAATTGTCACTTCTGTTATATTGTTTGCTTGATAAAGGCCTTTTGGTCGAAACTTTGCTGTGTATTGTCATTGTTTTTGTAAAACTACAGTACTTTGTTATTACCTGTTTTGCCATAAAAGCAGGTAAGGAGTTTAATATGGCAGAGTTGACATACAAATTTCTACAGGAATAAGCTGTTCAAATTTTATGATTGCAAAGTTTGGTATTCTTGAGTCTTTTCTGTAACACACAAACAGACAATAAGTTTTATAATTAAGATAACAACATCACAAACAGAAGTTACCTTCAGAATCTTCTCTCTGAAGGAGACTCACATCCAGGCAATACCACAATGCAACAAGTAGACTGAGTGTAACTGAATCAAGGGTTTGGTCGGAATTTAAAGAATTGTCCTGTCGTAGATGAGAGATCAATCGCAAAGTGTCCTGTTTGTTCAGTGGCTTCTGGCAAGCCAGGCAAAATATGACATCGCCAAGTGTTTGTTTTATTTCCAAATATAGATCTGTTACCTGTTTGAAAATTACAAAAGACACAAGTTAGCAACAAATAAAAATATACAAGAGCTGAGATAATATAGTAGTTCTATCTATCTATATTCTAGTTGCGTCCGTTTGACACATAAGGATTCCACAAAAAATGTCCAGTGCTGCCATTTTGCTGCCTTTCTAGTAATTGTTTTCTACGTCCTGCCACAATCTTTCAACCGCTCTTCGCCACGTTTTCTTTTCCATTCCATATCCATCGAAGAGCTGTTCTAGTCTTCTTCAGTTCCATATCAACCACCTGTCAACCAATCTGTGTGATTTGTATGTGACCTGAGCTTAAGAGTGATTGTATGCTGTGTCTACAAGTAGGCCAGCACATCCAATTTCTGCTCTGCTTTTTATTTACCAGGGTAGCATCCCTAGGGCCTACATCAGTCACCTCTTATGATATGCATTGTAGGTTGCAGTGGTACTATTCTTTGCTTCTCTTGTGGGCCCGGCACCACACAGGCGACTGTTCTAGTCAATACCTCTACTGGCATACAACATACATGCCCAATCCATCTCCATCTTTGTCTTTTAACTCTTTCCACGCAATTTTTTCCTCAGTTTTTAAGCAGTTAATTAAAGGGGAGGTAAAAACAAAACATCCAACTATTCGTCAATAAATAAAATATATATATTATTATATACTAAATTGAAGAAAACTGGATAACACAATAGAATAACAAGGTTAAAAAGTAGTATAAGTAAAACAGTATAAGTAAAACTAGAAAGACTTCTTATAAGGGAGCAACTCTATGGTGCAGTGTGCGGCTAATAGCATGCAACGGACTTCCACCGTGGCGCAGTGTGCGGCTTAAAGCGTGGAAAGAGTTAATAATGGTCTCCATTAATGCACAGTTTGCTCATATTAAAAGCTCTTCACCTGCTCTCGTATTTGGCCAGAAAATTTGCAGGATTCTTCTTAAACATCGTTGCAGTTAGTCCATGTGATTTGTAGGTGCATAATCCCAGAATCAAATTCCAAGGTAGAAGTGGGATTTTGTCTGATGTAGCAGCTCTCAGGTAGACCCAGTCCCTCATGAGTACCAGGGAAACAATGGGAATTAAAGGCAGCAGGGACAATGTTACAAGAAGGGTCCTTTCCTGGAACCTGCAGGAACAGCGAAATAAGGGGAGGCTGAGAAATACATGGAGACAAGATTTGGAGGCAGAGATCAACAATATAAAGAAGAGCTGGAGGGAGCTGCAGGAGATAGCTAGAGATAGGAAGACATGGCATGAGTTTGTTGAGGGCCTCGCCCTAGTGGTTACCGGGCCCAAATTTGGGATGTAAAGAATAGAACCACTGTTACCTGCCACGCATGTCGCAAGAGGCAGTAAGGAGGTTTGGCCAAAATCGGATGCATGTGTCCTAAATGTGTACATGTCTATGCGTTTAGGGGCCTACCAAACCAATGTGCAACGTATACACGTTCTTGGCAACGGTCAAACATATCACAAAGAGTGATTAAAATTGGTCGCAAAGACGAATGCAAAGAAGGAGAGGTTGGGGGCCTATGCCCCAATCTGGTTAAAAGGGAGAGAGAGGACAATGTTGACCTAGTTACTAATTGTGTGTTGATGGTTAGAGAAAAATGAGAGCCAAACACTATATTCCATAATACACAATATAGCATGAAAACAAGTTCACAAAATTCTGGTATAACTTTTGCACATTTCTCTGGTATTCCATAGTGTCACAATATTTTCCATATCACGGTGTGATTAATACTATTGAATGCATTTTCCAGGTCCACAAAGTTAATTTATAAAAGTGTCTGATATTCGTTTGACTGTTCTATGACTTCCCTAGGTCAGGTGGTGTTGTTTTATTTTACTAATGGGGAGTAAATCTGACAAAAAATCTTGGAGGTTTGGCCCCTAGACTTGTGATACGAGTGGATTTACCCTGATATCCAAGAACCAGACTTCCAGCTATGGGCAAGTAGCACCACTGCCTTGCTGTAGGAGCCTCGGAGAGGCAAATGCTATGGGAGTAAACCCAAACAGAAAATCCAGAGTGATGCCCCTAACGCAGGCAGGCACTATGTGAGGTCCTACCGGCAGCTACTGCAACTAATCTAATACCAGACGTCGAACCTGTGCGCCTCTGGATTCTCTTCGCAAAGTTGAGAGAGAGGAGGGGGTAGTTGACGCTTCTGCAACTCAGCCACTCCCATAAAAATGTCCCAGGCATGTGTAACGAAGAGGTCACTCCGTGGTCGACTTTGTTGTTCTGTGATAATTCTGAGTGTCTACATAAACATGGCAAGTACAAATAAAATAAAAACAACATTATAACCTGTTTTCTATGTTTTGGTGGTCCCAAGGCTCGATCTTTCTGCAATTTATCCATTTCTTTGATAAGGTCCATGGATCGAATCAGATCTGAGAATAAAAAAGGTTACTAGAGGTCAGATTAGCACAGTGAAAAATTCCAATGACAGGACAGACACTTCTAACACAATTGCTAACGCAGTTTAAGAGATTTCTGACTTGTATTTCTGTACATGTCATGATCTATAAAGTTCTGGTTAAAGGTTCACTGTAGGATCATCTTTATCGCACATGTTCATAATGTCTATGATCTCCTAAGCATGTATTTCAGTGTGTTTAAACTAGCAACTCCCGTTCTGTGCTGGTTGATGTATCTACTGGGGTTTCTCTCATGGTTTTCCTATCTTGCCACCTCTCAGTACACATAACTTGTCAACCCAGAATACCCTTTCTCTTCTCTGATGAAATCGATTGCAGAATTTCTCGCCAGTGCATCCACTCTCTCATTGCCCTTCATCCAGGAATGACCTGGGACAAAGATGAAAGTAAGTGTCAAGATTGTCACATTTATATTAATTGCATCCACTCCTTCGTCCTTGGACAGGGTGTTTTCTTTCTTTCTTTTCCTTTTTTTTTTTTCCGTCCGCTTTCAACTCAGGCGAAGTTTCATCTCTGAAACTGATTTTTGCGTGAAAATCTGTTTTCAATTTCTTACAATGGCAGCAGCGTGCACATTGTAAATTACTTTACACTGGCAGCCGTGTGCTCAATGTACTCGTAATTAGTATTCCCTCGCCATACAAGCAGATTTTCTCCGACTTCAGAGGTACTCACGTTATCGTCCTGAGTAAGACCAGGGACTCGAACAAATGCCGGACAGTAGGTTCGAACCCGAGCTATGAGGTGTCTCACAGCTAGCAGGCCGAGCTACTATCAACTACTCTAGGCAGTCCACCATGGACAGGGTGTCAATATGTTGTTCGTGACATGACAATCAATAACGCTAAAACTGAAATAATGAATATAGGAAGAAAACATGAACTAAACATTCATGTCAATGGCACTACAGTCAACCAAGTGCAAGAATTCAAATACTTAGGAAGCATATTCATAGAAGATGGAAGACTCGACAAACAGAGGACATAGTGCAAAAAAGCAAATGCTGTAACCTACCAGCTAGCCCCATTGTTAAGGTACCCAAACATTTCACTGACAGCTAAACAATAGACGATCAATAGCATGTTCATACCTACTCTGTGTTACCAGGGTCAAACATGGACAATGAGCAAAGCAGTCACACACAAAAAATAACTACATGTGAATTGTGACGCCTACAAAATGTTACCAACAACACCAGAAAAGACAAGAGTCACCAACATCAACATAAGAAGGAAAGCTGGGACAGAACCTTGCATTACATTAAGAAATAAAGAATGAAGTGGTTCGGCCATAAGTGGCACAACGTACACTCGCTCTTAGTCGCAGATCACATACAAATCACAAAGAGTGGTTTAACAAGTGAGTCGATATGGGCGTTCGAAGAATAAGCTTAACCCTTTGCCACAGAGAACCCAACATCCAATGTTAATGTACTATAAAAGCATGATGTTTTATTAACAAATAGTCAAAAAAATATTAATACAAATAAATAACATTAAAAATTGTAGTACCTAAGATAGTGCCGACAATTCCTGCTTGTAAGAGTTCCCCAATGAAGTTTTTTATCAAAACCTGAATCTCCTGTGCAACACCTACAGTCCATGTTCGACCTTCTCTAGCCTGTGTCAGTGTCCTCAATGCTGCGACAAGACTTCGTTGACCATCATAGAAAAGCAGCACTGCTACAAGTCCTCTAGTGAGCCCGGGATAGTTGGGCAACTGAAGTTCACCTGACGGTAAATTAATTTTTATCAAAAGTTAACAAAATGAAACTGACAATTATATGTGTTGATAGTCTGTCAATAAGGATAGTACAAATGTGATACAAATATTGCACATATAATTCATTGGTTATCGTTTCATCAACTTAAAAAAATATGTCACACATGTCAAATTATGTTTCATATTCTTCTTTCGATCCTGCCTAGACCGATGAACAAAATTTTCTCACAAATGCCACCGTTGTTTTTAGGGATTCCATCTCTCCGTACAGCTTCTCGCAAAGTTCTGTGTTATCGGGCCAGGTTTCATTTCTCAGGCCTGCTAACGGTCTTGCAGTATGTGCTCTGCCGTCATGTCCGCCTTTTCACAGTGGCACAGACTGGTTGTCCCAATTTTAAATTTGTTGAACAATGTTTCATATGAACATAATACTCCTCCTCATGGCCCCTGACTAAGACACAAGAAAGAAAGATTACAACATGTGAAATGAGATGTCTACGAAAAGCTGTCAAGGTTACAAGGCGAGATAGAGTGAGAAACGAGAATATCAGAAGCATCGTTGGTACTATACCATGCATACAGTACATCGAGAAGCAAAGATTCAAGTGGTTCGCCATCTAATGAGAATGGAACCACATTTACTACCATCACGTGCCTATAATAATCGACACTCAGGCGCAGAGCATGAGGCAGGCCAAGAACAAGATGGATAGATAACATCTCAGAGTCCCTGCGAAAGCATGGACTGACAACGTCAAGCGCAACACACCTGGCACAAGATAGAAACTAACTCTCCCACGACGCTTCACGGCAAATGTGGTTAAGATAAGATAAGATAAGACTCCTCCTCATGAGACCATTACCGTGCAGCGGTGGGGAGGCTTGTATGCTCCAATGATACAGTGGGATAGGACAGCAGGAACTTAATGTTCTGGCAGGGCCAGACAGGCCACTGAGGAGGGGACAGCGAAGTATGGTCTCCTGGTCCTCCAGGTTGGGCTTGGGACTAACAATTCCATCCTTTAAAAAATCTTAACGTTACGAAAACAGCAACAAAGACACAACATATTCACGGGCATAAAGGGCTACCAGAGTCATTGACACATATGACTGGAAGTAATCAATGGTGAAAGGAAGCTACTTTCATGAGGACGGAAGTCCTGAATAACACAATACAGAGGAAGGTCATGAATAGAGAAGAATGGTGTGCGTTTGTTGCTGCCCTAAATGCCAAGGGCATAACATGCTAAAGAGAGAGAAAGAACATAATACAATATTTTCTTCTAACCAGGGCTGCAAGTTTTCACACTTGGGCAGCCAATGCCAAATTGTAGAATCTGCATGTGTTCTGTAATTGTGGAAGACTAGTGTAAAGGGTATTATAAACAGATGAGTGTGGTGGGGGGAGTTCTTGTCTAGCTTTATACAGTCCAATGCATTCAAGCAAGATATGCTGTACTGTCTCACATGAATGACTGCATTTTCTAGTGTGGTAGGTGAGTGGGGTTTATTCTGTGTAGGTGGTAATTCAGTCCAACATGTCCTGTTCTTAACTGAAAGATAGTGCTTTGATCTTTTCGTTGTAGTAGATTTATATTGCTCTATTCATCTCTGCATACATATCCCGACCAGTCGTCCCCACAGCCCATCGGTTCAGCCAATCTTCTCTGGAGTTGTTTTTCAGAATCTGTTTTATACTTTGTATGCTATGGCATTGTCAATTTGTGGTTTTGATGATCCCTGTTTGGTCAGATGGTCTGCCTTGTCCTTTCCTGAGATATCTGTGTGTCCAGGTACTGAAATCAAAATCGTGGTATATACTTTACAGGACATAGCCATCAACCACAGTAAACGAGTCGTTGATTTTCTAGGCACCACTTATATGTTTAGTAGTCTGCCATTGCTTTCTGAACGGTGAGGTCTATTTTTACAGTTCGTAAAAATCCAAGGAAAATAATTTGCTGCCAAATTTGCCCACCGCTGAATTTAAACCAGGTACGCTTGGGTTGTGATTGAACTCACTACCACTTAAGCTATGACTGAAGACAAAAGATAAAAGTGATATGGCATTCTGCAGTACTGTACGCCATCTTTGGGCAAACTAACCTTCCATTAATAGTTCAACAGCAGCAAGTTCATTAAGCTCAAACAGGTCACTCAGGATAAGAGCTTCAGCCACAAACTGCTGTGAGAACGTCTGCTTCCTCTGTTCTCCCTGTACAGCAATGCCTTCAATAGATGATTTCCTGACAATTTCTCTGTGTGCTGCATTTCTAGCCTGCAATAGAAAAGCAAATTGGAGAAGAGAGAGAAAATTATACAAACAGTAACAACAATTTTTTTAAAATCTTGCTACCATTAATTGATTGATTGGATCATCATTATTGCAATTTGGTGAATAACTATGTGCTCCGATCTCTTTCTTACACAGGAAGATCTCAGCGTAGTGCAAGGACTTCGTAGCTACGTAGATTTCTGATATAATTTAGAAGATGGAGAAATATTTTGTAGGAATTTTTATTATTTAATCTCTCTAATGAATTTTGCCCTGGCATCAGCTTTCCATAGCGTGCATTATCTCGGAAGTCGATCATCAGTTAAACCTGCTACGCCTAGCGGCAAAAAAGCAGAGAGGACGAAAGAAGAGAAAGGTCAGCTATCCAGCCTACTCTTCTCAATTTTGAACTGCAACAGGTTCTTTTAAGTGCTGAAATTGAACACCGGAACTACATTTCATCGTCCATCTCCGGTAGGACTAGATCTCACCTACACTGAGATCAGGGATCTCTGGAAACATATCCCTATGGCTCCACGAGGAAGCGAACAGAGTACCTTTGGAACGAGATGCTAGCACTAGCCTCTATGCCACAGAAAGCCATAAAAAATGAGCATGGAAAGATGGTGGGATGAGCATGGTAAGAAACATTAACTGTGTTATAACAATCAATAAAAGCCTATGCGATCAGAAAGAAAGACATTGAAAAGAAAGACATTTGTGTTAAATTATATGTTGTTATACATGGCGTCCAGGGACAACTATTAGGTAATATGATGGCCTTATATCAAGATAGCCAGAGTACAGTAAGAACAACAGAAGGAATGACCGACTGGTTCTCCATTACATCAGGTGTTAGACAAGGTTGTGTCCTCTCATCACTACTCTTTATTGCATATAAGGATAAAATAACTCAAGAGTCAAATTCAGATAATGATAAAATAAATGAACTACTTTTTGCAGATGATCAGTGCCTGATACATCAAAATGAACAAGATCTACACATAATGACACCTTGAACAAAAATTGTATAAATCATGACATGAAAATCAACAACACTAAAACAGAAATAATGAATATGGGAAGAAAACATAATAATCTAGACATCCATGTCAATGGCACTAAAATAAACCAAGTGAAGAATTCAAATACTTAGGAAGCATATTCACAGAAGATGGAAAACTGGATAGAGAGAAGAGGCCAGAGTGCAAAAAGCAAATGCTGTAACCTACCAGCTAGCCCCATTGTTAAGGCACCCAAACATTTCACAGGCAGCTAAGCAACAGATGATCAACAGCATTTTTATACCTACTTTGTGTTACCAGAGCCAAACATGGACATTGAGCAAAGTGCAGTCACAAAAATAACTACATGTGAAATGCGTTGCCTGCGAAAAGTTACCAACAACACAAGAAAAGACAGAATCACCAACATCAGCATAAGAAAGAAAGTTGGCACAAAACCGTGCTTGAATTACATAGAGAAACAAAGAATGAAGTGGTTTGGCCACTTAATAAGAATGCATCCAAACTCCACAGTATACAGAGTCTTCTACAACAGAACATCGGGAAAGAAGGCAAGAGGAAGACCACGGTAAAGATGGTTAGATGGCGTAGCAGAATCCTGTGAAAGAGAAAAAATAGCAATCACACAAGCCACCAGAACAGCGCAAGACAAAAACAGAAAACCACGACACTGGGCAACAACCCGGTAGCAGTGTGACGACAAAAGAAGAAGATACAAGTAGTCTGTATTAGGCAACTCAAAACACACAATCATGTAGTAGCATGTCCTTTGCAGAACGCGCTTCAACAAAGCCTGTCTGAAAAACTTTCTTGCTTGTTCTTTTTTTTTTTTTTTTTTCTTTCGTCCGCTTTCAACTCAGACGAAGTTTCATCTCTGAAACTGATTTTTGCGTGAAAATCTGTTTTTCCAATTTCTTACAATGGCAGCAGCGGGCACATTGTAAATTACTTACACTGGCAGCCGTGTGCTCAATGTACTCGTAATTAGTATTCCCTCGCCATACAGGCAGATTTTCTCCGACTTCAGAGGTACTCACGTTATCGTCCTGAGTAAGACCAGGACTCGAACAAATGCCGGACAGTAGGTTCGAACCCGAGCTATGAGGCGTCTCACAGCTAGCAGGCCGAGCTACTATCAACTACTCTAGGCAGTCCCCGCCTCTTGCTTGTTCAAACACACAATATACTAATAAAATAAAAAAGTACTCACGGGTTTCTTCAACAGAGAGATAAAGTCAGGCTTATGTTTACGAAGAGCAATTTCCAAATCATGGGCAATTCCTGGTTGTCTTCTGTTCACAGCTGCTTCCACTGTATCATTAAGCTCCCGAAATGGAGCCCAAACACGGGCAGCTTATTTTTAGAAGAAAATATTGCAAACACTTGAATATGACAATAAACCATGAATATGTTATTAATTGTATAGAAGCACATAAATAAAAGAATATGGTGCAAATGTGTATACTGTTCCGCCTGTGCCCGCAAAAAATAGTGCCACTGTGACTAACAAGGCATGCCGTAAGAGGCGACTGATGTAGGAGCTAGGAAGCTACCTAGTGAATAAAAAGCATCGCAGAAAGCAAATGTGCTGCCTACTTGTAGGCGCATAACTGGCACAGTGTACAATCGCTCTTAGGTTCAGATCACATACAAATTACACAGAGTGGTTAACAAGTGGTCGATGTGGAGAGTTCAAAGAAGTATACAGTTCTCACCACAATAACATAAAAATGTTTGCTATGGAAAATACTGGAAGGTAAAAACAAGGAGGAAGAGCAAATAGGATGTTAGAGGATGTGTTTGGCAAACATCTACACTTCTTCGAACGCTCTTTTTTGTATGCCCAGTATTGATTTTCTTAGCTCTGGCATCTTGGTCTCCCACGGCGGGTTCGTATCGGTTGTCGATATAAGTCTGGGTTTGCAGTTGGCTAGTACTGTGTCGTCTTGGATCAGTGCTTTGGCACTTTTCGCAAAACTGGTTCTCTTTAACTTGCCCCTTCCCACTCCGTTCATTCTGTCATACATGGGGTGGGAGTTAAGTTGTTTGAATTTCTCCGCCAGTTGTGTAACCTTTTTTGTCTCTGCGATCTTTCATAGGTTGGAGGCCTGTGATTGTTTCCAGTGCTGTGATGGGCATGGACTTCATGGTCCCTGTGATAATGTGTTCTGCCTGATTTTGGGTGCTGCTCACTTTGGCATGCGTGTTTGGATGATTGATAGGATCATCATCAGTGCACTTCAGTGAGTAATCATGTGTGTTCCAATCTCTTTCTTACACAGAAAGATCTCAGCGGCAGTGCCTAAACTCTGTAGCATTGGCAAGGGTCCTCTACGTATTTTAGAAGATGGTGAAAATATTTTGTAGGAATTTGATTTTTTGCAATGAATTTTGTCCAGGCAGAGGCTTTTCAGCCGCTCTTTTCTATTTTTAATTGTCAATGGTTCTTTTACATGCTGAACTTGAACACAGGACTTATGTTTTACCATCCATCTCCGATAGGACTAGGAACTCAACATCATCTACACTGAGATCAGGGATATGTGGAAAAATATCCAGATGGCTTCATGAGGAAGCAATCCGAGTACCTTGGGAACGAGAAGCGATCACCTAACCTCTACACCAAAAAGACTCCCTTATAACTGACTGAAAAGTAGCTACTAAAAATAAAAGTGATTAAATACTGAAGCGGGTCACTGATAGCGAAGTTGATAACACTCCGCTAGTGACTTGTGTCATGGAAATACCAAAGTTCACTGCCATAATGAGCACAAACAAAAATTATATTGTGCACACAGTTTGACTACAGGAGACTTTATTAGGGGATCTAAATTACAAGCACCTCTGAAGTCAGAGTAAGGCTTGCCTAAATTGTGATAAGAAAAGATAGTCTTCATGCAAAAATCAGTCGAGTCATTTGTACATGCGCTTACCGATAGCTACGCCTAAATTAATAGCAGATGAGCGATAAAACGACTGAACAAATTAGTTAGGAAAAAGTAATTAAATGTATTTATATTTGTTATTTGTCTCCGTCATTATTCATGAGCTATTACATTGTATAATTATAATAAACTGTAAGAAATAAGATAGTCAGGAATAATTTTGTGTTCAATATTATGAATATGATAATTATATGAACAATTCAGAATAATCACAAGGCGTGAAGGTGGTGTTATATTTGCTATAACAGTATTTACATAACCGGAAGGTTCCCAACAATTTTACATCAAAACTACATTTTCAGGAACACAGTATACACACACTATCACTACAGTCTGAGGTCTCTTGTTCAATCTTATTCTTCATCAACCCATTGTTAAACCACTTTTTGTGATCTGTATATGATTTGCGCGGTATAGCATGAGTTGTGGAGTCAGTTAGTTAGGTGACTATAGACCTGTTTTATGTATGCTTTTTATTCATGTTTACAGTGAAAGTTTGCTTCCATAAATTCCCATTCTAATTAATCTTTCAATTCAGTTTGTGATGATGGTGGATGATGATGGTCAAAGAATTAAGAATTAGTCAAACAAGGACTGAAACTGTTATCGTTAAGAACATGTATATATGTAACGACGGCCAAAAACAAAAACTACAAAAATATGCCTTGTTGGGATTTGAGAATAAAGAGATTAACTACAGATTGCAGCGAGTCAAATCTGAGTGACAGTGACCGCAGCTATCTTCTTTCTTCTTCTTTTGTCGTCACGCTGCTACCGGGTTGTTGCCCAGTGTCGTGGTTTTCTGTTTTTGTCTTGTGCTGTTCTGGTGGCTTGTGTGAGTGCTATTTTTGCTCTTTCACAGGATTCTGCTACGCCATCTAACCATCTTTACCGTGGTCTTCCTCTTGCCTTCTTTCCCGATGTTCTGTTGTAGAAGAATCTTTATACTGTGGAGTTTGGATGCATTCTTATTAAGTGGCCGCAGCTATAAAGTTATAATGTTTTAAATATGACTTTGAAGTTTCATTCGGCTTCGGTCTCAGTGAGTTGAGTGAGTCAGTTTGCTGAATTGTAGGCCGTTATGATCCACGTCCACAGTAAGCAACAGAAATTATAGCTATGGTGTGTGTTTTAATTGTTTATGTTTTGTAATATCATCATTTGATCATGATGCTATTTTAATTTCAAAATTAATTTGAAAAATACAGAAAATCATTTAAAAACCGGTTCAGATAGTAATGACAATAATTTCCTAAGATATATTATATGTGTACTGATTGAAATATAACAATTAAATTATGCCATTAATATAACGTAGAACTGGCTCAACGATGAAATAATAATATTGCTACACATCATAATATTACAAAATATATATGAACTCTCGTACCTAAATTAACCGCCATGCTTATGCTATGATCGCCCATATTTGTTTGGCTACAATTTAAAAAGTTCGTTTTCCTTTGAATTTGTAAAACAGTTTCGTATTTCTACGAAACAATAACATGTATACAAATGTTTACGAAATAAACAAAATTAATGTTTACTCTTATTTTTCTTCTTCTTTTGTCAGCACCCTATTACTGGGTTGTTAAACCCAGTGTCGTGGTTTTATGTATTTGTCTTGCGCTTCTCTGGTGACTTGTGTGATGGTTTCTTCTTCTTCTTCTGCATTCTCACTAGATTGGGATTTCGGATTCTCTAATAAATGTCAGCCGTCTGCCTCAGATTATCAGCCACGCCATACACTGATACAGTTTGTCTTGGACGCTGGTGTAAGTGGGCCACCTCTTTCTTCTCAGGTCTGCATACTGGCAGCGCCGGATTAGCCTAGTAGCAGAAGTAGCAAATGATACGGGCCCCGCGCTTCTAGGGGCCCCGCGCCTATGTGACAGATGGAAAAAATAACCAGATGTTATATCAAAAACACGCAAGCTGTCTGAATTTTTAGATGTCGTTTGTGATGGTGCTGAATCCAACGAAATCGAAGCAGAAAATACAGAAGACGTGTCCCACTGTGTAGTAGATGAAAGCAGTGCTATAGAAGAATCATCATTACCAATATTACCATTAAGATCAGCAACTCTTCACGATTTAGCCCCATTTTTCACACGACAAACTGAAATCGAATGTACAGCAAGTCCTCCCAATTTAGCCATATCATCTTCAAGCCAAAGAGAAGGCAGAAAGCACAGCACATGCTTCTAATGTAGCAACATCATCTACAAGCCAAAAACACAACGAAAGTAAAATGTACTCAAACGATATTGGTGAATGGCCAAACAACTTCAAACAATCCACGATTTTGTCGAAAGTCGTTTTCACATACACATATACCCAACAAACAAAACTCACGTGAGAGATTGGTTGTGTTATACAGAAACTAAAGGACAACTGTTCTGTTTTGTTTGCAAAGTTATTGATTTAGGCTGTACCATAGAGTGACTGGTGTATTTGGAATACTCCGGCAGTTAAAATCTATTACAGAGGAAGAGATCTTGAAAAGAACTCCAAATATTGTCAGCTCTTACCAAGAGGATTTGGAAGAAAGCCTAGGTGACTAACTTATGCAGTTCAATGAACTTCTTAAAACTAATGCATATGGCCTTTTTCATCTTTACAGACGGTCAATTGGCAAGTGTTTTACTGTGACAACTTCTGAGTTTTCGCTTTTCTCTCTTGTCGTTCAGCTCGTACATAAGTCTCTTCTCAAAAGACTCTGCGCCCTTTCGTAATTTGGCTTTCCACACAACTCTGTCATCAGCTAGTCCCTCCCATGTGCTGGGACCTATAGAAAAGTTTTCATTGAGGCTTTGCAGACATCTTTATATCTATCTGAGCAGTGGTCTGCCCTGGTGCCTCTTCCCTCCGAAAGTTCACAGAACAACATTTGTTTTGGTATACGACAAGTTTCCATTCTTCTCACATGTCCGAACCATCTTAGTCGTCTACTGCTGTAAAACTAACGTAGCTGCTGCTATTAGCAACGAAAAGCATGAGGCTCTTGAACTGCAATTTAATAAACTTGTAATGGAAAATTCATTAGAGTCGTGTTTCCCAAATGTAGAAATAGTCTTACGAATTTACTTGTCTTTAATGATTACCAACTGCAGCGGAGAACGTTCTTTTCAACATTAAAGCGTATAAAAGTGAGTTAAGAAACATGATGGGACAAGATCGTCTAAATAACCTCACCTTAATGAACATTGAATGTAATTTACTTAGAAAAATTGATTTGTCTAGTGCTATCTCTAAATTTACTCACATTAAATCGAGACAAGTTTGTTTGTAAAAGTTGTGTTTTATTTTATTATCATACAAAACCTAGGGCCCCGTGCTAAAATTTGCAGGCCCGCGCTAGCCTAATCCGGCACTGCATACTGGGGCAGTTCTGTAGGATATGTTCTGTTGTCATACTTGCCAAGCACGACCAACTATATTTATAGAGTAGGTCGTGTTTCCAAGCCACAAGGGCACAGGTCGTCGGTACCTATCTTGAATTTAGTGTACAGGTGGTGTCTCATTCTGTTGTGACCCGTCCGGAGGCGAAGTGTGGCTGTCTGGTCCCTTCTGGACAGTTGGTAATATCCATCATTCTTGTTGTGTTTTGGGTGTTCTTTATCCCATTTTGCTTTGTAGTACCCTTTGGCGATGGTTTTGCTTCTTCATAGCTAACCAGGTTGTCATCTTGGGGCATTCCTGCTCCCTCTTTAGCCAGTCTGTCAGCATCTTCATTCCTCTTGATCTTGCAGTGTGAGGTTATCCACTGGATTACTACCCTCTCAGATTCATGGGATAACTGGGCTAAGGTTTAACTGAGATCACTTAGTTCTGTGTTCCTTTCAGATTTCAGTGCTGAGATAGCGGACAATGCGTCAGTCAGGAGCACTATTTTTCCATGTATTTGGTTCACATGTTATTGTGCCATTTTGGCAGCTGCACTAAGAGCCTCTACCCTGAAATTGGTTGTGAACTTGCCGGTGGCCAGAGCTAAGGTTAGTTCTACTCCATTTTTAGTCTGAGGACAACTCCCCTCCTCCATTGTGGGTGGCATCTGTAGCAGAGCTATCCGTGTATGCATGTGTCCATGAGTCCATTGGGTAGTTTTCGTTTGTGTTTTTCTGCAATGAGCCTTCTCTCCAGGTCTGTCTGTGTTCCTTTCTTGCCAATGCCACTTATTTCTTCTGAGAGCTCTAGAAGACTGCGCGCCCAGGGAGGGGAAGTGCTGGCTGGTTGAATGTGTCTTGGTTGAGCCAGTGCCAATATTGCATCTTTGTGAGCAAGCTCTTTGGAGTGATGGTTTTCTAAGTCCCCTGGCAGTATTCAACTTTTGTCAGCACACTGTTACCGGGTTGTTAACCCAGTGTCGTGGTTTTATGTATTTGTCTTGCGCTTCTCTGGTGACTTGTGTGATAGTTTTCTTAGTTCCCTGGCAGAATTCAACTACGTTATCTATCCACCTTTTCCTCGGTCTTTCTCTCGCCTTCCTTCCTGATATTCTGTTGTGGAAAGATTGATTCATAGGCAGTTTGGTTTGTTCGCATTCTTACTAAGTGGCCAAACCACTTCATTCTCTGTTTCGCTATATAATTCAAGCACGGTCTTGTTCCAACCTTTTCTCTGATGCTGGTATTCGTTACTCTGTTGATTCCTGTGTTGTTGGTGATTTTGTGGAGACATCTCATTTCGCATGTTGCTATTTTCTGTGTATGTTTCTTATTCATTGTCCATGTTTGACATTGGTAACATAGAGTGGGTATGTTTACTGTTTACGCAAAGAGACAACATTAGAAATGAAGATATAGAAATATACTTTATGTGAAACTAGTCATGCAATTCATAAAAGAACAACAGATTAAGTGATTTGGACACCTGACTAGAATGATCTGATATCGTCTACCACAGAGAGCCACACAGAAAAGTATAACGAGTACAGAGCAAGAGGAAGACCGCGCAAAAGATGGAGCTACGACATCAAGAACAGCCTTAAGAAAATGAATAACAGCTTACAAAGTGTATTAGAACAAGCACACACAAGATCACTATACCCCCTCCCCAACACTTCTATAAAGGAGTAAATGGTGGAAGAGAAGAAGAATAAGAACTGTTTACGCATTCATACGTGTTGATGGACAATCAACGCCCACTCCGTATAGGTTACTGACCATACCCAAGACATGATCTACTTAAACTAGTTATGCGCCTACAAGTACGCCAGCACATCCGATTTCTGCGACTCTTTATATTTACTAGGGTAGCTTCCTAGGTCCTACCTCAGACTCCTCTTAGACATGCCTTGTAGGTCGCATTGTTACTATTCTTTGCTCCCTTGCGAGCCCTGGCACACACGGCCGTGATTGTACAAGTAGTGCATATTCCTTTTGGAACGTTGCTTTCATCACAGCCGCTGGAAAAAAACTCTTGTCATTAGCAAGTTCTTCCGCCTCCACCAGCATTATGTTCTTCTTCTGCGTTCTCACTAGATTGGGATTTCGGATTCTCTAATAAAGGCAGAATTAAAAAGAGAATAGGAATGGCCAAAGATAATTTCAATAGTATAAGAAAGTTACTGACATTCAAACAAATCACAAATAGGCTAAAAATGAGAATGATCAAATGCTATATATATCCTATATTAATGTATGTCTTGGAAACATGGACAATGAACAAGCAGTTAGAAGACAGAATTGATGCATTTGAGATGTGGATATATAGAAGAATAGGTAGAGTTTCATGGACAGAAAAACAGACAAATAAACAAGTTTTAGGAAAACTAGGCATGAAGAAACAATTGTTAAGAGAAATAAAATTCAGACAAGTAAAGTATTTTGGGCACATAAAAAGACATGACACCATGATAAAACATTTACTAGAGGGAAAGTTGAGGGGAGAAGAGCAAGAGGAAGACCGAGAGATAAGTGGGAGGGAAACTTTAAGAAATGGACAGGTTATAGTCTGGCAGTGTGCAACGCCAAGGCGAAAGACAGAGGAGGCTGGAGATTCATTGCAGCCAACCTTCGATGTGGAGACGGCACCTGATGATGATGATGAATAAAGGCAGCCGTCTGTCTCAGATTATCAGCCACGCCATACAGTTTGTCTTGGACACTAGTGTAAGTGGGCCACCTCTTTCTTCTCAAGTCTGCATACTGGAGGCAGAGCGTACGATATAATTCCTATGATTTCTGCTTCCCGTTTGTGCCAACCTCTTCCCGCAGTAAGTTTTGGCCACCCTCGTGATGATGGGTCCGACACTTTCACCGCGTGGCTAAAACTCAGAGGCAGATTGGCGACCGTAGAATCCGTTATCCCATTCCGCATTGTGAGGGTCGTTGCACCATATTATGCCCTTACGGCCTGGTGCATCCGTTTTCCGCAAGCATTTGTTTCGGGTTAGCATTCCCTAGCAGACACATGCATCCGATTTCAACCAAACCTCCTTAGTCGCCTCTTACGACATGCGTGGCAGGTAACAGTGGTTCTATTCTTTACGTCCCAAATTTGGGCCCCGGTAACCACTCGGGCGGCATTATGTTCAAGGCCTCTTTGATGTCCTGCTGCCACATTCATCTTGGTCGTCCCCTGCCTCGCACTCCAGGAACCATGACTTCCATTACCTTTCTCTCCAGACCACTGTGGCATTTAATGTGGCCAAAATATTTCATCTTCAGGGACATAATGTTATTTATGAGCCAATGCTCCTCGATATGCAGATCTTGTATGATATCCTTATTGTTTTTTTTCTCTGTCCAGGATGTTCTAAACACTTTCGGTAACACTTTGTTTCAAAAAGTTTCAATTGTACAAATTGTACATAAACAAAGATAACCAACTCTGAAGTACTGCAACGTATAAACCTGCCTTCCATCATGGACATGCTCAGCAATAGAAGACTAAGATGGTTAGGGTCTGTGAGAAGAATGGACAATTGTCGCATACCAAAGCAAATGTTGTTCTGTGAACTTTCGGAGGAAGAGGCACCAACGCAGACAACTGCTCCTAGATATAAGGATGTCTGCAAGGCATCAATGAATAACTGTTCTATCGGTCCCAGCAAATGGGAAAAAGTAGATTCTAGATGATGACCAAGTCATGTGGAAAACAAGATTACGCAAAGGGGCAGAATATTTTGAAAAGAAACTTAGGGATGAGATGAAAGACAGGAGAGACAAGCAAAAATTCAGAAGTTGTCACAGTAAAACACATGCCAATTGACCGTCTGTAAAGATAAATAAAGGCCATATTTAAATACATAAACAAATTAATTTTCTTTTAGCTGAAGATCAATCTCTTTTTGCCTTGTCTTCGCTGACACAATTGCAGGTTCAATCTTTTTCTCGTAACTTGCACGTGATTTTGGTTCGAGTTATTTTGTCTTCTTCTTAGAACGCTTCATATTGATTACTTGTTAGGGGGACTGCCTAGAGTAGTTGATAGTAGCTCGGCCTGCTAGCTGTGAGACGCCTCATAGCTCGGGTTCGAACCTACTGTCCGGCATTTGTTCCAGTCCCCTGGTCTTACTCAGGACGATAACGTGAGTACCTCTGAAGTCGGAGAAAATCTGCCTGTATGGCGAGGAATACTAATTACGAGTACATTGAGCACACGGCTGCCAGTGTAAGTAATTTACAATGTGCACGCTGCTGCCATTGTAAGAAATTGGAAAAACGGATTTTCACGCAAAAATTAGTTTCAGAGATGAAACTTCGTCCGAGTTGAAAGCGGACGAAAAAAAAAAAAAGATTACTTGTTAAACCAATCTTTGTGATATGTATGTGATCTGAGCCTCATAGCGATTGTACGTTGTGCCAGTTATGCGCCTACAAGTAGGGCAGTACGTCCGATTTCTGCCCTGCTTTTTATTTACTAGAGGTAATTTCCTAGGCCCCTACTTCAGTCGCTTCATCGACATGCTTTGTAGGTCGCAGTGTTACTATTCTTTGCTTCCTTTGCGGGCCCTGGCACCACATGGTCGTGTGTTATCATGTATTTCATGTCGTCTATCCATGTACCTCTTGTCAATCTTCGTTCTCTCCTCCAGATCTTCTATTGTTCCAGGCGCAATAAGACAGTTGCCTGGTCTTCATTCACATAAGAAAATATAATCATTTATTTGTCACTTCATTCATCATCATCATCAGGTGCCGTCTCCACATCGAAGGTTGCCTGCAATGAATCTCCAGCATCCTCTGTCTTTCGTCGTGGTGTTGCACTCTGCCAAACTGTAGTCTGTCTATTTCTTAAAGTTTCCCTCCCACTTATCTCTCGGTGTACCTCTTACTCTTCCCCCCTCAACTTTCCCCTCTAGTAAAGATTTTATCAAGATGTCATGTCTTTTTATGTGCCCAAAATACTTTATTTGTCTGAATTTTATTTCTCTTAAAAATTATTTCTTCATGTCTGGTTTTCCTAAAACTTGTTTATTTGTCTGTTTTTCTGTCCATGAAACTCTGCTATTCTTCTTCTTCTTCTTCTTTGCGTTCGTTCTTTATGACCAATTTTAATCACTCTTTGTGATATGTTTGATCTTTGCCAAGAACGTGTATACGTTGCACATTGGTTTGTAGGCCCAGTGCCGGATTAGGCTAGCGCGGGCCCTGTAGAAATTTTAGCGGGGCCTAGGTTTTGTATGTTTAGGATAATAAAATAAAACACAACTCTTAGAAACAAACTTGTCTTGATTTAATGTGAGCAAATTTAGAGATAGCACTAGACAAATCAATTTCTCTAAGTAAATTACATTCAATGTTCATTAAGGTGAGGTTATTTAGACGATCTTGTCCCATCATGTTTCTTAACTCATTTTTTATACACTTTAATGTTGAAAAAGAACGTTCTCCGCTGCAGTTAGTAATCATTAAAGACAAATAAATTCGTAAGACTATTTCTACATTTGGGAAACATGACTCTAATGAATTTTCCATTATAAGTTTATAAAATTGCAGTTCAAGAGCCTCATGCTTTTCTTTGTTAATAGCAGCAGCTACATTAGTTTTAAGAAGTTCAGTGAACTGCATGAGTTCGTCGCCTAGGCTTTCTTCTAAATCCTCTTGGTAAGAGATGACAATATTTGGAGTTCTTTTCAAGATCTCTTCTGCTGTAATAGATTTTAACTGCAGGAGTATTCCAAATACACCAGTCACTCTATGGTACAGCCCAAATCAATAACTTTGTAAACAAAACAGAACAGTTGTCCTTTAGTTTCTGTATAACACACCCAATCTCTCACGTGAGTTTTGTTTGTTGGTGTATGTGTGTATGTGAAAAACGACTTTCGACAAAATCGTGGATTGTTTTCTTTATCGTACGAGTATGTTTTTTTTTTGTTAAGACATGAAATCACTGTTCATATGTTGCACTTCGCTACTTTCTTTCACAATACAATAATCTCGATTGAAGTTGTTTGGCCATTCACCAATATCGTTGGAGTACATTTTACTTTCGTTGTGTTTTGGCTTGTAGAAGATGTTACTACATTAGAAGCATGTGCTGTGCTTTCTGCCTCTCTTTGGCTTGAAGATGATATTGCTAATTGGAGGACTTGCTGTACATTCGATTTCAGTTTGTCTTGTGAAAAATGTGACTAAATCGTGAAGAGTTGCTGATCTTAATGGTAATATTGGTAATGATGATTCTTCTATAGCATTGCTTTCATCTACTACACAGTGGGACACGTCTTCTGTATTTTCTGCTTCCATTTCTTTGGATTCGCACCACACACGACATTTAAAAATTCAGACAGCTTGTGTTTTTGATACAACATCTGGTTATTTTCCATCTGTCACATAGGGCGGGGCCCCCTAGAAGCGCGGGCCCAGCATTGCTACTTCTGCTACTAGGCTAATCCGGCGCTGGGTAGGCCCCTAAACGCATAGACTTCTACACGTTTAGGACATGTGCATCCGATTTCAGCCAAACCTACCTAGTCGCCTCTTACGACATGCATGGCAGGTAACAGTGGTTCTATTCATTACACCCAAATTTGGACGTAACCACTCAGGCGTGCCTATTCTTCTATATATTCACATCTCAAATGCTTCAATTCTGTCTTCTAACTGCTTGGTCATTGTCCATGTTTCCGAGCCACACATTAATATAGGATATATATAGCATTTGGTCATTCTCATTTTTAACCTGTTTGTAATTTGTTTGGATGTCAGTAACTTCCTCATACTATTGAAATTATCCTTGGCCATTCCTGTCTTCTTCTGCTTCTTCTTCTTTTGTCGTCACACTGCTACCGGGTTGTTGACCAGTGTCGTAGTTTTCTGTTTTTGTCTTGCGTTGTTCTGGTGGCTTGTGTGATTGTTCCTGTCCCTTCATTATATAGTTTAAATTTTTTACATACTTTTTGTTTGTACATAAACAAATTTCATTTTCTTTTAGCAGAAGATCATTCTCCTGTATTGTCTTAGCTGGCAGAATTGAAGTTTCGTCTTTTCTCATAACTTGCGTGTAGTTTTGGTTCGAGTTTTTCTGTCAATACACTTGAAAAGAAAATCTGATTTTGAAATAACAGTGACAAGGGGAAGTCAGTGTGAATGGTTGGACCAAAGTGGTTCATTATTTGTTTCTAGGCTGAGCAGACTAATCTCCCCTAGGCACGTTTGTGTTAGTGAGAAAAATAAGAAAATGTCAACAAAGAGAGAGAGAGAGGAAAAGAGTGCGACCAATTAAGAGATGAAGTTATGAAGATAATGAGAAGTAGGAAATAATAGTTTTACCAATTAGAGGATGAAGATATGAAGAGAGAGAGGGAGAGTGAGGAGTGAGAGAGTGAGAGAGTAGAGAGTGAGAGAGAGGGTGAGGAGAGAATACAATGAGAGAGAGAGAAGTTCTTCCAATTAGGAGATGAAGATATGAAGAGAATGAGAGTGAGAGAGAGAGAATAGTTCTACCAATTAGAGGATGAAGATATGAAGAGAGAGAGGAGAGTAGAGATATATACAATGAGAGAGAGAAGTTCTTCCAATTAGGAGATGAAGAGAATAAGAGAGAGAGAGAGAGAGAGAATAGCTCTACCAATTGAGGATGAAGAATGAAGAGAAGATAGAGGAGAGGAGAGAGAGGGTGAAGAGAGATACAATGAGAGAGAGAGATAGAAGTTCTTCCAATTAGATGAAGATATGAAGAGAATGAGAGAGAGAGGAGAGAGAGTATAGCTCTACCAACTAGGAGATGAAGATAATTAGAAGTATGAAATAATAGTTCTGCCAATTAGAGGATGAAGACATGACGAGAATGAGAGAGAGAGAGAGAGAGAGAGGGAGAGTAAGAGAGAGAAAGAGATAATAGCTCTCCAATAAGAAATAAAGATATAAAGAGAATGAGAGAGATAGAAGAGAGAGAGAAAGAGTTATACACATTAAGAAATGAAGATATAGTGGAGGGAGAGAGAGAAAGAAAGATAATAGTTCTACCAATAAGGCAATGAAGATAGAGAAGAGATAGATAGATAGATAGATAGATAGATAGAGAGAGAGAGAGAGAAAGAAGAGTTATACAAATTAAGAAATTAAGATATATCTCTATCTCTCGGGATTGTAGAAATGAAGATATGAAGTGGAGGAGAGCGAGAGAAAGAAAGAGAGAGAGAGAGAGATAAATAATAGTTCTACCAATTCAGAAATGAAGATATGAAGAAAGAGAGAATGAAATAAACAAGAGAATTAGAAAAGTAAGAAGCAATATGCAATGCAGTGAACACTGCAAGGACAGTGGAAACAAAGGCAGGCATAGGGACACATGGTGTCAAACTCTGGAAGCAGAGCTCAAAGTCATGCATAAGACTAGGTATGAGGTAGAAATACAAGCACAAGATTGCACTGAGTGGATATTTTTTTATCTTTTCCTTATGTGTCCTTAGGGGCAACGATGACTGATCTTCTTCTTCTTCTGCGATCGTCTGCTATGAATTCAGACGTAGTCATGGCGCTTGGTATGGCTCATCTGACTGATTTTTACGTGAAGGCATGCTTTCCTTATTATCACTGTTCCCCGTCATACAGGTGTGCATTCTCCGACTTTAGATGTATAAGACTGATGATATACTATATTGAGAGAAAGAGAGAAAGGGACGGGCGATACCTAGGGTTAAAGAAGATATACACAATAACGAGGAGAGAGAGAGAGAGGGAGGGAGAGAAATAGAGTTATACAAAGTGAAGAGATGAAGTTATGAAGAGAATGACAGAGAGAATGAGAGAAAGGGAGGGGTAGACCTGGTGTTAAAGAAGATATACACGCAGTGAGAAGGGAGAGAGAGAGAGAGAGAGAGGAATAGAGTTATCAAAAGTGAAGAGATGAAGTTATGAAGAGAATGAGAGTGAGAGTGTGAGAGAGAAGGGGACGGAGGAGACCTGATGTTAAAGAAGACATTGATTGATGCTCGTCCATCACGGGTGATGACGACCACACAAATTTTCATCCAAGGGAATGTAGTTGCGCTATGTTTGTCTGTGTGTGCGTAAATGACTAGTGAGCCCGATACGGGTTTGAAATGTTCGTGTACATGGATGAAATGGTGACTTGCACGATGATTTGGTTTAAAGTGAGAAAGAGTTGCACAGTTCGTCGATCTCACTCTCTCTCGCCCAATTCCTTCTGTGTCCAGTGGCAGGACAAAGTCGAGACGGCTGGAGAAGGATCTGGGTGCAGCGGATGACCAGGGCGTTCTACGTGCCTGGCCGTGCTCACTACGCTCCGCAGCGCGTTGCTGGCAGACGCCTTCTTGTCCGTTAAACCAGAGTATAGTTTCTTCCGCACAATCTGCCGAGTCCAGTCTTCGCATGCAGGGTTGGCATCCCGGATTTCCGATTGGTTAGGTTTAGTACCGAATCAGTTACCCGCGCCTGGTTTAGCCGGCCTGTCACAGCCGTTGCTGGGAGGGTGGCCGCTGTCGCATGCTGACAACTACTAGGAGCCACAGGCGTGAGCTGGAAGTCAGGTTTGGACCAACGGGTGATGGGCCCTGAAAAGAACGTGACGCATCCTTACCAGAGGTACTACCAATCCCTGACTCCCAAACCCCCAAAGAAGACATAAACGATAGAGCAGGGCCGTGTGGTATATTTTCTCAGTATGATGCAAGCCTTAGAAATGTCGTTCCTTAAATGTATTTTCTTTAAAATAACATTCAATTGTGATATTGATTTCGCTGCTTGTGCCCCCTTACGGTGTCGCCTGATGCGGCCGCCTCTTTGCATCATAGCACGGCCCGGCCCTGCGATAGAGAGAAGGCAGAGAATGAAAGAAATAGAAAAGGAAAAAAAAGTTAGTTAATTACAATTCTCACCACAAAGGTATGCTAATTACTGGCATTTTTCCTGGCATTTTCCTTCTGATTTTAGCAGAGTATTTTAAACAATAGGGTGGGGGGACGTAAGGAAAGTGTGGAGGAGGGCGATAAGACGAAGCCAGTAATGAAGAGAAAGGGCGATAGTTTTTAGGAATGATAGAAGGAAGAAAAAGGGAAGATAGTGTATTATTCCTGTCAATATATATTTCTGTAGGAGTGAAGATAGCGTGACTATATAATTTATTATTCCTGTCATTATGTGGAGGAGAGGGTATTACTATATTAAATTTATTATTCCTGTCATTATGTGGAGGAGATGGTACTATATAATTTATTATTCCTGTCATATATGTGGGGAGATGGTACTATATAATTTATTATTCCTGTCATTATGTGAGGAGATGGTACTATATAATTTATTATTCCTGTCATTATGTGGAGGAGATGGTACTATATATAATTATTATTCCTGTCATTATGTGGAGGAGATGGTACTATATAATTTATTATTCCTGTCATTTTGAGAATGTACTTATATTTATTCTGTCAGTATGGAGGAGATGGTACTATATAATTTATTATTCCTGTCATTATGTGGAGGAGATGGTACTATATAATTTATTATTCCTGTCATTATGTGGAGGAGATGGTACTATATAATTTATTATTCCTGTCATTTGTGGAGGAATGGTACTATATAATTTATTTTCCTGGGTCTATTATGTGGAGGAGATGGTACTATATAATTTATTATTCCTGTCATTGTGAGATGGTACTATATAATTATATTCTGTCTTGGGAGGAGATGGTACTATATAATTTATTATTCATGTCTATTATGTAGGAGGAGATGGTACTATGAAAGAGGAACTGAACGCGCGAAAGAAGCGACATTACGTGATGTTGGGGGAGGTGGCTATGCTGATGAGACCATGATCACCAGGACTGTTGCCTTAGCTACGAAGTTAGTGCTTGTGAAATACTCTGGTCAGGTTGTCGTGGGTGATCATACTTTAAGGCCAGAGGGAAGGGTTGGTGGGGGATGATGGGGAGGACTGGAAAATAAATTTTTGATAAAATATTTTTATGCGAACCTGGTATTTTCCATTTCCACGTAGTAAACTATCAACTAACATTTGTGTAATTCATTATATATTTTATATATATATATATATATATATATATATATACAACCCAGTGACGGCTCGTGATCCTTTTTGTTGGTGGTGCCAGGCACAAATGTTCAGGAAAATCATGGTTTTGGATTAGGTTATATTTTAATTATTAAATAATAAATGGACGTTACAAATTATTTTAGATGGGGCCTGGCCCATTGGCTCTTAATGACGAGCCGCGCCACTGATTCAAGCTGTAAAATAAAGGGGAGACAAGACAGAGGAAGACAGAGAGAGAACCATTTTTGGACAGCCTGACTTGAAAGGGCAGAAGAGTGTCAACATCTGAGATGATAGCAAACACCAGGGACAAAGAGATTTGTAGCGATCCACGATCGCCTAAGCCAGCCGGCACGGCACCTGATAATGATATTATAAATATATATATATAAGAGAAGAGTGAAGTAGTAATTATGAAGTAACTAACCACAGGCCTAACGAAACAAGACTCGGCAGAAAACTACACGGAACTCTGTGTAAGCTGCAAAAGACAGTGATGAAGTTATGAAAAGAATCAGGGACAGAAGAGAGAGAGAGAGAGAGAGAGGAATAGAGTTATAAAATTTAAGAGATAAAGTTACGAAGAAAATGAGAGAGAGAGAAAGAGAGAGAGAAATGGATTTATAAAAAGTTGCCCTTTGAAATATCTCTGTCGTAGTCTATATATAGTATGCTGGGAAATTCGTCACTCCTGTTGTATCATTTGCTTGATAACGGCGTTTTGGTCGAAACATTGCTGTGTATTGTTTGTTATTGTTTTTGTATTTTGTAAAATTACAGTACTTTGTTATTACGTGTTTTACAAAGACAGCGAGTTTATACAAGAGACAACATTGAATATATAGACAATATTTCAAGCGAACGAAAGGAAGGAAGTAACTAATATGACAAATAGAAAAAACACACACGAAGAGATAACATTGTTTTGAGTTTTTGTTTAAAACGAATGAAAGCTCGGATTGGGACCTACTTTAGAGGTAAGGGAGAGAAATGCAGGAAACGTTAAACTGCGCGTCAGGTTTCTATGACCTTGCATGCCTTATTGTTTTGTCAGACATAAAAGACTGATAGAAAATTCTGCGAAACAAACTCTAGCAACAAGCTAAGCTAGCTGAATAATATTATGAGAGCACAGCAGGTCTGAAAAATGTTAGATAAATAGGAAGGTAAAGGTTAGTTTATTATTTTTTCAATAAAGGATTGTGAATAAATTCAATATTATAGATAGAGAGAAGAAAGAGGGATAATCCGTGGACAAATAGTCGGTCTCAACTGTCTGCGCAGAATCAAAATATATTTGTGTATTGTGTTTTCCAGTCGGTGTGGTCTTGTGGAAATGTTCGTCGGGAAAGTGATCAGACTTGTTTCTGTGTTCAATGTGTGTTTGGATTTTTTGTTTACCAGTTGAGTATTAGTGTCTTCTTGTTATTGGGCTTTTGGTGGAAGTAAAATTCTGTACAAAGTTCTTGTGTATGAAGACTGAAGCGAGTAACCCGTTGCTATGCGTGTTCTGGACAGTCCAGGCTCTGCGTGTACCTTAGTAACGTTCATGCTAGCCTTTACGGTAATAGACGGTAAGTTGTAAATATTGTTTGTTTCGTTGTTTCTGAATTTATATGTTTAAAAAAATGCTTTTCTCAGTTAATACGTACGTTGTTGTGATGTTCATTTTAGTTACTTCTAGGTATTTTAACTACTCATTATTTTTTTTGAACAATACTCGTTACTTAGTACCTGTTATTTAGTTTATGGTTATAAAGGCAAAGCAAAGGATTGACTTTACTGCAACGGTTTCCAATATGGCTCTGTCCATAACTGCAGAAATGTGCCACCTGCCGAGAGTGTTGCACAATGCACGAACTCCGTAGCTTCAGCAACAATCCTAGAGACCTCATGATAAAATATGCACATATGACTCGGTCCGGATCCCGCCCGTGTTTTGCCGGGGTCTGCTAGGAAACAAAAATAGTAACACTGCGACGTAAGAGACTTCTGGGGTGGGGCTTAGAAACTACCTAATAAAGAAACCGTTGCAGAAATTTGGATTTCCTGGCCTACTTGTAGCGCGTTACTGGCACAACGTACAATCGCTTAGACAATTCAGATCACATACCGCCCGAGTGGTTATCGGGGCCCAAAAAGAGGTGTAAAGAATAGAACCACTGTTACCTGCCACGCATGTCGTATGAGGCGACTAAGGAGGTTGAATGTGGGCTAGCTACCCACACCGTAAAAAACACAAGATGGCTACAGAACGGAGAGCGAACCGAGTAAACGCTGGCTGAAACCGGACACATCACCGAAGGATAAACACCAGAGATCTAAATGGTGCTGAAGATGTGACGTAAAACACACCAATGCTAAGGCTGCATGAATCAGATTTCTACATGAATAGAATTTATGGGCAGGTCTGGTACATCGGTCTGGGCGGTGATCACGAGAGAGAGAGAGAGAGAGAGAGAGATCACATACAAATCATAGAGATTGGTTTAACAAGTGGTCGATATGGAACTTTCGAAGAAGAAGAAGATGTTAAAATAAGGACATTTTCTTTGTTACATTGTCTTTCGTAAGTCCCATTAAAATAAGGACATTTCTTTTTACATTGTCCCTCGTAGTCCATTAAATAGTATTTCTTGTACATTGTCCTGTAGCCCATTAAAATAAGGACATTTTCTTTGTTACATTGTCCTCGTAAGTCCCATTAAAATAAGGACATTTTCTTTGTTACATGTCCCTCGTAAGTCCCATTAAAATAAGGACATTTTCTTTGTTACATTGTCTTTCGTAAGTCCCATTAAAATAAGGACATTTTCTTTGTTACATGTCTTTCGTAAGTCCCATTAAAATAAGGACATTTTCTTTGTTCATTCGTCTTCGTAAGTCCCATTAAAATAAGGACATTTTCTTTGTTCATCGTCTTCGTAAGTCCCATTAAAATAAGGAAATTTTCTTTGTTACATTGTCTTTCGTAAGTCCCATTAAAATAAGGACATTTTCTTTGTTACATCGTCTTTCGTAAGTCCCATTAAAATAAGGAAATTTTCTTTGTTACATTGTCCCTCGTAAGTCCCATTAAAATAAGGACATTTTCTTTGTTACATCGTCTTTCGTAAGTCCCATTAAAATAAGGACATTTTCTTTGTTACATCGTCTTTCGTAAGTCCCATTAAAATAAGGAAATTTTCTTTGTTACATCGTCTTTCGTAAGTCCCATTAAAATAAGGACATTTTCTTTGTTACATCGTCATTCGTAAGTCCCATTAAAATAAGGACATTTTCTTTGTTACATTGTCCCTCGTAAGTCCCATTAAAATAAGGACATTTTCTTTGTTACATTGTCCCTCGTAAGTCCCATTAAAATAAGGACATTTTCTTTGTTACATTGTCTTTCGTAAGTCCCATTAAAATAAGGACATTTTCTTTGTTACATTGTCTTTCGTAAGTCCCATTAAAATAAGGACATTTTCTTTGTTACATTGTCCCTCGTAAGTCCCATTAAAATAAGGACATTTTCTTTGTTACATTGTCCCTCGTAAGTCCCATTAAAATAAGGACATTTTCTTTGTTACATGTCCTCGTAAGTCCCATTAAAATAAGGACATTTTCTTTGTTATATCGTCTTTCGTAAGTCCCATTAAAATAAGGACATTTTCTTTGTTACATTGTCCCTCGTAAGTCCCATTAAAATAAGGACATTTTCTTTGTTACATTGTCCCTCGTAAGTCCCATTAAAATAAGGAAATTTTCTTTGTTACATTGTCCCTCGTAAGTCCCATTAAAATAAGGACATTTTCTTTGTTACATTGTCCCTCGTAAGTCCCATTAAAATAAGGACATTTTCTTTGTTACATTGTCCCTCGTAAGTCCCATTAAAATACGGACATTTTCTTTGTTATATGTCCTCGTAAGTCCCATTAAAATAAGGAATTTTCTTTGTTACATTGTCCCTCGTAAGTCCCATTAAAATAAGAATATTTTCTTTGTTACATTGTCCCTCGTAAGTCCCATTAAAATAAGAATATTTTCTTTGTTATATTGTCCCTCGTAAGTCCATTAAAATAAGACTTTTTTTGTACAGTCTCAAGTCCACTCGAAATAAGGACATTTTCTTTGTTCATCGTCGTAAGTCCCATTAAAAAAGATCATTTCTTGAATTGCCTCGTAAGTATTAAAATGAATTTCTTTTTATTCGTCTTCTATCCATCTAATGCATTTTTTGTTACATTGTCCCGTGTCCATTAAAATAAGGACATTTTCTTTTTCTTGTCCTCTTTCATTAAAATAGCATTTTCTTGTTACATTGTCCTCTAAGTCCCATTAAATAGACTTTTCTTTTTATATTCTTCTAGTCCATATGCTTTTCTTGTTACTTGTCCTCTAGTCCTTAAATAGACATTTTCTTTGTACATTGTCCTCTGTCCTTAAATAGGAAATTTTCTTTCATATTGACCCTCGTTAAGTCCCATTAAAATAAGGACATTTTCTTTGTTACATTGTCCTCGTGTCCATTAAATAGGACATTTCTGTTATTGTCCTCAAGTCCCATAAATCGGCATTTTTTTGTTATAGTCTCCTAAATCCATTAAAAATAGACATTTCTTTGTACATTCTTGTAGTCCATTAAATGGACATTTCTTTGTTCTTGTCCTCTAGTCCCATTAAATAAGGACATTTTCTTTGTTACATTGTCCCTCGTAATCCATTAAATAGGACATTTTCTTGTTACTTGTCCTCAAGTCCATTAATAAGGACATTTCTTGTTATATCAGCTTGTAAGTCATTAAAATAAGGACATTTTTGTACTGTCCTCTAAGTCCATTAAAATAGGATTTTTGTTCATTTTCTTCCCATTAAAATAAACTTTTCTTTGTTACATTGTCCTCGGTCCATAAAATAGGACATATCTTCTTTACATTGTCCTCTAAGTCCATTAAAATGGAACGTTACATTCTGTAAGTCCATAAAATAAGGACATTTTCTATGTTAGCATTGCTCTAAGTCCATTAAAATAAGGACATTTTGTTACATTGTCCTCGTAAGTCCCTATTAAAATAAGGACATTTCTTTGTTACATATGTCTCTAAGTCATAGAAATAAGGACTTTTCTATTTTACATTCCTGTAAGTCCATTAAATAGGCATTTTCTTTTGTACATGTCTTAAGTCCATTAATAGTGATATTTTCTTTGTTACACTCTTTGGATAATATAAATTAGGCATTTCTTGTACATGTCTTTAATGTTTCCTTAAAATAAAATTTTCTTTGTTAATGTATTTGTGTCCCCATAAATAATTTCTTACATGTTCGTAAGTCCATTAAAATAAGGACATTTCTGTTGTTACATTTTGTAGTCTCATTAAAAAGGACATTCTACAAAAGACGAAATGGTCTTAAAATAAACCATTTACATCGTCATTCTAAGTCCATTAAAATGGCATTTCTTTGTTACACGCTTCATAAGTCCCATTAAATAAGACATTTTCTTGACATGTCATTCTAAGTCCCATTAAAATAAGTCGATTTTATTGATACATCGTCATTCCTGTAAGTCCATTAATAGGAATATCTTCTTTTTCATGTCATTCGAAGTCCATAGATAGGAATTTTCTGTTACATCGCATTCGTAAGTCCCATTAATGGAATTTTCTTTTAATCTCTTTAAGTCCATTATAGGACTTTTGTGTCATCGCATTCGAAGTCCCATTAAAATAAGGACATTTCTTTGACATCGTTCTAAGTCCATTAAAATAAGGAATCTTTTTGACATGTCATTGGTCATTAAAATAAGGAATTTTTTGTCATAATCGTCATTCGGTAGTCCCATAAATAGGACATTTCTTTGTTACTGTTTTCGCTAAGTCCCATGTAATGACATTTCTTTGTACATCGCTTCTGTCCCATTAAAATAAGGACATTTTCTTGTTACTCGTCCTCGTAAGTCCATTAAAATAAGGACATTTCTTTGCTCATCGCTTTCGTAAGTCCATTAAAATGAGACATTTCTGTTCATTGTTGTAAGTCCATTAAAATAGGACATTTTCTTTGTTACATTGCTTCGATCCAGTAAAATAGGACATTTTCTTTGTTAATGTCATTCCTAAGTCCCATTAAAATAAGACATTTCTTTTCATGTCTCTTCTAAGCCATTAAAATAAGCTTTTCTTTGTTCATCGTTTTTCTAAGTCATTAAATAGGACATTTTTTTGTTATCTCTTTCGTAGTCCCATTAAAATAGACATTTTCTTTTTACATCGTCTTTCTATCCTATTAATAAGACTTTTCTTTTGTTATTGTCTCGTATCGCTTAATAAGAATTTCTTGTTCATTGTCCTTGTCCATTAAATAGGGATTTTCTGTTCTTCTTCTTCTTAATACATTTTCTTTGTTTTTCATTTCTGTAGTCCATTAAAATAAGGACATTTTCTTTGTTCATTGTCCTCTGTCCCTTTTAAATAGTCTTTCTTTTTCATTGTCCTCTAGTCCATTAATATTCTTCTTTACATCGTCTCGTAATCCCATTAATAGCATTTCTTTTTACATCGTCCTCTAGTCTCCATTAAATAGACATTTTCTTTTGTTATCTTCAGCCCATTAAATAGCATTTCTTGTTACATCGTCTCTCGTATCTATTAAAATAAGGACATTTTCTTGTTATTCTCTTTCGTATCCATTAAAATGACATTTTCTTTGTTACTATCGTCTCTTCTATCTCATTAAAATAAGGACATTTTCTTTTGTTTATCATCTTCTAGTCCCATTAAAATAAGGACATTCTTGTTACATCGTCCTCGAAAGTCCATTAACAATGGACATTTCTTTGTTAATCGTCCGTAGTCCTTAAAATAAGGACATTTTCTTTGTACATCAGTCTCTATCCAAAAATAGGACATTCTGTTACATGTCTTCGTAAGTCATTAAAATAAGACATTTCTTTGTTACATTGAGTCCATTAAAATAGGACATTTCTTGTTACATTGTCCTCGAAGTCCATTAAAAAAGGAATTTTGAATGTCTCGAAGTCCCATTAAAATAAGTGACATTTCTTGTTGAATGTTGAAGTCCATAAAATAAGAACTTGTGTATATCGTCTCGTAAGTCCTTGATAAGGACATTTCTTGTACATGTCTTCAGTAAGTCCAGTAAATAGTGACATTCTTGTTACACGTCTTCGAATCCCATTAATAAGGACATTTTCTTTGTTATATCGGCTCGAAGTCCCATTAAAATAGGACATTTTCTTGTTAGCATGTCTGAAGTCCCATTAAATAAACATTTTCTATTTTCATTGTCCCGTATAGATCCATTAAAATAAGGACATTTTCTTTTTACATTGTCCTCGTAAGTCCCATTAAAATAAGGAAATTTTTGTTCATTGGAGTCAAATAGGAACGTTAACGACATTAAAAAAATTCGACATGCTGTAAGTCATAAAATAAGAATATTTTCTTTGTTATATTGTCCTCGTAAGATCCATTAAAATTAATCCACTGACGTGTCTGATTTTGGAAGCAGATACAAAGACACACCTCGGAGAAACGGTAATTAGTGACATGCTTTGTTGCATCAGCGAGTCCATTGTTACAACATAATCATAGCTCGAATGAGCACAGTATTGAAACTAATATTCTTTCTTCTGTTCTATTCTCTAATCCTGTTTTGTCACACAGCGTCAGGATAAGAAGAGACCTTCTTCTTCTTCTTCTTCTTCTTCGAACGATTCATATTGACCACTTGTTAAACCACTCTTTGTGATTTGTATGTGATCTGTGACTAAGAGCGAGTGTATGCTGTGCCAGTTATGCGTCTACAAGTAGGCCAACACATCCAATTTCTGGGCTGTTTTTTATTTACTAGGGTAGCATCCTAGTGCCTCATTAGTCTCCTCTTGACATGCATTGTAGATCGCAGTGGTACTATTCTTTGCTTCCTTGTGACCCCTGCACCACACGGGCGTTTTCTTCTTCAAAGTTAAAGATCCCTTTTCCTTAGCAGAACGTTACGGCCGTTACTGCCCGTCTTTTAGGCAGTTTAATGCAGGAGTTGGGGGTCAAGAACTTGAGGAAGTTAAGGGCGGCATGACTAGTGCTGTCGCATCGAAACTGTTCAGGTTATGATTTTGTCTTTATCTTCCGACAGAAAAAAACCCTCCTTGGTCTTACGAGATTGTACCAGGCATGAGAACCCGCTAATCCATTCTACAATACTCTCTACATTAACCTTAACATTACATTCAGTAAAAATATGGTGTTATTATAGTTAGCACACAGCCAACTCTAGATAATTAGGCCAGACATGTGACTGGGAATCCTGACTTAGATCAGAGAAGGGGTGGGGGAGGATAATATAGATGTTTGATAGAACACTGCAAGCTTTTTGCAATTTTACTCAATTCTGTGAGTCTATGGTTACTTATTGGTGAAAAATATTCATAATATTGATATTCTTTATTGTTAAACTTAACTTGTTGCATAATATAACTTCGATTTAGCATTTTGTATTGATTTTAAAATGAATTCCTCTATAAACAACAATACTGGAATGCGAGGTCAAGTGGTGTATTTGTGGTCTGATTACCCATAATTCTTACCTGATTCCGAAGGCCATAAATTTATAGTTGGCTCTGGTTAGGCACATTTTTTTGCTCTTTATAAAACGGCACACAATAGACGAAATGGTCAAAATAACCATCTACAATCGTCATCACTTTCCAGTTTTTGTATGGCATATCTTTATTGCACTTATAGACACGTCCATAGGTGCTCTGATCTCCTTCGCAGTATCTCCAACGGCGTCCAGCGACTAAACGTACCAGTTCGATTTTGATTGATGAGCTTACTCATATACCTGTTATGGTAGTTTTTTTTATGGACACTCCAATCTTCTTCTTCTGCGTTCGCCCGCTGTGAATTTGGGCGTTAGCAATGACGCTTGTTATTGCGCGATTGACTGAATTTGCGTTAAGTCTGCTTTACCCTTTGACTGGTGTCCTTCAGGCGAACCTTCGCCGACTTCAGAAGTACTCAATCTTCAATCCAAACTTTTGGAATCTAGTATTTGACGTGGATTGGTTTAAATGAAAATCTTATTTGCGGCCAAACTCTTGAGGGGGTCAGAATGTCAGCTCTATCTATTGGCTGACCCCTGATATGTGGCAAAGCCAGCCAGCCTGTCTGCTCTCTAATTGCCATCGATACGCATTTGCCCCAAAAAACGAAGAGGAATGTAATTATGCGAATTGTTGATGCTTGTAGTGGTTCAGTCCATTGCCTGCACACCGAACTAGCCTCCACCTTTCGAATCATACTCAGTGAGACATTCAGTGTTTCATTGGTGTCCAATTGAGGTTGGATTGTTCTGAGAACCATTGCGACCAGGTAAAAATTCCACATTCCTATGGAATTCGATCCTGGGACCGTACGCCACAAACCACTACACTATCTCGGCTCTCCAGAGCGCTATAAAAAATGCTGGGTTAATTTATGTTTCTATCGGGTTTTATTTCGTCTTATATATTTTTATTCTTTATTTTCTTCTCATTCTTTTTCAGCTTTCTTCTTTTTTAAACTTCGTTTTCTATCTATCTTTTTTTTCTTTCTTTCTGTTTATTGTTTTCTTTGCTTTATCAAAATCTTTTTCTATTTCCTTGTCTTGTGTTTTCTAGTTTCTTCTTCTTTTTCTTGTTTCTTGTTTTTTCTTTCTTTATCTTCTCATACATGTTTCTTGTTTCTTGTTTTTCTTTCTGTCTGTCTCTCTTTCTATTTCTCTCTTTATCTTCTTCTTCTTTCTGTCTGTCTCTCTTTCTATTTCTTTCTTCATCTTCTTCTTCTTTCTGTATGTCTCTCTTTCTATTTCTTTCTTCATCTTCTTGTTTCTGTCTGTCTCTCTTTCTATTTCTTTCTTCATTTTATTCTTCTTTCTTTATTTTGTTGTCTTCTTTCTTCTTCCTCTTCTTTCTTCTTCGTTTTCTTCTTTCTTTTTCATCTTCTATTCTGCTAAAAACATGACTTACGTGTTACTGAAAAGAGAATGACAATGGAATAACTTTGGCTGAAATCGAATGCACGTGTCCTAAGCGTGTAGAAGTCTATGCATTAGGGGCCTACCAAACCAATGTGCAACGTATACAAGTTCTTGGCAAAGATCAAACATATCACAAAAAGTGATTAAAATTGGTCGTAAAGAATGAACGCAAAGAAGAAGAAGTGGAATAACTAGAAAGAGATTATTAGACAATATGTGCACACTCTGTGGTTGGAAAGAAGCCAAAAATGATAGTAACCTGATGATGATGAATAAACAGATACGTGCAGTTTTCTGATAACTGACATAATTCTATGGCTCAGTGACTCAGTATGTGTCGATTCTATTATCTTGAACATTTATAAGCGTGCTGAGAGTATAGCAGGGCTCGAAATGACTACCAGGCTATCCGGTGGCGGGGAATGAGTACAGTGAACCTAACCTTGATTGTATTTTCATTGAGCAAGATATAGATCTCATTAAAAGAGGTGGACACATTTACTTATCTGTGAAGTATTATCAACATACAGGTCACTGAGAGGGGTCAAAAAGGAACGTTAAGAGCGAACGAAGAACACACATGCGCATGTGTAAAAAAAAAAATAAACACAGCCGAAGTGTACAGATGCAACTAATACGTACACACATATCAACACACAAATGCATGAGCTAAACGTACACAAACACACGCAACTGCTTGTGTCCACAGATCATGTTCCAAACTCATTAACTTTGCCATAACTGCTGTAAGCACGATTTACAACTTTCGTTTTCGTTTTTTACGTTAAGGGAAATTTGAAGACGGGAAATCTATGTTCACAAAAGCTAACAGGATGTCTTGAGTTATAAACAAACAAGCGAGATCATTTACTAAGTCACACACGTTTCGACTGATAGGTCGTAGTATACTGCGGCGACCTGTACGCATACTGTGACGACCTGTAGCGGAGACGCATACTACATATATCTGAACACATACTACATAGACATAAACGTACACTACATAGACTTACAGGCATCTTTTATTAGTTGTATGAGAACTATCAACATAACACTCCAGACATGTCCATATGTGCTCCGATCCCCGCCTCAACAAATACAGCAGCGTCCAGCGCAGGGCCGTGCGGTATATTTTCTCAGTATGATGCAAGTCTTCGAAATGCCACCCTTAAATGTTTTTTCCTAAAAATAATCTTCAATTGTAATTTTGATTTTGCCGTTTATACCGCCCCCTTATGGTTCCGACTGATGCGGCCGCCTGTCTGTATCATAGCACGGCACGGCCCTGGTCCAGCGGCCCAGCACGGCAATTTGATGTTAACCCTCTCGTCCTTCTGAACCGATAGGCTGGCTCGAGGTATCTTATAAGATGAGGCAATTGCCAGTATACTGGCTAAGTCAGTCTATCTATTGTCTATTCCCAGGTGGAAGATGTAGTTGGCTGTCCACTCTTGCCGTTAAGCGTCGGGATGGGAGCTTTAATTTGCGTTCTAGGGCCAGATGAGGTGCCCTTGTTGTGTTATATCCGTGTTTATGTAGTGTGGTCTTGATATTGTCTATCCATCTTTTCGTGGTCTTCCCTTAGCTCTAGTACCTAATCTCTTTTATTGTATGCTGTTATTGGTGATTGGTTGTATTTCATTCTCATTAAATGTCCAAATCACTGCATTTGTTGTCTTTCGATGTATTCGGTGCATGAAGTTATGCCAACTCTGCTTTTGATGGCCTCATTTCGTAGTTATCTTTCCTGGTGACCCCCACTGCCTTCCTCAAGCATTTCATTTCACACATGGTGAGCTTTCTGTGATCTGTTGCTGTCAGAGACCAAGTTTGGCACTGGTAACAAAGTGTTGGTAGGGCTAAGTCAGTATACATTGCAACATAAATGCGTCCGGGGGTAAAAATAAATTACGGAACGAATGGGTTAATTAATCAATCTTTCTGCATATTTGACATGTCGTTCTTTTCGGACTGTACCAATATCGACACCCATCTCTCTCAGTCTGGTAAACGATTGAGATTCACAACCCTGAAACTCCTCTGTTCTGAATGACTCACACAGAGACCCTCTAATTTCGTATTAGCAGTAAACCAAGGATATTCAAAACCTTTCCCATTTCTGATTTTCTCTCCCTTTATTTGAAACAAATATAGCCCGTGCGTAGAAAATTGAATTCATGGAGACAATTCAATTCTATAAATCCCTAGGGCTAGCTACCCTAGTAAATAAACAGCTGGTTGAAACCGAACACACCACCGAAGGGTAAGCACCTGAGTTCCAAATGGTATTGAAGATTTGTGAACGTACACCCGTTCTTGGTGTTTGGCAGTTTATATATTACATTAGACTGATAAAAACGGCTGAAAAGAACAATCGAAAGAAGAAAGAAAAAAATTCTATAAAGAAATCTGAGTATAGAAAATTGGTATCATGGAAGTAATTCATCTTTCTGTTTAGTTAATCTCCACACTAGCCCGAGGAATTGAAGACAAGAGATTCATGGCGTGCTTTTTGTGCTGATGTCTCCACAGTGACACCCCTACGAACCTAACGGGTTATGGGCTTTATTATTATTATTATTATTTAATATTAGCATAGTAAATTGGATTCATAAAAGTCTTTGTTTATATATGCTTTCAGAGCTTTAATGGGTTTCGTGCATGCGGTGAGATATGCTCCAATTATGAAGCTGAAATTCATGCGTTAGAAGCAGCGTTGTATCCACCTGAAGACTGTTTTCGATGTTTTTCCATCAAAGACACAAAAGATTATTTTTACAGATTCAATGTCTACCCATCAAGCTCTAGAAGATGGTGGACATTGTAAATCTGAACTCTCCCATCTAGTCCTAGATATTGGCAGACTTGTTACATCACATGACATATAAATAACTATGCGGTGGATCCCTGGACATTCAAATACACCTGGAAATGATAACGCAGATAGGATAGACAAGAAAGGGTCAACACAAGAACAACCAATAACGGCAACAACTCTCCATACAGCAAAGAAAATCGTAATGACAACAAATAAAGAAATTTGGCTGAACAGATGGGCCATGGGAGACACAGGAAGAGAGGTTTACAGACATATGACCAGCACTAACCTTAATGACAACATCAACCACCTTGCAAGAAGAGATCAGAGCAGCATTTTTATACTCCGAACCCAACACATAACACTTAATAACCACTTGAACAGAATTCATCCACAACACACTCCAGAGTGTCCGCTGTGTCCACATCATCATGAAACTGTTCACCACCACCTCTTCAGGAGCCAAGCACTAGATGACATCAGGAAGATCCTCCTTCCTCCAAGGCCAGATAAATGGAACACATTATACTGAACAAAAGAACAACTTACAAACACATGCAGATACCACTACATAGCATTGGGCAGAAGAGCAAGAGCTCAAGTGCGGCTGGATCATTGAAGAAGAAGAAGAAGAAGATATGTGCAAAGGAAACCGATCACAGAAGGAGAACAAGACAAAGACTATACCCAATCCCTAAATAATGCTTCTGACATCTAAACTAGTGGTTCTCAAACTTTTTGAAGTTGTGGCATACTTGAAGTACTACAAAAAATCGTAGGCGCACTACACACACAAAAACTGAATAAATAAGATGCAAAAAGCAAAGAAATACAGAAATAATTGGAAAATACTACGCCCCTTTATTCATCATTTAATGTCTGCCTATGAGTAGCATGGGCCTGATGTGTCTTGGGGATTTTTTACTCTGGTGCCCGCTGGCCCCGCGTTGCCGACCCCTGATCTAGAATTTCCTAGGACGCACCTAGACAGAGCCAACTATAAACTACTGGGCCTTCGGCTCAGGTAAGAATTGTGGGAAATCAGACCCCAACTGCACCACGTGACTTCGCATTCCAGTATTGGTGTATATAGACGAATTCATTTTAAAATCAACACACAATGCTAACTTGAAGTCATATTATGCAACAAGTTAAGTTTAACAATAAGGAATATCAATATTATAAATATTTTCACCAATAAATAACCATAGACTCACAGAATTGAGTAAAATTGCAAAAAACGTGCAGTGTTCTATCAAACATCTATAATTTCCAGATCCCTTTTCTTATCTAGGTCAGGGAACACCCGGCAGTTGTCTGGCCTGTGCTAGAGCCTGGCTGTGACCTAGAAATGTCACCGGGTGCGCTTCTAGGTGGGTCTCTATGGCTAAGTGGTTAAACCTTCTGCCTTGTGAGGCGAAGCTCGTGGGTTCGAATCCGGACCGCGCCGTTCTGTTAACGACTGCAGTTTTTTCCAGAGACCCCTAGGATTGTTGCCGGAGCTACGGAGTTCGTGCTGTGCATGCATGCAATACTCTCCGCAGAAATGGCATGACCGAGCCATATGGGGTAAATCCCGGTGCAAGGAAGTCAATCCTTCGGTTTTAAAACCTTTAAAAACTGGTAGGCTTGGACACACCGTTTGAGAACCACTGTTCGAAACAAATAAAAATCTTTGTTCACAAGAATAGAATTAATGGGACACCGGAAAGAGTTTTTAAAATGGGCGTGTCCAACAACAACATATATTTCTGTTTAGTAATACGACACGTTATCCATATTACAAATGCCTATCTGAAGATTTGTCAAATATTTTAATTGTTAAAATCGTTCCTAGTAAAACAGAACAATCTTAGAAGAGGATACATCATCGTATTACAAGAGTTTAACATACTTTCAGCTACTGTCAACGCGGTTTTAAAAAAATACACAAGTGTTTTTATACGCCAAGGTCAGAGTTTGGTGAGTCAATAAGCCAGTCACCTCGACCATGGGCGTCCATACTTTAAAGCAAAGAGGGCGATTGGGGGTAATAAAATGCCACTGCTTGGAAATTTTTGTGTGGATAAAACAGTTTTATGCGAGTTTGTTGATCCAGAGCCAACTATAAACTTATAGGCCTTCGGATTCGGGTAAAAATAATGGGAAATCAGACCCCCAACTACGTCACATGACCTCGCATTCCAGTATTGGTATATATAGACGAATTCATTTTTAAATCAACACAAAATGCTAACTCGAAGTTATATTATGCAACAAGTTAAGTTTAACAATAAGGAATATCAATATTATGAATATTTTTCACCAATAAGTAACCATAGACTCTCAGAATTGAGTAAAATTGCAAAAAGGCTTGCAGTGTTCTATCAAACATCTATATTTTCCGGCCCCCTTTTCTGATTTAGGTATGGGAACCCGAAACCAGTTGTCCGGCCTAGTTATCTAGAGTTGGCTGTGGATCATAGCTTTGTTCTTGTTAGGGACACCCAGTTGTGGCTCGTGATCATTTTTGTTGGTAGGGCCAGACACACATTTTCGGGAAAATCATGGTTTTGAGTTATGTTTTAATTTATAAAATAATAAATACACGTTTGCACATTCTTTTTTTTTTTGGTGGGGCTCGGCCAGTGGCCTACTGACGAGCAGCCACTGGGGACACCCATGTCAGACAGGTTGAATGATAGAGGGTATACAAAATGTGACCTGGTTCTCCAGGTTGGGGGCTGGACAAGTGTCTGACAACCCATTCCTGTAGAAAATGTTGTGTTACGGAAATGGAAACAAGAGATACTTTTGTGTGAAGGGAGCGAAGTCAATCAGGCAGCTGATTGCTAGAAATTGTGTTATAATCTTTACTAATGGACAGTGGCGGCTCATGATTGTTTTTCTTGGTGGGACCAGACACACATTTTCGGGAAAATCATGGCTTTGGGTTAGGTTATACATGTATTTTAATTTATTAAATAATAAACACACGTTACACATTATTTTTGGTGGGTCCGCCCTCTCGCCCTTAATGACGAGCCGCTACTGCTAATGGGTTTTACATGGGCAGGGACTTTGCAGTCTACCTGAACCCGCCCACGGATTCTTTTATATAACTTATATTGATATCAGGGATTGCTGAAATCAATATCCAGATCCCACGAAACGGGAATAAACCAAGTACCTTCGAAACGAGAAGTGAGTACCTTACCTCCACATCAAAACCACTCCCATATCTATCACTCTTTCTCGCGATCACCAGTTAGACTGATGTACCAGATTTCCCAATAAACTCTCTTATTTATGTGGAAATCTTATCCATGCAGCCTGCCCGCCTGCCCAGCGTGTTCATAGCGCGTTGGACGACGGGTGACAAGCCCTCTGTGAGTGTGGGTTCAATTCCGACTGGCAGAAAAAGCCACAGGTTCTCCATATTTACATACGGTGTTTGTGACACCGAACCGAAGGGTTACGATGTCCATGGCATCGAACCGAAGAGCTGAAAGCTCAAGTGCTTCTGGATCGGGAAAAAGATGTGTTTCGTCACATCTTCAGCGCTATTTGGAGCTCTGGTGCTTATCCTTCGGTGATGTGTCCGGTTTTAGCCAGCGTTTACTGGGTTCGCTCTCCGTCAGCCTTTGGCTGTCCCCAGCTGACCTGAAAGGCAGCAGATCGACTCCCATATGGGAAAACACAATGCAGTAGAGTCGGCCCTTCGACTTTAAACCTCCTTCTCCCTCTTTTATATCTCTGTATTGCACATTTACAATATATATATATATATATATATATATATATATATATATATATATATATATAATTAATATATATTATACACTATACGTCCGTGGGAGATCTAAACTGACAAAGGTCAGTTTTATTTTTGTGCCAGGGCATGCAGGTGTAAGGGGAATGAACGTGCGGATAGGCTTGCAGGTATGGCTGCTGTCCAAAGCGGGCGAGCAATGGACCAGGCTGATATTATCAATTCCTTAAGGGAGAGAGGGCGTGTACATGATTCACGTAGTAGCGGCGAATCCACAACACTAACCAGACTGCAAGAACTCCAAGTTAAGTGTGGTGTAGCTCGACAAGAACGCTATGCTGACAGACAAAGGAGAATTGTAAACCAACAAAGAACCGGTGTCGTTAGTCGCCACAAGCTGATGGACATACTGAGGGAGAGATCGGAGCACTTATGGACTAATTTGTTCGACGTGCAGTGATGGTGATCCGACGACTAAACTAAACTAAACTAAACTAAACTAAACTAAACACTGTACGTCTCTTTAGGGAGTATCTGTAGCATAGAGGTTAGGTTCTCGTGCCAAAGGTACCAGGTTCGCTCCCTCGTGGAGTCATCTAGATATTTGTCCAAAGGACCCTGATCTCGAGATCGAGTCCCAAGTCCTATCGGAGACGAACGATAAACTTAGGCCGCGTGTTCAATTTGAGCACGTAAAAGAACTCCGTGGTAGAGTCTGTGGCTCAGGGGATAGTGACTCGGTCTATTAACCCCGACGTTCTGAGTTCGAATCACGCTGCGGACAGTTTAGTTGCAAATTGTTTCGCGTGGATTTTTACAAAAAGGATGATGGCACCACCCGTTCAGAAAGCAATGGCAAACTACTGAACGTAGTAATGCCTAGAAAAATAACAAAAGCGTTAAAAAGCTGTGGTTGATTCGTAAAGTCCTGTAAAGGATATGCAATTAACTTTTAAAAGAACCCTTAGCAGTTCAAAATCGAGAAGAGCAGGCTGGAAAGCCGTTGCCCAGGCAAAATTCATTGAAAAAAAATTTTAAAATAAAATTCCTACAAAATATCTTCATCTTTAAAATTACATTGGGGAACCTCGCCGGTGCTACGGTGGCACACTACAGCTGAGATCTTCCTATGTCTTCTTCTTTGCGTTCGTTCTTTACGACTAATTTTAATCACTCTTTGTGATATGCTTGATCTTTGCCAAGAACGTGTATACGTTGCACATTGGTTTGGTAGGCCCTAAACGCATAGACTTCTACATGTTTAGGACATGTGCATCCGATTTCAGCCAAACCTCCTTAGTCGCGTCTTGCGACATGTGTGGCAGGTAACAGTGGTTCTATTCTCTCTTTACACCCCAAATGTGGGCCCCGGTAACCATTCGGGCGATCTTCCTGTGTAAGAAAGATATCGGAGCAGACATGGTTACTCACCGAAGTGCAATGATGATGGTCCTATCAATCAATCAATCAATCAATCAATCATCAAACAATTCTCTAATCCGGTTTTGCCTCACAATGTCAGGATATGAAGAGATTTATTAAACGTGCTTTTGTGTGCGCTTCATAGATCCTGTTTTTTCGTCGCCTCTGTTATCTCTGACATCTACTTTTAGCGTGGACGGTATTTTACTTTGTATCCACTGTATCGGAGTAAAATTCTTTGTTGTATTTGTCCTCTAGGATCTGTTCTCACATTTCTCCGTTTGTTAATCGTTCGCCGCAATGAATTCAGTCGTAATTGTGGCGCTTAATATGGCGCATCTGTTCTTCTTCTTTGCATTCGTTCTTTACGACCAATTTTAATTACTCTTTGTGATATGCTTGATCTTTGCCAAGAACGTGTATACGTTGCACATTGGTTTGTAGGCCCCTAAACGCATAAGACTTCTACACGTTTAGGATACATGCATCTGATTTCAACCAAACCTGCTTAGTCGCCTCTTACGACATGCGTGGCAGGTAACAGTAGTTCTATTCTTTACACCCCAAATTTGAACCCCGGTAACCACTCGGGCGCGGCGCATCTGTTATATTTTTGTGTGAAAAATAATGTTCGCTTTTCTTATCACCAGCGTCTTTCGCCCTCCAGGCGAAACTTACTCCGACTTCTACGGGTATATCTAGACCTTTCCCTACACCTCTTTCCCTGTGGGTTCCAAAACAGTGCCTGTCTTGCAATGCTTCCGGTCGGTCTTCTTACTATGTGCTTCCTTAACTTAGCAGGGTGGCGTCCGTGGCTTAGGGGATAGGGACTCGGTCTATTAACACCGACGTTCTGTGTTCGAATCACGCTGCGGACAGTTTGGTTGCAAATTGTTTCGCGTGGATTTTTACAAAGGACGATGACACCACCGTTCAGAAAGCAATGGCAAACTACTGAACGTAATAATGCCTAGAAAAATCACAAACAACGTTAAAAAGTTGGAGTTGTTTCGCAAAGTCCTGTAAAGAATATGTAATTAACTTTTAACTTAGCAGGGCACATTGATAGCACTATCTGACCAGTATCAGTGCACGTGCTTTCCTCACAGACGATTAGCCTCATCAGCACATTCTATTTATTGTGTAAGGTCGCTGTGATCTTTGGTAGCTACCAAATAACAGAATCGATCGAGTAACAGATTGTTTTGTCTGGCTGGACAATCAAATATTTACAGACTGTTGGATCCTGTCACCTTCTCATCTTCCTCATCATCATTATCATTACCATCATCACCACCATCGTCATCCTTATGGTCATCATCAGCATCATCATCATTATCATGCTCATCACCATCATCATCATTATTATAATCATCATCATGATCATCACCATCATCACCATTATCATCACCATGACCCTCACCATCACCATCATCACTAACATGACCATCATTATCATCACCACCATCATCATCATCATTATCACCATTATTATCACCATCACCCTCACCATCATCATCATCATCATCATTCCCTCCTCTTCATTATCATCACCATCCTCATCAGCATCATCGTCACGTAGAGTGTATCTGCATATGCTGTAACACTATCACGAGCTTCCAATACCTGGTGTACTGTAACCCTTTCTTCTTCTTCTTCTTCTTCTTCTTCTTCGAACGCTTCATATCGACCACATGTTAACCACTCTTTGAATCTGACCAATCTGAGCCTAAGAGCGATTGTACGCTGGACCAGTTATGCACCTACAAGTAGGCCAGCACATCCGATTTCTATGAAGCTTTTTATTTACTAGGGTAGCTTCCTAGGCCCCTACCTTAGTGAACTCTTACGACATGTCTTGTAGATCGCAGTGTTACTATTCTTTGCTCCCAATGAGGGCCCTAACACCCCACATACGAGCCTTTTGTTTATTGAATAGGAACTTGGGAGCAAGGTTAGAATCCGGGGAATACATTTGACAATGCCGTCACAGAGAAGTTTCTGTGAAAGTAAAGAAGAATGGATATGATCTTCATGTGAAACATGTCAGTGGAAAAATGTACTATTTAAACAAATATATTTTCCCAGTTCAATAACTATCGGTACGTAATCGAATATAGTCTTCTTTTCAATTAAAATGTAAAAGAGGTTAAACATGAGGGGCACATATTCATTTTAAGTAGTGGCACACCTTTCAAAGAGCCGCTGTAGCGTAGTTGTTAGTGAACTCGCTTCGCAAGGCTGGTGGTCTGGGTTCAGCTCCGCAATGCGCGTGGAATTTTTCCCGACCGCGACGGCTCTAAGGTCGACCCAGCCTCAACTGGGGTACCAGACATGCTCTGGGAAAGTAAAGGCGGCCGGCGTGGTGCTGATCACATCACCCATCGTGTGCCGACGGTCAATGAAAAATACAGGACTAACACTGTATTGACCTATATACCACGAGGTATGAAAGGGTTCCTTTACTTTACTTTACACCTTTCAAGCATTATCAGGCTACGTCACTGAACTTACACGGCGTCAGAGATGAGCTCCAGACAACAGCTGACTACATCATAAGAACAGACCTGATGGGATAATCATCCGAAAAAACAATCACAAGAAAGGGGGAGAAGACGATAGTAATGTTGATTATTATATTTATCTTTTCTATTTCCCAGGGCTCAAGTGTCTTTCTTGCCGAGGACAAAACGTGTACGAATGCATCATGAGTGCCATGGTAACAGTCTGCAACAAAGGGGAGGTAATCATTATTTCAACTTCTCTAACTTTGAAGTTCTATTAGCATCATTAGTCTTTTCCTATAGTTAATCCGTGGCCCCCGGCAACATAAGGCCGACAAGTTTAGACTGGTAAACTAAAATTCCTGTTTAACGGGGGCTGGTTTTTGTATGTGTTTGATAGAACATTGTAAGCTTTTTATGTAATTTTACTCAATTCTATGAGTCCATTGTTATTTATTTGATGAAAAATGTTAATAATACTGATATTCTTGAGTGTTAAACTGAACTTGTTACATAATATAACATTGATTTAGCATGTTGTATTGATTTTAAAATGAATTCATCTTTAAACAACAATACTGGAATACGAAGTCACTCGACGGTTGTGATCTTATTTCCTAAAATGTGTACATGAGACCGCCGGCCGCATGTTATCGGAGGCCACGGTTAAGCCTTTGCCTAGCGTTCAGAGGTCGGAGGTTCGAGTTCCACCGCACCGTTCTGTTCACGAGTGCAGTTTTTCTAAAGATCCTATGATTGTAAGAGGCGCATAATGTAGAGTTGGTCTTGTGTCTGGCTACTCTATCCGGTAAAAATAACATGTCAAAGTTCAACCAACCATGAACTAGCATAAGTTGGCTCTTCTTCTTTTCACTGTTCACCGATATGAATTCATTGTAACCAGGGCGCTTAGTATGGCGTTTCTGACTGATTTTTGTGTGAAGACCTGCTTTTCTTTTTATCAGTGTTCCCCACCATACATGAGTGCCTTCTCTAACTTTAGATGTTTGAGTTTGTTAAAGACATATGTCCCAACCGGAGTTAACAATGCACAAGACAGAGAGAGAGGGAGAGAGAGGGAGAGAGGGAGGGAGGGACAGAGAGAGCGAGGGAGGGAGGGAGAGAGAGAGACGGAAAGAGAGACAGAGGAAAGAGAGAGAGCGAGAGACGGAAAGAGAGAGAGAGAGAGAGACGGAAAGAGAGAGAGAGAGAGAATAGATAGATATATAGAGAGAGAGTGACGGAAGAGAGAGAGCGAGAGACGGAAAGAGAGAGAAGATAGATAGATAGATAGATAGATAGATAGATAGATAGATAGATAGAGATAGATGAGATAGATAGATAGATGATGATAGATAGATAGATAGGATGGATGGATGGATGGATGGAGGATGATGGATGAGGATGGAAGGATGGATAGGATAGATGGAGGATCGAGGAGGATGGATGGATGGATGGAGGATGATGGATGATGGATGGATGGATGGATGATGGATGGATGGATGGATGGATGGATGGATGGATGGATGGATGGATGGATGGATGGAGAGATGATAGAGACGGAAAGAAGATAGATAGATATGAGAGAGACGGAAAGATAGGTAGATAGATGGAGAGACGGAAGAGAAGATGATAGATAGATGATAGAAGATGCGGAAAGAGATCGATGATAGATAGAGAGACAGAAAGAGCGAAGAAGTAACAAATAAGTTGGTTGGGAAAAGTGAAGGTCAGATGTACTGGTGTACACATGTCAGGCCGCAATGGAAGCGAATATACTGTGACCTACAAGGCATCGTAAGAGGCGACTGACGTAGGGCCTATGAAGCTACCTAGAAAATAAGCACCCAGAATCGGATGTGTTGCCTTGTAGGCGCAACTGACACAACGTGCAATCGAGGCTCAAATCACATACAGATCACAAGTGTACAAATGGTCGATATCGATCGACAAGACTATACATTTGTCATCATCATTGGCCTCTTTGTCTCAGGAGACAATAGGTGTTGCGTCACGTAGTATGTTCTGTGCTGAATCACAACGTTTCTTGTGGCTGTAATGGCCTTTCTGGCGTGGCAATCCTTGCCACAGTTGCTGCAGGTAAAGCTGGAGGCTGGAGCCGATACATGGGATGTTCTCTCTGCGCTCTCTTTTGCCTACCACATGTGATGTTGTTTTTCTTCTTTTCTTTTTGAGCCACCCTCACTGCCGCTCGCCATGCTTGCCTGTCTTTGGCCAGCCGCTCCCAGTGTTTTTGTCTATGCCGCATGAAGTTAGATCACGCTTGCAGGTGTCAATGAAGCGTAATAATGGGCGCCCAAATACATATGTCTACAAACATATTTAAACAATTATTTAAAAGAAACTGAAATGCTTCCAAGTTCTGCAGATTTCATTTACAATATTTCATTTCTTCCAGGAATGCCGGTTCAGAATGCTGCAGCGCCGCTTCATCCCAAGCAGAACAAGGGCATGGTTCGAAGCTGGATGCGCCCCACGACCAGAATGCCGACAAGAAGACAATTTCTACGCACACTTTTGTTGTCGGATTAGCTACTGCAACTACTTGCCAGTTGGGAAATAGGCTGTCTTCAAAACATATAATTTCTATGACTATTCCTTTCTTGTGATTAACTATTACAATTCAAAACATATACTTTCTACGTCTACTTCCGTTGTGGGATCAGCCACAGTAAAAGACTCGTTTATTTTCTAGGCACCACTTATACGTTCAGTTTTTTGCCATTGTTTTCTGAACTATGAGGTATATTTTTGTCTTATGTAAAAATTCATGGGAACAAATTTGCTTCCAAACTTGCCTGCAGCGGAGTTTCTCTCTCGCGATCACCGCCCAGACCGATGTACCAGATTTCCTCATAAATTCTTATTGATGCGGAAATCTTATTCATACAGCCTTAGCATTGGATGTTCGTCACATCTTCAGCGTCATTTGGAGCTCTGGTGCTTATCCTTCGGCGATGTGTCCGGTTTTAACCAGCGTTTACTGGGTTCGCTCTCCGTCAGCCTTTGGCTGTCCCCAGCCAACCTGCAAGGCAGCAGGTTTCCACGGAGTTTGAACCAAGTACGCTTGAGTTGTGATCTAGTTTACTACTGCTACACCACCGACGCCTACTCTGTGGGATTAGCAACTACAATTACTTGCCCGTTGTAAAATATGCAGACATCAAAACATATACTTTTTAGGTCCACCATTTCCATCTTGGGATTAGCTACTGTAATTACTTGCCTGTTGAAAGATATCGGAATGCGTACACTTCGGCATCTGCTGGGAGAGACTGGTCGTCTATGGGTGTATCCGAAGCGTTATGACGTGTATTTAGTAACCAAGAGAATAAGGAGTTTTAATACCCCAGGGAAGCACCGAAGCCAATGAATATGATCAATAAATAGATAGTGATTAAATATAAACAGAACATCAGGGAAGAAGGCGAGAGGAAGACCACGAAAAGATGGTTAGATGGTATAGCAGAATCCTGTTAAATATCAAAAATAACAATCACCCAAGCCACTAGAACAGCGCAAGACAAAAACAGAAAACCACGATACTGGGCAACAACCCGGTAGTAGTGTGACGACAAAAGAAGAAGAAGATTAAATATTAAGGTTTCCGAAAAAAAACCCCCATAGATTACCAAACACAGAAAACGAACCTCAAACCTTTCTTTCTTACGGCATCAATTGCCTAGCCTTACAGACGAGCGTTTGTTTACGAAGACAACCATCTAGCTCTCCTTAAAAAAAGTCACCAATAACACGTTTCACGTAGCACTCTTCATTGTGCCTTTAACGCAACTCCTCCTGTTTTGATTGGGCTATTTTGAATGTTTATGACTAAGATTGACAAATGGTGATTATTTGTTGTGAAAGATATTATAATTTGATATTCAGAAATCCGGCTGTTATATAAAAACTTTATTTAGCACGCTATTGCATCTAAAGCTTAATAAAAAAGTTCATATGTGCTTTAGTTATTGTCTAGTTTAAGTCTGTTGTTTTCATATAGTTTGAGTTTTATCAGGTTTATGAACTGAGTCTTTCAAGTGAGTCTGACGTGTTACTAATTAACATTGTGTAACTTGTTTCATTTTGAAGAGGCGAAAGAAATAAACGCGGCTAAAAACATGCCGAAGTTTATTTTTTGACCCAAAGACACAGTTATTCAATGCTATGTCCATGTCTTAACTTCGTCACATAGCCCCGAACATGAATCTGAAGAATTGCTTTCATTGACCGTAGAGGGATTTTCAAGGCACGAACACGTAGATAAGATAATAAATGTAAAGAATAAACACATGATAAGATCATGAATAGATTTATTAAATAAAATGGAGAAATTTAATAAGACTAGAATATACGGGATTTCCAAGAATAGAATTAGAGAAAGAATTTTTTTCGATTAAAATCGTGATACAATATGGGATTTGACATAAATACTACTCCTTAAATTAATCAAGTTAACAGACGATTTATAAAAGGGTTGTCTGGTCAGTTATAGATAGGCATAGGAAAATAAATCATAGAAGTTATTAAAAAAATTTACTTTAAATTGCATATACTATATTAAATATCTCAACCCTCATATCGATGTTATATATATGTTTAATAGCTAGCACACATCTCACTCTATTTTGCATAAAAATGGATTATCTTACTTTTCATGAAATATCGTAAATTTTAAAAATTAATTACATTGTAACAATAATTACTTTACTTATTAAAAAAGCAAGAGAAGCAAAAAAGAAATATATCTTACCATTGACATCACATTTGTAATGTAATAAATGTAATTCAGTAGTCATGCCAGAAATGTTCAATAATGTATGCCCTACGATAATTATATGAATTAACTTAACCTCAAATGGTTCGCTCAACCACTTGTCAGACTTCGATTTTAATGAATATTATACTTAACATTTGTTCTCTTATATTACTGACACAAATGTTGCAAAGAATAGAACCACTGTTACCTCCAATTCTAACTGCGCTAAGGAGTTTAAGCTGAAATAAGCATGTGATCAAACATGTAAAGTCTGCTTTAGTACTAAACTAATGTCAAAGTAACGTTCTGGGAATCAACATTATCAAGTTTATGCAGCATGTGTTTTCAAGATAAATTTTAATTCCTTAGTTTTATTTCTTATACCCCAAGCTCTTTTCTCTATACCAGCTACCATTGAATGTACAACTTCTCCTCCTTGTTCTCCTAAAAGCCCAATCCGAAACCATTAAGTCTGATCCAGTTTGCACAGTGATGTTCTAGTATGTGTTGTTTTGGAATTATTTTATCTGGAAAATACAGTCTGTACATTTTCATGTAATCTTGTATTGCTAATTGTATTTCTGGAACTGTGTCAGCATGGATTGGTCTAATGTGTGAGATATAATTGTGAACTTTTTCAAATGCTGTATTTAATGAATTAAAAATGTCTCTTGTGATCAATGCAATATTTATAATATCCTTATTCTGTGTGTACAATTGTGTGTGTGTTATGACATCTTCTGTGAGATCTTTATAGACTTTACATGTTAAGTATTTATGACAGTGGTTACCAACAAAAGCTCTACTATGATATGCCTGTGGTGTGATTTTGTGTTTATCTAATACTTTATCTAAATGTGAACACACTGGACCAGACCTATCACACAGTGCTACAAACTCAAGTTCTAATAGGCTTGCTTGTGCTTTCTTAATCTTAGTATTGCATTTTATTTTCTCCTCTCACTTTCACAAACTAATAAATCTGCATGTAACTTGTTTATTTCTAATGAGAACATTTCTGCCTGATGCCAATTCTTACCGTATTGTTTTAAATATTGTATGGTGTTTGAACTAGTGTGTTCCTTTTCTATGTTTACCATGATATCTCTGTCTATTCTGTCAGCTGCTTTTTCTAGTAATGTGTGATGTTTATGAACAATACCTAATAAAATGTGAAGGTAAGGAGGAGCAACTAACCAGCAGAAATACAGCATAACAGAGTTTTGTAATTATGCTTAGAATTAGCGTTTATCGCTCTGTAAATAACAACACTGTTGTTTACAAGAGTCGGAGTGAACATGACGTAGTAGTCGGTCAAAGTGACATCGAAACAAAACGGGGTCGTCAATCTAGCGATCAAAAGTTTGTAGCTTCAAGATAATGTGCACACACTAAAATTGAACAAGAGAGAGGGAAACATTCATCATTTTGAAAATGTATGATTCAGTGACGTAATATATTTTAATCGTATGAAAATATGAAGTTTTGGAGCTGTAACTGTGCAAAAAGTAGCGGTGTACAAAATTATTGCGGTGACCCTTCGTAATTGTCTCGTTATAGGTAGCTTTCCCTTACGAAATGTTTATAAAATTGTTTGGTAATATGGAATACTTTAAAGTTTATAATAAATTTCATATTTTATGGAAAAATTGACATACAAGTATACTAACCTGATTTATTTCACACCAGTTTCACCGATTCACTAGAAATTCAAAATGGATACAAGTTATGAACTTTTTTAATTACCCAACATTCAACGCGCGAAGAATGTCTTGGAGGTTCCTTAAAGATCGGTATTTTAATACAAATAGGTCGCCGTGAACACTGTTTGACAACAGCAAACTCTAATATTGGGCCATATAACTGAACGCGGAAACCCTGACCTAGTTTTGAGTTGGGGGCTCATTTTTGTATATGTTTGATAGAACACTGCAAGATTTTTTTGCAACTTTACTCAATTCTATGAGTTTATGATTATTTGTTGATGAAAAATATTAATAATATTGATATTCCTTATTGTTAAACTTAACTTGTTATATAATATAACGTTTATTTAGCACGTTGTGTTGATTTTAAAATGAATTTGTCTTTATACAACAATACTGGAATGCGAGGTCACGTGATGGTTGTGGTCTTATTTCCTAGAATTTTTACCAGAGCCCACTGGTCGTATGGTTATCGGAGGCTATGGTTTGACGCATTATCAGCTTTATGGTAACCAATGAGTGTTTCTTGTTGAGTCTTGCACGCTGATTCCACAATGTTTTTAAAAATTGTGTATAATCTGCTCCTTGCAGGTTGGCTGGGAACAGCCAAAGGCTGACGGAGAGCGAACCCAGTAAACGCTGGCTAAAACCGGACACATCGCCGAAGGATTTTTGTTTCCGATCCAGAAGCACTTGAGCTTTCAGTTCTTCGGCTCGGTGCCATGGACATCGTAACCCTTCGTACCATGCCACGAACACCGTGAATCTGAAGAACCTGTGGCTTTTCTGCCAGCCCGCGAAATTGAACCCGTACTCACAGAGGCTAGTCACCGTAGTCAACGCGCTACGAACACGCTGGGCAGATAAGCACAAACGCTCCAAATGGCGCTGAAGATGTGATGAAACACACCCATGCTAAGGATGCATGAATCAGATTTCCACATGAATAAGATTCATGGAGAAATTTGGTACAATCAGTCTACGCGGCGATCGCGAGAGAAAGAGAGAGAGAGAGAGAGAGAGAGATATTGTGTTTGTCAGGAACGGTTCGAAAAAAACCGTGTATACAATATGGTGGATTTTGGCAATACAAACAGCCCTTCAACTAATATAAGAGCAAGTATCCAAGGCCATGACGTGATATGATACAGAGAGGCGGCCGCGTCAGGTGGTACCGTAAGGGAAAGGGGGGACATAAGGGGCAAAACTAAAATCATAATTGAAGGTTATTTTAAAGAAAAAACATTTAAGGGGCGAAATTTTGAAGACTTGCATCATACTGAGAAAATATACCACACGGCCCTGCAGGTATCCTTGACTTGTTGCAGAATATGTTTGCAATAGCTAGGGCACGACCGACTCTCCTCGTTAGTTAACGTTGGCTGTGGATAAAGAATGGTGATTATTACGTTGACATTTTAGCTGTAAATATTCGTATCTTGTAAAAATTACATTAACATTTGAGCAGTGAATAAAACAATAAATTAAAAAGCTGTTTTTACTGTATTAAAAAAAAGCAGAGAAGGACAAAAGAAAAGAAAGAAGATTTACTGGCCGTCTTACCGCTTTTTTAGGACCGTGTAGGACAGGTGGAATGTGAACCTGAGAAATGTAATGGTTGCATGGGTAGTACAATGGCCACGAAACTGTTCAAGTTAGGATTTTGTAATGCCCCTGACAGAAAAAATAACTCTTTGGCCATACCGGGGAATTGAACTTGGGGTAACCCAAATGGTAGTCCGCGCTCTAATCCACTTGGTCAGACGCTTCTCTGAGTTTTGAATGATTGAGGTAGTTATATTAACATTTTGTTCTGCCTGTATGGTTACCGGGGCCCAAATTTGGGTTGTAAAGAATAGAACCACTGTTACCTGCCACGCATGTCGTAAGTGGCGACTAAGGAGGTTTAACTGAAATCAGATGCATGTGTCTTAAACATGTAGAAGTCTATGCGTTTAGGGGCCTACCAAACCAATGTGCAACGTATACACGTTCTTGGCAAAGATCAAACATATCACAAAGAGTGATTAAAATTGGTCGTAAAGAACGAACGCAAAGAAGAAGAAGAAGAACATGTCGCATGTGTGTTGCCGGGGCTTGCAATGTGAGTAAAGAATAGCAAACACTGCCCCCTTCAAGGCATGTCGTAAGAGGCTACTGAGGTAGGGGCCTAGGAAGCTACCTTAGTAAATAAAAAGCGTCGCAGAAATCGGATGTGCTGGCCTACTTCTATGCGCATAACTGGCACAACGTACACTCGCTCTTAGACTCGGATCACATGCAAATTACAAAGAGTAGTTAACAAGTTGCCGATAAAGAGCGTTCGAAGAAGAAGCAGAAGATATTAACATTTGAGCAGCAGACTGGACAGAAAACATCACACAACAATCTTTCGCCTAAGAACAAGTCACTGCAGGCTCAACCATCACATGCACAGAATAAATCCTGCTCAAACTGCACAGTGTGCATGCCAGATAGAAACACAGACTCCAAAGCACATCCTGCAGTCATGTCCATCATACATACACCAACGAAACGAAACATGGTCTCATAAATAAAGTTTACAAAGCAAACTATGGGAACTCTAGAAGAACTCCTACTGATATGCAGCTTCATAGAGGCAACCCATCTCATGGCTTAGACCATAGATTCCCAAACTTTTTCGACCCACCACCCACTTTGCACAACCTAAACTTTGTAACGCCCCCCTCCACATTATAACAGTTTGCCAACACCTCCCTCCCACATATATACGTGCTCTATTTTCTCTTTGACATGGAAAATTGATATATATTTCTGTCATACATGGTCAGTTTTCAAATGATTATATACATGAAATAGAAAATTGATGAAAAAATGTATCGTATAAGACGGGCATAAGATGAATTAAAATGCAGAATTCAAATGTTAAATGAGTATTCAATCGCAAAATCACGAAAACAATTTATTTTAAAATAGTTATTATTAATTTCTTCTTTGAGGAGCCACCGACCCCTAATCGACTGAAGACCCCCGAATTCTTCTGAACCCACTATCGCCCCCTAGAACGCTTCAGCGCCCACTGGGTGGCGGTACCACCCACTTTGGGAAACGCTGGCTTAGACGATCATACGAAACCGAACGCAAAGAAGAAGAAGAAGAGTTGGGAATGATTGAGATAGTTATATAACATTTGAGTAGTGAATAAAAATATGAAATTTAAAAAAACTGTTTTTACTACCTGCTTACTCTATTTTTAAGGTCATGTAGGAAGAGGGAACTGACTAAAAATGAGAATGATCAAATCCTATATTAATGTATGGCTCGAAACATGGACAATGAACAAGCAGTTAGAAGACAAAATTGATACATTTGAGATGTGGATGTACAGAAGAATAGGCAGAGTTTCATGGACAGAAAACAGACAAATAAACAAGTTTTAGGAAAACTAGGTATGAAGAAACAATTATTAAGAGAAATAAAATTCAGACTAGTAAAGTATTTTGGGCACATAAAAGACATGACACCTGATAAAATATTTACTAGAGGGAAAGTTGAGGGGGAAGAGAGGAAGACCGAGAGATAAGTTGGAGGAAACTTTAAGAAATGGACAGGTTACAGTCTGGCAGTGTGCAACACCAAGGCGAAAGACAGAGGATGCTGGAGATTCATTGCAGCCAACCTTCGATGTGGAGACGGAACCTGATGATGATGATGACAGAAGGAATATGAGCCTGAGGAATTTAATGGCGGCGTAACTATTGCAGTCACCAGGAAACTGTTTAGGTTAAGATTTTTGTATTATGGCTTCGACATAGAAATTTCCTTGGCCTTACCGAGTATTGTACCCGTGTCACCCCAATGGTAGCACGCGTTCTAATTCATTCGACCAGAGGCTCCTCTGAGTAGTGAATGATTGAGCTGGGAATGATTGAGTAGTGAATGCTTGAGCTTGGATTGAATTGGGATTGTATCTTCTTCTTCCGCTCTCTATTGACCACTTGTTAACCACTCTGTGTGATTTGTATGTGATCTAAGCCTAAGATCGTTTGTACATTGTGCCAGTTATGCGCCTACAAGTAGGAAAACACATCCTATTTCTGCGATGCTTTATATTTTCTAGGATAGCTTCCCTAGGTTCTACATTCTATATTCTCATCGTGTTCCGATTGACACAATAAGGCTTCTACACGAGACTTCTTCTGCTGCCTTTCTACCAACCGTCTCCCACGTCAGGCCACACTCCTTTAACTCTCTCTCCACCGTTCTTCTCCATGTTTCCTTTGGACGTCCAGGTCTTCTCTTCCCATCCACTATCCATCTGAGAGCTGTCCTAGCCAATGTCCCCACTGGCATACAACAGACATGTCGAATCCACCTCCATCTTCGTCTCTTAATGATGGTCTCCAATGTTGCACAGTCCGTTCGTTTCAAAAGCTCCTCATTTGTTATGGTATTTGACCAGAAATTTTGCAGGATTCTTCTTAAACATTTATTCTGAAATTCTCCAACTTTTGTTGACATTAATTTATATGTTTGACTCATTTTCCCAGCATTCACTACTGTATAATAGCACTCCCAGTACATTACTTCTTCCAGCATTAGCTCTAACTGTACATTATAATTTACTCTGTACATTACTTCTTCTTCAGCATTCACTACTGTATAATAGATCAGCATTACTTCTTCCAGTTCACATTAATTCTTAACATATTTTAAGTTTTGTCCTAAGCTTTAGTCCTTTTGTTTTCCAAATTTTGTTGAGCATTGCAAAAGTTTGTCTTGCCTTCTTGAGTAGGTTCTACATTAGTCACCTCTTACGACATGCCTTGCAGGTCGCAGTGGAACTATTCTTTGCTTCCTTGCGGCCCATGCACTACACGAGCAAAATTGTGATTGTATAAACACCATCATCCTAGAGGCAGGTTGGAGATTAATCTAATATGTGATACGGACAGAAACTAACTCTGTTATGAAAACTTCACTGAGATGGACACCAGAGGGTAAACGAAAACTTGGAAGACTCAAGACGTCATTAAAAAAAACGGTAAAACAGGAACTTAAAAGAAATGAGTCACAGATGGAACACAATACAGAGGACGGGCAAGAAAGAAAGAACGACGTGCATTTGTTGCTGCCTAAATGCCATGACTCCTTCTTCTCCTTCAGCGATCTCTGATCATGCGCTTAGTTTACGTGTACGAAACTGGCTCTCCCCTACAGTGCCAATTTTACTTTTTTCCCCTTCTCTTTCTCCTCTCCCGGTGTCTGGCTCAGCTGCTCCTCTAGCATCTACATTTCGTCGGCGTCCTGGCATAATGCATTCTCAGCCTGGATGATAGTGCCAGAAACTGGTAAGTCAGCCTTTTTCCCCAATCCAGAAGCGATTGAGCGTTCAAGCCCTTAGGTTCGGTGCCACGAACACCGTAAATCTGGTGATCCTGTGGCTTTTCTGCCAGCCCGCAGAATTGAACCGCACTCACATGGGGCTTGTCACCCGTCGTCCAACACGCTACAAACACGCTGGGCAGGCAAAGTCAGCTTAAGATCTGTTAGGTTTCCTTCTTCAGCGATCTCTGGTGATACGTCCTTGGTGAATCTGTTTCTAGCGACAAAAGAAAAAAAACATGTTAAACGTGGAATATTAAAGTAGCTCATACTGCTTCCCTGGGTTCTTGTTCTCATCTCTTTTTCAGAAGCTCTTAATACCTGTACATTGTTTATTTGTTGATCATAATCTTTGCTTCCATTGTTTCCTTTGGGGTTCTTGCAAAAAACTCCTTGTTCTCATCTCATAGTTAGCAAAGCTCACAAGCGTCGACACTCTGTTACAGAAGGCCCAAGTTAGATGGGCCGGTCGCCCGTATGGTGCCGGGGCCTGCAAGGGAAGCAAAGGATAGTACCACTGCGACATACAATGCATGTCGTAAGAGGTGAGAGATGTAGGCCCTAGGGATGCTACCCTAGTAAATAAAAAGCAGCGCAGAAATCGGATGTGCTGGCCTACTTGAAGGCGCATAACTGGCGCAACGTACAATCACTCTTATGCTCAGATCACATACAAATCGCACAGAGTTGTAGACAATTGGTCGATATGGAGCGTTCGAAGTAGAAGAAGAAGATAGGACCGGTTACGCTGCAAGTTTCAAGGGGGCAGACGTTCAGCTAGTGGACAGAAAAAACGCTTAAACACACTCTTAAAGTGTCTCTGAAATGCTTCGATATAGACACCACGTGCTGGGAATCCCTGGCGCAAGATCGCCAAATGTAGCGCTGTAGTAACACAAGAGGGGCTCGCATAGCTGAGAATCGTCGTGTCGTTGAAAAAACGAGCTGCACGAATAAAACCAGAACACAAAACACCCACATGTCTAAACTCGATCATGTGTGCACCACCTGTGGTAGGGAACGCTGTTCAAGATTGGACTCTACAGTCACCTCCACACACACCAGAGAGATGCACCAGTACACGTCTGAGGCTCTTGTCATCATCACTTGCGATGACGCACGGCTATTAGATTAGATTAAAATAATCATACACTTACAACGAGATCTTTTCTTGCGGTCACTGTTGCTAAGTGGTTACGACCTTTGACTTGTGAGTCGAAGGTTGTGGGTTCGAATCCGGACCGCACCGTTCTGTTCACGAGTGCAGTTTTTCCCAGAGACCCTAGGATTGTTGCTGGAGCTACGGAGTTCGTGTTTGTGCAATACTCTCGGCAGATGGAGTGTTATTTCTGCGGAGATGGATCGAGTCTTATGGGGTAAAACCCGGTGCAATGAATTCACTCCTTCGGCTTTAAAACCCTTTAAAACTTGTGTGCTTCGGATTATTATTATCGTCAATATGTCAAGGGAAACAACCGAAATAAATTAGTATAATATTAACATTTGTAATGTCGCTTTATTTCATGTGCTACCGTATGACAGTAGACGGTACCATCTGTAACTGTTAAACCCACTGTCAGATCAGATGTTTCATCTGCTACCCCTGTGACAGTAGACGGTACCATCTGCAACTGTTAAACCCACTGTCAGATCAGATGTTTCATCTGCTACCCCTGTGACAGTAGACGGTACCATCTGCAACTGTTAAACCCACTGTCAGATCAGATATTTCATCTGCTACCGTATGACAATAGACGGTACCATCTGCAACTGTTAAACCCACTGTCGGATCAGATGTTTCATCTGCTACATAGGGTACCACTGCAATGAATTACCTCGGCTTCAAATCAGACTTGTGTTCATTATTTACGTCAATTGTGAAACAACCGAAATAAATTAATATAATAAACCATGTAAGTCGATGTTACATCTGCTACCGTATGACAGTAGACGGTACCATCTTCAACTGTTAAACCCACTGTCAGATCATGACTATTTCATCTGCTACCCTGTGACAGTAGACGGTACCATCTGCAACTGTTAAACCCACTGTCAGATCAGATATTTCATCTGCTACCCCTGTGACAGTAGACGGTACCATCTGCAACTGTTAAACCCACTGTCAGATCAGATATTTCATCTGCTACAGTATGACAGTAGACGGTACCATCTTCAACTGTTAAACCCACTGTCAGATCATAAACCATAATGAGGTGTTTACTAAATGCATGATGTAAAAGAACGAAGCAGAAAAGGAGAAGAAATTTTTTCCGTTCTTCTTATTATTAACTTCTTTGTTTCAAGAAATGCCCGTATTTTCCATTGATCCTCGGCACACGATGGATGTTGTGGTCAACATCCCACCGGTCGCGTTTACTTCCCAGTTCTTTTCCTGATACCCAATTAAAGCTGGGTCAACCTGAGAGCCGTTATGGTCGGATAACTATTCCACGCCCACTGTCGGATTGAACCAAAACCACGTGCCTAAGAAGAGAGCTAATATCTACGCTACTGTAGCTCTCCCTTCCAGCGTGGAGCGTATATATTTTTTAAGTGACCCATGGTCTAAATGTAGATGAAACTGAGTTCCTAGTCTAGTCGAGGACAGATGATAAAAGTAGATCCTGTGGTTCAAGATAAGCAAGTAAAATAACATTTCTCAGTTAAAACCGCTAAGAATAGACTGGAAAGTCGCTGCATGTAACATTTAATTAAACATTAAAAATCAGATTTCTACAAATTTTTACCATCTTCAAAACTGTATTTGGAACCATTGCTGATGCTACGGAATTCGTGCTCTGCTGCTGAGATCTTCATGTGTAAGAAAAAGATAAGACCATACATAGTTGTTTACAGAAGTGCAACGGTGATGATCATATCCTTAATAAATGACCATACGTGTGTTGTTGCACGTCTCGGGTATGTCCGGATGTGCTTGTAGAGTCTACATTCCTGAAACACAATTTCCTATCACTGGTCAGGTCTTGACATGTGAATATCGCGTATTCTGGCTTTTCACACATCTCGTTATCTCCTCTGTGTTTCAGCATTACGACGACTACAGTACGATTATCAATCAATCAATCAATCAATCAATCAATGAAACTATTTGCATAATTTTCCTTAGCAACCATTGATTACACGTAGTTACCATCTATACAAATCGTATAGTTACATAAATTATAAATTTGTGTTGAAAATGTAGGTACTTTTTAAAAAAAAAACAGAAATCAGTTTTTCAGTGATGTACGGGTACGCATGTCACTCAATGTCATATTACGCCCGTGTGGTGCCTGGGCCATGTAGGATATGCTTTGTTGTCATACTCGCCAAGCCACAGGTCGTTGGTGCCTATCATGAATTTAGTGTACAGGTGGTGTCTCATTCTGTTGGGACCCGTCCGGAGGCGAAGTATAGCTGACTGGTCTCTTCTGTGTAGTTGTTAATATCCATCATTCTTGTTGTGTTTTGGGTGTTCTTTATCCCACTTTGCTTTGTAGCGCCATTTGAGATGATTTTTGCTTCTTAATAGCTGACCAGGTTGTCATCGTGAGGCATTCCTGCTCCCTCTTGAGCCAGTCTGTGAACTACCCATTGGACTCATGGATACATGTATACACGGATGTCTTGGCTACAGATGCCACACACAATGGAGGAGGGGAGTTGTCCTCCGACTAAAAAATGGAGTAGAACTAACCTTAGATCTGGCCACTGGGTAAGTTCTCAACCAATTTCAGGACTGAGGTAGAGGCCTTCAGTGCGGCTGGGAAAATGGCACTACACCATATGAACCAAATACATAGAAAATAGTGCTTTTGACAGACGCATTGCCTGCTATCTCAGCACTAAAATCTGAAAGGAACTCATAACTTATTGTTTTCAGGTAAACCTTAGCTCAATTATCCCATGATTCTAAGAGGGTAGTAATCCAGTGGATACCCTCACACTGCAAGATCAAGGGCAATGAAGATATGCTGACAGACCACGTGGTGTAAAAAGGGTTCCTAAAATAAATAACAAATGGTGGGTGGGCAAGTGTCACCCTATGGGAAATTTACTTTTGATAAAACAGTTTTATTCGAGTCAGATAACTTCTGCGTAGTAAACTATCAACTAAGTTTTTTTTAAATTCATTTTTGCCGTCTCTGGAAAAACTTATGTGGACGCCCATGGTGCACTTCGTACAGCATCATTAACATATATATATATACAGTGGCGGCTCGTGATCATTTTTGTTGGTGGGGCCAGACATTTTTTCCGGATAAATCATGGTTTTTGGATGCCATATTTTAATTTATAAAATATTAAATACATGTTATACATTATTTTTTGGGGGGGCATGGCCCTTAATGGCGAGCCACCACTGATATATATATACACGTACCAATGGGTACGCTGTGTTACACATCGTGCGCATACCACTTCCGTTACTATTTTTAGTAATGCAACCGATGGGAGTTTAAAATATTTCATTATTTGAAATATAAATCGACCGTGTGGTGCCGGCAAGGGAAGCAAAGAATAGTACCACTGCAACCTACGATGCATGTCGTAAGAGACGACAGATGTAGACCCTTGGGATGCTAACCTAGTAAATAAAAACAGTGCAGAAATCGGATGTGCTGGCCTACTTGTAGCCGCATAACGGGCACAGCGTACAATCGCTCTTAGGCTCTGATCACATACAAATCACACAGAGTGGTTGACAAGTGGTCGATATGGAGCGTTCGAAGAAGAAGAAATAAAACACATGAAGATTAAAAAAAATGTGCACTTAATGTAAAAATAAGGGTATTCTCAATAAAAAAAAATATACGTGTTCCGGAAATATAGAAAATGTTCAGAGACAACAGGCCGATCTTCTTTTTGCAATAACACATTTATTACAATTGCAGTTTTGAACTACACGTTGGAATTACACGATGTACAAGTGGAGCTGGTTGCTTGAGGGGGAGGGGCAGAGAGAGAAGTGTGTTTGACCTTAACCACAGCCAACTCTAGATAGCTAGGCCAGACAACTGACGGAGAAACACCTGCCCTAGATCACAGCGGCGGGGATGGGGGTTAAAATCTTTATATGTTTGATAGAACACTGCAAGCTTTTTTAACTCAATTCTTTGAGGCTATGGTTATTTATTGGTGAAAAACTATTCATAATATTGATATTCCTTATTGTTAAACTTAACTTGTTGCATAATATAACTTTGCTTTAGCATTTTGTGTTGATTTTAAAATCAATTCGTCTGTATACACCAATACTGGACTGCGAGGTCAAGTGGTGTAGTTGTGGTTTGATTTCCAATAATTCTTACCGGAGTCCGAAGGCCCATAAGTTTATAGTTGGTTCTGGTTTAACCAGCGAGCCACAGGGACCCTCAGTATGCATACCCTTCGAAATCTCTTGGAGGAGACTTAACACCTTTTGGTTTACCCTAAGCTGCTGTGACGTCAGTTCATTAACCAATAAACAGCAGTTTTGAAAGCGTATTGGCGCGAATACTGATACTATATCAAAAAGTAGAACTAAACCATGTGATATAGAACAAAATCACGTGACGATAAATCTAAGTATTTAGAATAATCTCCCTTATAGAACAAAAGCATCTCGCTAGATGTCGCTGTTTTGCACTTGTTCCACCTTTTCCGGGACAAACCTGGTTTTGTCGGTGAGCACATCCGTTCTTTGTATGAATCGTCCTTAAACTATAGACATTTACTGTATGGATATTGCTGTGTAATGCATTATCGGTTACATCTTTCTTGTGGTTTTATTCTGATCTAGCAAAATGGTACAATAAGAGCTTTTTTCCCGTAAAAGCTCTTCTTTGTCAAACATGGATTGATTTTATGAAACGCGGGTACTCCAAGTTCGAAAGTGCACCATTTGTTTTCTTCTGACCGAATCAACATTTGAGCAAAGAGACAAGTGAAAAGCAAATATATACATTTGTTTGTCTCATATTATCTATTTGCTTCATTTTAGCGAGATACGATTACAATAATATGCAGATTCTTCAAATATGGATACGTGTTGTGGATTTTAATATCGTGCCGTTTAAGAATAGTGCAGTTCTGAGTTTGCGAATTTTTTTTTTAGCGTATCGCTATCCCAAACAATGAGTTTTGTGTGTATTCTCAAAGAAATATGGACATATTATTAGACAACAGTTTTGTAAAATGGTAAACACTTTCGATTTAACTTTGGCATTTGGTTTTAACTTTGTTTTACAGCAGTCTCAGACTGAATCTGAGATCTAACTACACTTTTGTGGTAAGGATATTGAAGACAAAACTATCCAGTATCACTGATTTAGTATCACTAAGAAAAGAAGTGTGTAGTACTGTAGTCTTTTTTTAAGAGCTTGTTCATAGGCAAGTTAGTTAGATCGGTTATTAAAAGTTGTTAGTGGTGGTGGTCTGTCATCTGTAAGTCTTAGTGTGTTAACTATGCTAAAGTTTTGGTGTGTCGCTGACCTGTGTGACAAGTACGGTTAGTGTGTACAGTTTTGTAAGTGCAGTTGAGTGAGATTTAAATAAACATCACAGGTCACAGTGGAAGTAGCTTTAAGGGGTCACTTGTGTATATAAGTTTTGATCCTAAAACTAGATGTTTCAATGTGTTTTTATCACTTTTTATTTATTCAGCTGTTTAGAGCACTCGCTTTGTCTTTGTTTGCAATAAAAATAAAGGCTTCATTTTCCACCACATACATAAAACCCACAAAACTGAAAATAAATATGTGCTTGGTTGAGATAGGGAAGGGACAAGTGTAGACAGGATGAGAACTGACAATCTCACTTACAAATATTCCATCTTAGTAATAAGGCTTCGGATTGTATATGATATGATGTCTCATATCATGAATCAAAAACTATGATATAATCGAAATTTAAGAAAATATAGGAAACAGGTGAACTTATTGACTTAACTGCAGACCCCTACTACTGCCACAGCCTGATATACTATGAATAGGCAAAGTGATTTGTCACAAGAAAATGTGATATGGATAACATCAGCAGGGCCACCAGACAAATGATCATTGCATACTATGTAATTTTTTTTACCTATGTCCATTGTTTGTTTTGGTGTGTTACTTTGTGCTAGTTTCATCATCCACTGTATGCAAGTTTTAGTGTGCACCCGTGTCAACTGTTTATAAGTTTTAGTGTGTATCCATGTCAACTTTGTATGTTGTGGTGTGTACCTGTGTCAACTGTGTAAGTTTTAGTCTGTACCAGTGTCAAATGTGCAAGTTTTAGTCTGTACTCATGTCAACTGTGTGTAAGTTTTAGTGTGTACTGCCAACTGGTGTAAGCTTTAGTGTGTACTGCCAACTTTAAGTTTTAGTGTATATCAGTGTCAACTGTGTGCAAGATTTAGTGCGTAGATATCTAGTTGTTAACTCTTTCCATGCCCAGTTATTACCTCACTTTTTAAGCAGTTAATTCAATGGAGGTAAAAAACTAAATAAAAAAAAAAAGATCCCAGCTACTTGTCAATAAATAAACATATATATATATATTTTATTATATACTAAATTGAAGAAAACTGGACAACCCAATAGAATAACAAGGTTAAAAAGTAGTATAAGTAAAACAGTATAAGTAAAACCAGAAAGACTTCTTATAAGGGAAGCAACTCTATGACGCAGTGTGCGGCTAAAGCGTGGAAAGAGTTAATACTGTATATAACTTTTTCAATCACCCCAGTCCAGCTTTCCATTCTGCATACCTCTTATTTCCAATCATATCAGCATTTTCTGTGTCCATACATCGCAGAATCATTTAGTATGACAGTTTACTATTCAGATCTTTCATTTGAAATGGACACCTCTGTGCTTCTTCTGCATTTGTTCTCAAATAACCACTAGTTAACTATTCTTTGTGATTTTATCTTTTTAGCTAAATAGTGTAAATATGCTGCAATGGGGTTTACATGGGTTGAGCTGCAATAATTTGCGCCGCCTGTGTGTTGTGGGGCTCTCAAGGGGAGCAAAGAATAGTAACACTGCGTCCTATAAGGCATGTCATAAGAGCGACTGAGGTAGGGGCCTAGGAAGCTACCTAGTAAATAAAAGCGCCACAGAAATCGAATGTGCTGGCCTACTTGTAAGTGCATAACTGGCACAACATACAATCCCTCTTAGGCTCAGATCACATACAAATCACATAGATTGGTTAACAAGGAGTTAATATGGAGCGTTCCTAGAAAAAGAGAATAATAATTTGTGTAAATAGGTCCATGTATCTGATTTTAGCATGTGGTTTGTTTGTGTTCGTTTCTTTAGTCTGTGATAGCATTCACACTGAATCCAGGAGGCTCCACCTGTGGTTCTTCTTATTAGATGTGATCTGTAAAGACTTTGCGGGCACCAATTCTTTTTTTCTGGATAGTGAAATACCTTCAATCTTCTGAACACTAGTCTGTACTGAGTTAGCAATGACTCAGGATGATTTTCGTAGATTCCAGGTAAGAAGTTGATTAGTGTTACTACAGCAGAAGTCCCTGGACACTTATCCATTTTCACTGGGAAAAGGCTCCAGTCTTGGGATCACCACCAGTCCATGAAACATAATCTGCTTGCATCTATACCAAAGGAAGTAGAAGTATTTTCTCTGTTTTGTTTTCCTATTGGTTTCTTATTGGAAGATGTGGCCATAACATAAATTGCTAGGACCAGGCGTTCTGGCAAACAGGTAAACTTTCAGGGCCAAGTTGCTTCCACAAACCAATGAAACTGGTTGGGGTAGCTACAATGGACACATCAGCGCAACAATTTCTGAGTGTTTTGGGCTGGGAAATATTATAAGTGCAGACACCCTGAAATGTTGTTCATCTGTTGCACTAGCAAATCTCAGTCTGTGTTGTTGCATTATTACACCTCAATGATATCTCACCTACTCTCTTTGAGAGACTACAGCATTGTGGTCAGTTTCCAGGGTCACCACATGGGGCTGGAGTAGGTTATTGGTCAGTGCTGAATCACTCACGCCTGCTTCCTTGCAGGTCGGCTGGGAACAGCCAAAGGCTGACGGAGGAACCCAATAAACGCTTGCTGAAACCGGACACATCGACGAAGGATAAGCACCAGAGCTCCAAATGATGCTGAAGATGTGACGAAACCTACCCATGGCTGCATGGATCAGGTTTCCAAAGGAATGAGGTTTATGAGGAAATCTGGTGCATCAATGTAAGGGTAATGGCGATAGAGAGAGAATCACTCATGATCTGTGCGTCTTCTACCCCTATAAGTTGTCGGTGACTAAGTGGTTACACCCTCACGTTCCGAAGATTGTGGGTTCAAATCCAGACTGCGACGTTCTGTTCATGGGGTTGTTTTTTTCTCGGAGGCACCTAGGATTGTTTGCAGGTGCTACGGAGTTCATACTTCGTGCAATACTCTTGGCAGATGGCATGCCGCTTTTGCGGAGAGGGACTGAGCCATATGGGGTTAAACCCGGTGCAATAAAGTCAATCTTTCAACTTTCTTCTTCTTATTTTGTCGTCACACTGCTACCAGGTTGTTGCCCAGTGTTGTGGTTTTATTTTTTGTCTTACGCTGTTCTGGTGGCTTGTGTGATTGTTATTTTTGCTCTTTGACAGGATTCTGCTATACCATCTAACCATCCTTTGACTTTAGACCCATTAAATTGTCATCTGGTAGTGTACAAAGAAGAAGACCCAGTATGTTATACTACAGAAGCTAACTTTGTATTGTATCATGCCCAGTGGTTACGGGCCAAAATTTGGGGTGTGAAGAGTAGAACCACTGTTACCTGCCACGCATGTCGTAAGAGGCGACTAAGGAGGTTTGGCTGCAATCGGATGCACATGTCCGCTAGGGAATGCTAACCCAAAATAAATGCTTGCAGAAACGGATGCACCAGGCCGTAAGGCGCATAACATGGTGCAACGACCCTCACAATGAGGAATGGGATAACAGATTCTACGGTTGCCAATCTGTCTCAGAGATTTAGCCACGCAGTAAGAATGTCAGACCTACCATCACGAGGGTGACCAAAGCTTAGTGCAGAAAAGGTCTGCACAACGGGAAACAGAAATCATAGGAATTAGAATTATATCCTACAGAACTGCCCAGAGTATGCAGATTTGAGAAGAAAGAGGTGGCCCACTTACACTAGCGTCCAAGACAAACTGTATGGCGTGGCTGATAACCTGAGGCAGACGGCTGCCTTTATTAGAGAATCCAAAATCCCAATCTAGTGAGAAGCAGAAGAAGAAGTATTGTATCACATTTTAAAATGTTGTGTGGGGCTATAGGCACATTGAAATAAGATGACAAAGCTGTGTCAGTGAGCTGGCATTGATCAAAACCCTACTTCATGCGCATGGTAGCCCTGGAAACAGATTACATGCTGTAGTTTGGCAAAACACAAGACAAAAAACCACGACACTGGGCAACAACCCAATAGCAGTGTGACAACAAAAGAAGAAGGAAATCTGGCAAAGTGGTTAGGTATCAAAGGGGAAACTATCCACTTGAGAGGGTAATAGTGTGAACGCTGTTGTATGCATTGTGAGATGGGTCACATATATGAACAATTTCTCAGAATGACTACAAGTGCACTAAGTCCCTTTCAGTAGTAACTAAAACACTGGTCTTAAAACAAAAATGCCTAAAAAAAAGCCTGCAGAAAGAACAGATAGCTCAGACAAGACTTATTAGTTGATAAAGCTAGAATTGTCTGGTCTTTGCAAATTATGTCAATGTGCTGCTTTTTCTGGAAACAACACAGACTGAAAACTGGAGGAGACAAACAGTTTGTGCCACCCGATTCGAATTTAAATATGTAACATTCAGCTCGAATGTCAGTACAGCCAATGGGAAAATATCTTCTTGGGTTTACCGCTTGCACTCTTCATAAACGGAAATAATACAGTATGAAAACTATTCCTGAAGATGACATAAACAAATGTATCCTAATCTGGAACAGTCTCGCGGTGACAAAAGCTTACTAATGTTCCTTGGCTCAGGTTATATATAACAAAGAGTCGAAAAATGATCAATAAAAATGCAAATCGATGCCTGTATGAAAAGATGGTGCCTAGTAAGCCAACAAGGAGACTGTCATGGGCTAAGGGAGTGAACACTGAATTCCACCAAATGCTGAAAACCAGATGGATGTGCTGGATCGAAAGATGCTTCTTCTTCAAACGCTCCATATCGACCACTTGTTAACCACTCTTTGTGATTTGTATGTGATCTGGAGCGATTGTATGTTGTGCCAGTTATGCGCCTACAAGTAGGCCAGCACATTAGACTTCTGTGACGTTTTTTTATTTACTAGGGTAGCTTCCCTAGGTCCCTACCTCAATCGCCTCTTACAACATGCCTTGTAGGTCGCAGTGTTACTATTCTTTACTCCTTTGTGGGCCCCATGGCGAGAAAGATGCAAATATTGCAGTTGTTAGGATAATGCTGTAATCTAGCAGAATAACATGCCCCTCTGCTCTTTAGCTCAAACCATATAACGGCCACAGAGAGGTGCCAAAAAAAAGGGGGTAATAGCAGACACAGAAGAAATATGTTTCCGATGCTGTATTTAATTACCTGTATCCTACTTCAGATGCCGATCAGAAATAAAAAGCAGAGTAGGAGCAACGGAAACATCGTTCTTGAGAATGAGAAGCATTATGTGCAACAAGTCCTTGTCAGTTGAGGTCAGAATGAGAGTTATACAGTGCTACATAGAACCAATACTGACACGGATGTGAGTCATGGACAATGAACACGCAGGTTGAAAAATCTCTCAGGGCCACAGAGATGTGGTTTTACAGAAGAATGATGAGAATCTCATGGACTGTTAAAATGACTAATGTTGAGGTGTTGAATGAGATCAAGACACGAGAAAGCATATCATCAATATAAGAAAGAGGCAGTCATCATTTTTTGGGCATTTGATGAGGGGAGGTTTAGAACACATTGTGATAACCAGTAAAATCGAAGGTAGGCGAGACAGAGGAAGACAGAGAGAGAAAATTCTGGATAACCTGACTTCATGGCACGGTAGAGCGTCAACATCTGAGCTGATAGCAAACACCAAAGACAGAAATTTGTGGAGATCCATGATGATCCTACTTCACGTGGATCTACTGTCCTGGGCATGCAGGTATTTCTGGCAATGAACATTGATTATCAGTGAGTTAAATATAGATAAGGAGGGATGTTCTTTGTCACTTCACAACTGTCTGTTGTATGAAAACACTAAAATAGATATTGAATCGATCCAGCGGTTTAAGGAATTTGGAGACACCCGTTGCACAAGTAGAACTGCATGCCTGATGGGCAGAGGGAGGAGTATGTCTAACCAGTGAGCCACATCAATCATCAGAATGCATAACCGTCGACATCTGTTGGGGAAGGCTGAGCACATATGGGTCTGCACATAGGACAACGAAGTCAGTTCAATAACCAATTCTTCTTACAAGTATCCCAGATAATTGCAAGCTACCTGCATTTGAGAGATAATAAATTTTTGTAAAATGTTTGAAAGTAGAACATTCAACTAACCTTTATAATTTTTATTTTCAGGTATCCTGAAAGTTGAGCAAGGTTGTATGTTGGTGCCGTCTTTACCTGTGCACTTAAGGGTGCACCCAGCAGTTTCACATCAGATGCTTTTTGAGAGGAAGTCACTAATGTCATAAGATTTCAAAAGAAACACCACCTTTAAATAAAATCTTAAAAAATGGCAGATGTTGCAAACAGCATGAATTCATCAACCCCAACTAAAACACACATGGCACAGATCATTCCTGGTTCTCCAGACTCTGCTGTCCTTTCTCCAGGAGTCAAAGAAGCAATGGACAGGATATTTCCCAGAACAGCTACTCAACTTTTACAAGGGAGACTGTCATTTGAAGAGCAACTGTCTAATCGGTCTTCTGTCGGGACAAGTAAAGAACCAATACAACAGAATGTAAACCCTGTTCTTGTCACTGCTCTACAATCCAAAGCACCTACTTCTCATATCACTACATTAGCAAATACTGACTTGTCCATGCCTGCATCTACAGATATTGCTTTTAGAAATGGTTCAACGTTTACAGGCTCTTCTCCTATACCAACCACAGGCTCCCACCAAGTAATTCATGCCCCTCTAAGTAATGAAGAAGCATTTGAACCTGGAAGCAAGGTCCAAGACTTATCAATGAAATCACAACACAAAAACAGAATTTCAAAAGCTGATTTTGAAATTGTCACTTCGTGTGATGCTTTCATCAATGAATATGAAAGAGCTTCAAGAAGAATCAAACATGTAGACTTGTCATCCAGTGAATGTCCTTCTAGAAATGATTCAGATTCAGAAGACATGAGAAGGCCGTTTGCCAGCATTGCCAAGGAGAAAAAAAGCGTAAAAGAGAAGAAAAATGCAGATAAAAATGTTGAAATAATAAACAACTGTTTACCTAAACATGACGTGAACTCAGGGGATGAGTTTACCACAGCAAAGTATTGGCAGACTAATGATAAATCATCCACCAATAGAGATTCTGGTAGGATAAAGAGTGTCACCGCCAGACTTTGGTGCAATTACGAAACATCTGAACAGAATTTACATCACGAGTCATTTACTTCTGCCACTATTGTTAAAAATAATACACTCGGATTTAGTGAAAAAACACAAGACAATAATTCTCACAACTATATTTTGGACAATCAACCTTTGAAAGATAATTTTTACAAAGATTGGGGGATGACCAGCGAAGATATTTCTAATATTTCTTATTCTTCTGCTAAAGAGAATGTACGGCGGGAAAAGAGACACTCTCGTCAGAAGCTTCCCAAAACTAGGCGGCAACATTTCCATATTGTTAGACATATAAAAAAGATCAGAAATACATTCCTGCCATGTTTTGTGATTTTAAGAAAGTTAAACAATGTTAATATGTATAATGATATGCAAGATGGGGTTGACAATATCCTGCCTTTACCAATCAGAGTGAATTATCTATCAGATTTATGTGACAAAGGAACTCTTGCATGTAGAAGAAATAAAAAAACAGAGGAAGTAATGTACAAGAACATTTTTGAAGATGTCCCATTATTTGGTGTGTCAGATGACGATTTTGAAAAGCCGCGGGTAAGAAGTCTTAGGAAGAGAGATAAAAATATAAGCTATGTGGAACCTTCTGAAGATGATATTTTGGGGGAGTTTTCTAGAAAACGAGCTCGTGGAAAGAATAAAGATGTGGGGAAATCTGGGGATGAAAGCTCATCAGAAAGCAAGAAAGGAAAATGGCATGATTTTCCCAAAACAATTCTTTCTTCCCCTGCAGATTCCTATGGTGGTAGTGATCATATTTCTGTTTTAGATAAGAACATGGTGAATACAGAGAAAGGTAAACAGGACGGTCCGAAAGAAATTATTGTATATCCTCGTACGCCTATGAACAATGCGCTTCCGTACTTTGCTAGAAGTGAAGGGAGGGACTTACTTCCAGCACATATGCATGAGAAATCAAAGCACATGTACTCACAAGATGCTAGTAAAAATATTACTACATATATCTCAGTTTTACCAAGTGCAGTACCTGGAGCTTTCCCATCTCATCCAGCGCAAGTCCCGCCGTATCCAACTCTACCTCTCAGCTTCCCAGGAGGTTTAGCAGCACAACCTTTTGTTGGAGCAGCCCCTACTTCATGTCAGACCTCTGCTGCTAGTGGGCCACAAAATCCATGTCAGTTTTATGTAAATACGAATGAACGGGAAAGATGTTCTGTTGCGGTTTGTTCCTGCAGGTGGACCCGGTGCACAATCACAACCTGTTCTGCCAAAAGGGAAAACATTAATTACCCCTCCGAGTTTGACTCATATGTTTAATCAACCTGTTCGGCAAACACACTCTATCCCAGTCCCCAGGCAGACAATGCAGAGACAAATCCCATTTGCTGTCACAGCATCACATGGGAATGATGTCTCAACTCCTCCTCTTTCGTCACTGTATGGAATGCCATTCATAAACAGACCTGCTCATCCAAATTCTCAGGACATGTCACCATTTCCAACTTTACCAATAATACCATCTGCTCATTTACCAGGCCATGTAAGTACGGCAGGTATCAGACCAATGTCCCTCACATCATCTGGAACATATACGACATCTCATAGCTCAGTCTCGGGTCTGTCCTCATCTGTATTTGCTTCAACAGTCTCTGGAACCACACCATCCTTTAGACCAGTTGTCTCATCCACAGTGTCCACACAAGCAGTTCCTGATCCTCTTGCACATATGTCAGCCCCAAATATCACAACATTAGTTCGAGGAGTCCGTCTACCAGGTTCAAATATACACGCAACAGCGCCTAACCAATCAACTTCACTTCGATCTATCCGAATATTTGTTCCAGGCTGCACTACCACCGGCACTCCTGGTCGTTTTGCCACCTTAGGAACTATGGCCAATAATAGTTTGGGTACTCATCTATCATCCAGCAGCAGTCCACTTACTCATCTATCAGCCAACAGTTCTCTGTTACCTCAGTACAGGAAAAATAACGACGATGTTTTGTCTTCAGAACAACGCGCCGCAAAGCGCCGAAAACTGGAGAAGAAATACCCGCTACCACCAGGGGTAGTTATTAAAACCGAACCACTAGATTCTCCTTCTAAGCCATGCACCATTATAACATGCAAGTCATTGCTACCATCTTCAATATCTGGTTCTAACGTTCAGAGATTTCGTATTATCAATCCCTCCACAACCAATGCTCTTGGCGTAAGAGATGCCGGCAGCAGCTCATTGTACCGGACAGCTTCTGTTGGTGGTGGACAGATAGTTTTTGTTCCCACGTCTCTAGGACTCATACCAACAACTACGACAACCACATCTCCCATTTCTACATCTTCCACCTCATCGGTGGTAACATCTCTAGCAAGTGCTGCTACCACTACTATAACAAACAATGATACACCTTGCAGTAGCAGTAAATCTTTTCCAGCTGATGGAATGATGAACTCATACAGAAGAGCTGTAGGTTCATACGCTCCATTATCCAAACCAGCTACCACAGAAAACAATATACCACATACTTCAACCACCATTCATCCTGGCACTACCATACATTCACCAACGTTTGGTGATCGGCTGTCATCCTCGGTTACTTCATATGAATCAACCATATCAATGAATGGGACATCCAGACCTTCATCTTCGTCTTTAAATATCTCAACTGAATCCACACTATTTTCAAACGATACCACACAACTTCATCAATCTAAAACACCGCCAGTGACTGCATATCTGGACAGTATCAGATCAAATCTTGAGGAGCTCCAAAAGATGATTCATATCCAAGAATCTCGTGGTCTCAAAGGAGAAAGACTGGACAAGCTGAAAGAATTACTTTATAGAAAAGAGCAGCATTATAGTGAGTTGCAAAAGCTGAGTACATACAAAACTGCAGATAGTGGGAATTTGTTTGATTGTGATGAAAGCAGGGGGTGTGGTAGTGGTGTAGTTGATGGTGGTGCAACTGAAACCAACCCATTTGTTATAGATTGATATAGTCGTTTCATGAAATCTTGATACTTACCCTGTTTATATTTGCCATTCCTATATTATCAGGTCTTTGAGGTTTCATGAGTCTTTATAAAATGGCCTAAAGCCGTAGGATTGACTTCATTACATCAGGTTTTACCCCATATAGCTCGGTCTCTCTCTGCAAATGTGGCACGCAACCTTCCGGGAGTATTGCACAAAGCATGAATTCCATAGTTCCAGCAACAGTCCAAGAGATCTCTGGAAAAAATGCAGATGTAAACAGAATGGCACAGTCTGGATTCGAATCAGCATCCTTCGGAATGCAAGGCAAAGGCTTAGCCACAGGGACCGGCTGTTTCATGAGTACAGACTCATATAAATTTAACTTATTTTCACATTTATTCATCATCATGAATTTGTTCATGGAAGATCTACATGTGAAGGATTGACTTCATTGCACCGGGTTTTCCTATAGGTCTCGGTCCTTTTCAGCAAAGCGACAAGCCGCCTGCAGCAAGTGTTGCACCAATTATGTAGCTCCAGCACATTCATCTTACTTGAACGCTCCATATCGAACACTTGTTAACCACTGTGTGATTTGTATTTTATCTGAGGCTAAGGGCGTTTGTATGCTGTGCCAGTTATGCAAGTAGACTAGCACATCCGATTTCGCGACGCTTTTTATTTACTAGGGTAGCTTTCCTAGGCCCCTACCACAGTTGCCTCCTATGACATGCCTTGTAGGTCGCGGTGTCACTATTCTTTACTTCCCTTGTAGGCCTCAACGCCACATGGGCAAAACACTCCACAAACAATCCTAGAGATCTCGAGAAAAAATAGACATGTGAACTGAACGACGCAATCCGCATTCAAACCTACTACCTACAGAATGCACAGCAGACATATTAACCACTTTGCCACAGAGACCTTCATCTTGAAGATACATTGGACCAACGTTTCTCAAACTGGAAGCACAGGAGTCCTCAAGCGCTTGAAGAAGTATGATCTTTGACATTTCAAACAGAAAAAGAACATTCAAAAACTTATAAATACAGCGGTAAGCTAGTCTAAATGTCTTAAAGGACAAAATGAAAGATCATTTCTCTCTCGCAATCCCCAAAGATCATTTGAAGTTTCCCACAGTCCGAAAAATTGGAGCCAGCTTAACTGTTGGTGTGGCTTAATAATAACTCTATCACTAGAAGATTTTCATACATAGAAATTTTTGGGGTTCTGCCGCAGCAAAATGTATTAAAAGTTGGGCCGCGGTAATGCAAAATTTGGGAACCGCTGCATTGGACCATTGTAGTTGACCTCCTTTGAGAAAATTCTGCAACAAAATATGTGCTTGCCCTTATAGTGATGTGTTATGAAACGGTTTGTTTTACACAGTATGGATGCCAGCACATGCACAATCCATTAAAGGTTTCAGAATAGTCATGAATTTCTTCTTGAAATGCTCCACATCGACCACTTGTTAACCATTCTGTGATTTGTATGTGATATGAGCATAAGAATGATTGTATGCTGTGCCAGTTATGCATCTACAAGTAGGCCAGCACATCTGATTTCTGCGATGCTTTTTAAAAACTCGTGTAGCTTCCTAGACCCCTACCGTAGTCACCTCTTACGACATGCTGTGTAGGTCGCAGTGGTACTAATCTTTGCTTCTGGCAACTGGCGTTTAGCAAGTGGTCGATATGGAGTGTTTGAAGAATACTATTACCCAAGTAACTAGAGCAGCACAAGACGAAAACAGAAAAATCATGGCACTGAGCTACAACCCTGCAACATTGTGATGACTAAAGAAAAAAGATAAATTTGTATAACATGTTCTGCAGATCTGTATCTCTGAGAACTGCTGTCTTGGTTTGTGTGATATTAAAAATTCATCATCTTTTAAGTAACGAAACAATTATAATGTTTTATGTTCACTTAATCTTGGATATGTTTTGGTAACTATTTTCACATTGGTCTCTGCACATTGGTACCCTCTTGTCTCTGCTCAGACATTCAGGTGCCACATGTCTGCTGACGTAGGCGATCATGTCTCTTCACAACTCTCTCTCCTTGGTGTAGTTTATCAGTTCTGACATTGATCTTTTGTCAAACCATGATATCAGACCATCAAACATCTTCCCCTCTGTCTTCCTCTCACTCTCATTCCCTGAATTTAACATATTGTCACCAAGTGTTCTAAACCTCCTCTTCGCATTATATGCCAGAAGAACCTTAATTGCCCAATTCTTATTCTTTTGATAAGGTTTCTTTGTGCTAAGCCTGTTTTAAAACCTTATCATTTGTTATCTTCATTATCCATGGAATTTTCAGCATTCTTCTGTAAAACTACATCAATGTTGCTTTCAATGATCTTATTGATTGATTGTTCATTGTCCATGATTCACTGCCATACATAAGTATTGGTTCAATATAGCACTTGAATACTCGTTTCCACTTTGTCATTGGTAGTGAATTCATGTATAGTGTGTGTTTTAATTTTCATAAAGATGCTTTCGTTTGAACTATTCTACTCCTAATTCAATACATTTGGCATTATTAAGTCGCCCATCGCAAGTGATGATGACAACAATCTAAGACGTGTGCTGCTGCACCTCTCTGGTGCGTGCGGAGGTGACTGTAGAGTCCAATTCTAGAACACAATACCCTACCACAGGTGGGGCATACATGATCAAAGTTAGACATCTGCATGTTGCATGTTATGTCTTTTCACGCAGTTCGTTTTCTCTGTGCCTCAACGACACAATGATTCTCAGCTATGCGGGTTCCTCTTTTGTTGTTACAGCGCCACATTTGGCGATCTTGCGCAAGGATTTCCAGCATGTGGTGTCTATATTGAAGCATTTCAGACACACTTTAAAGCATTTTTTCTGTCCAGCATGGTATTATTATGACATAAATGAATATTTGTAAATGTAATGATATATTAATACTGTTTTGTCAAACCCTTTAGCTTGTTTCAGCACTAAATGAAATAAATCAACTATTGAGAGATAACAAACATGGAAACATTTCACAAATAAATATGTTTAATAGAAATGATTGAATTGGAGTTATTGTATAATTATTAACAACACACATGTATTCTTCTTTTCGTTCGCTGATGTTAAATGTCTACACAATGAGTCCGGTTCTCTAGATGTATGTTGTTGTGTTTGTTAGTTCACCAAGGCTTCTTCTCGTTCGCTGTTGTTCAATGTCTACACAATAAGTCCGGTTTTCTGGATATATGTTGTGTTTGTTAGCTCATCAATACAAAAGTTCCAATAGACGAGGAACCAAATTACTTAGATTTTCCTTTCTGGAACCTGGCTCCCATGACAGCAGTCCTGAAAACACTGATCTGTGCAAGTTGACTGCCATCAGCAGTAGTCATTCTCAGATCGTCAATGACATCTTGTATCTATTGTCGTTTAGGTCTTCCTCTCATTCTTCTTCCAGACACAATTCCCTCCAAAATTATATTAGACATTAAATTGGACAAAAGAATGACATGGAAGCCTCAAGTGAAGAAAACAGGCAAGTAGGAAGTTAGCTATTCTGAGGAACTAGCTGGATCAAGTTGGGGAGCTAATTAAAAGACACTAAAGAAAGTGTGCACTAGAAGGCCAATATTGGAGTATGGATCAGCATCATGGTCAAGAGCACCCAATACAAATCAAGCCCTGGATAAAGTGCAGAACCAAGTCCTCTGGTTGATTACAGGTGCTAATGAAGACCACTCCAATTGACGAGATGGAAAAAATCACATGCTCTCCACCTCTATCATATAGACGAGACACAAAGACCCTCATGCAGGCAGAAAAATACAAGAATATGCCAACACATCCAATGAAAGCTAGGTGCAGAGTGGGAGGTTGAAAAAGAAGTAGTTTTGTGCACTGGTCTAATAGATTAATAAGAACATACAAGAACAAACTACCAGTCATCACCAAGGATATAACACCAACACAACACACAGGTCAGATCAGATGTTTCACATGCTACCATATGACAGTAGAATGTACTATCAGCAGTTGTCAAACCCACAGCCTTGTAGGGGGCTAGGATGAGCTGAGGCTAGGGAAGTAAACCTTGACAGAAAATTCTCATTGCCTTGTGGATCCTCAGTTATGCAGAATGCTAGTGAAGAAAACCTCGACCACAAATCCGGAGGAACTCTAAAGAAGTTGATGGTTAGATATATTCCATTCCACTTTTGACCTTCCTGCAAACCCTGCTTAATTTAAAAAGTATGTACTTTGTCGAAATCAATAGGATCGAGAAATGATTTGACAAGGCACATTGCATATATTAGTTGCCTAGGATAGGCATGAAACATATATATGTAAGACTTTAATGAAGTACTTTTCTATCCTAATGTGAAAAACTAACAATTACGCTACTTCTGCTCAAATGGGCGGATTCAACTAACGGCAGTTGAATTCTCTCGGTTGCTTCCCCTATCACATACGATAAACTTCAGACAGGAGACATATTTTTGTCTTAAAAGAATGTTTCTCAAACCAAAATGAGAATATTCAACTTCAATGTTAAAGCAGTTCTGTTGCACGGGTCAGAAACATGGAAAATTACTAAAACAATAACTTATCAATTGCAAACATCCATCAACTAGTGTCTGCGTACAGTTTTTTGTGGGTTTTTTCCGATCCAGAAGCACTTGAGCATCGTAATGGACATCGTAACCCTTCGGTTCGGTGCCACGAACACAGTAAATCTGAAGAACCTGTGGCTTTTCTGCCAGCCCGCGGAATTGAACCGCACTCACAGGGGCTTGTCACCCGTCGTCTAACGCGCTACGAACAGGCTGGGCAGGCGCGTCTGCATATACTAGAAGAACTGAGATAGTATGATAGGATCACAAATGAGGAGCTTATGGAAATAACGAGTTAGATCGCAGTGAAGAAAAGTAGCCGGCGCTGGATAAGACCGTGGCCTCCGATTACATAAGTTGCCGGGGACCACGATATGACACACCATGAGAAAATCCGAGGGGAATATAATATATAATGAAGGAACATTTTCTGGAGCCCGCAGGAAAGTAAAGAGAGTGCATCTTAGAAATGCACGGAGAAGTGATTGTTTGTTTGTTTGTTAAGTAGGGGATTAAAGTCTCTTTAAGCCGAGGCACGCCCTTTCAACCTAAGGCGAACCTTTTATTAGTTATATCAGAGCGTGTAGGCCAACAAACATGAAAAATAAGAATTAACTCCTTTCGGAGAATCCAGCTAATAAAGAAGTGATTTGAATGCAGAGATCATAGATATACGGAAGAAGTTGCAAGAGATAGCCGATCAGTGGCGGCTCGTGATCGTTTTTGTTGGTGGGGCCAGACACACATTTTCGGAAAATCATGGCTTTGGGTTAGGTTATATTTTAATTTATTAATAATAAATACACATTACACATTATTTTTGGTGGGACCCGGTCCATCTGGCCCTTAATGATGGGCCGCCACTGTAGCCGATGATAGGAATTGATTGATATGACCATCATCATTGCACTTCGGTGAGTAATCATGTGTTCTCCGATATCTTTCTTACACAGGAAGATCTCAATTACAATGCACGAACTCCGTAGCACAGGCCAGGGTTACCGATGTAATTTTGAAGATGGTGAAGATATTCTTGTAGGAATTTTATTTTCAATCTTCTCTACACCTACACTGAGATCAGGGATCTCTGGAAAAATATCGAGAGACGAGCACCTAGCCACTACGCCACAGAGACCATAGGAAGACTTGGCGCGCATGAATTGGTTATGGGACTATGCCCCAACCTGGGATTTTAAAAAAGGCACCAGAGAGAGAGAGAGAGAGCAAGATACTACTGTATTTATTTATTTGCGTTAAATAATGTTTGGGTACTAACAAAAGAACAAGAAAGGAAAATTGTCACCTATGAAATGAGATGCTTAAGGGAAGCGGTAAACAAAACAAGAAGAGAAATGAAACAAAATAAGGAAATTAGAAGAACAGTCGGAACAAAACCTTCTATTAGATTCATTGAAAAATAGACTCAATTGGTTTGGCCACTTGTTGAGAATGAACCCGAATACACCAGTTGCAAGAGACTGAAAATTAAATCATCAAGAGGAAAGGGCAGACCAAGAAAAGATGGGTTGATGGAGTTACAGACATCTTAAAACTCCACAATACCACAGAATATCAAGCGACCGACCGTACACTATCTCGGGAAAATGATCATAAGTTACAGTAGCGGCTCGTGGTCATTTTTTAGGTGGGGCCCGGCAAAAATTTCGGGAAACTTTGGGTTTTTGTAGTATTTACTATTTCTTGTCTATTCCGGGAAGTTATTATCCCTTTCTCTCTCTCCCTCTCTCTCTCTCTTTATTTCTCTCTCTCGAGCGTGCGATCACCGCTTAGACTGATGTACCAGATTTCCCCATAAATAATATTCATGTGGAATTATTATTCATGCAGCCATAACATGGGTGTGTTTCGTCACATCTTCAGCGCCATTTGGAGCACTGGTGCTTATTCTTCGGCAAAGTGTCCGGTTTTAGTCAGCGTTTACTGGGTTCACTCTCCGTCAGCCGTAGGCCAAAAGTGTTCACAATTGAACGGACAAGTTATGTTTGGTTTTTTAAGGTCATTTCAATAGCCTCATTCCTTTCAGAGGTGTGCACATTGTAGGATCTTTACAAAGAGTATAAGAGTAAATTTTATGACACTGCAAAGCATCACAATGAAGATGTATCAATATTTTTGTAGAGAAGCTAAGAGTGGGAGCATTTTTAACTCTGAGCAGACGACAATGTTCGTTTTGGGAGCAAATCGACGTACATTCAATCGCTGGATCCAAGACTTTTCAAGTACATGTGCAATGCAACCAAGAACACAAGGTAGAAAGAAAGTCGTAGATAGTTTTGATAGAGAGCTTATTCGAAGAAAATTATGTAGAATTTTTGGGTTGACGAAATGAAAAAAAAACAGTGGCATTAAGGAAATTAAATATGGGGCCTAGAGAGAACAACGACATCGATGTGTCAAAATCTACATTATGGAGAGCTGTTAGGAGAGGCAAGGAGGAGGAGGCTTGACATTTAGAAAATAAGCGGGTGGAAGAAACATTATCTGTAAGAAACCGCATCTACTTGTGATGAGAAGCAAACATTTGCGTGCAGTTAGAGAAATGCGTCCACAAAATCATGCCATTGTGTATTTAGATGGAATAATGCTCACCCCACCAATAAAAACGAATGGCATCATCAGATGGAACGATTAAAAATTAGTACCAGTTGCTAAAGGACAGCTTTTTATAATTACATATGCAGGCAGTAGACAAAATGGGCTGTTGAACAATGTTCAACTCTTATTTGTTTCGAAATCGACCGATAATCAGGACTGCCACACAGAAATGAACGGTCACATATTTAGAGAGTGGATTGATAAAACTATACTTTCGACATTAGATAGGATTTCTTGTCTGACAATGGACAATGCACCATGCCACTATGTAGTGGCACTAGAAGACAAAGTTTCGACGTTGTCTAGTAAAAAAAGATGCAATAAAGATGTTTGCATGAGATTGTCATCAATTTTAACATCTGGTCATTTTCAAGACCACCACAATCATCCTGACCTCTTAATATGACAACTGTATCGAAATGTAGGTACAAGTCGAAGTAAAATAATTTCTTTTTGTATGATTTCCCTTCTGGGGAAAAATGTGGATACACCTATGACATCAAGTGTTAAATTTGTTATATTGCTGTAAATTCTATTTTGTGCTACTAAAATAATTATTAGGTAGTCAAAGATGAAAAAAAATCGCCGCTTCAGTAAAACGGCACTACTTACATACATTTAAATTATATATTCATAATGTCATTGAAAATCGAATACCACATGCAAAATTACATTGTATTTCATGCAAGGGTTATTGAGATACTAGAAGAAGTTTGTGGGCACGAGATTTGAAACCCATTATAGCTAACCTAGATCAGGTGACGTCAGTCGATCGGACAAAGTTCACTGATATCGGACGTACAGGGGAGCCAAGCTCAAAGGTCACACATTCTGTGGTATTTATTGCTGTAGACAAGATGTATTAATGCAAGGGACAATTCCATAAGCTAATCTTATTATATGATGGTGTGTTATTTAGTACTATTATTTTCTATAATTTTATACTATTTTAATATAAAATTGGGAATTCAATCGATAATTAAACGGTGGTGTGTTATTTAGTACTATTATTTTCTATAATTTTATACTATTTTAATATAAAATTGGGGATTCAATCGATAATTAAACGGACTATTTGAGCTAGAGTCCTCGTTTAATCTGGGAAGTAGTTTTGCCGCTTAAGAATGAATATATCTTCCGGCTGAATGAAAATGACATTGTTTTGGCAATTTTCATTGCAATAGCGATCAAAGGTCGCAATGTTACATCTTATGTAGGAACTTGTAAACTATCCCCAGAAATAGTTCACGTCACAATGCTTGAAGTATTAGAGGCAAAAAGATGAGCTTCAGTATATATGTTTTTTTAATAAGGAGATATTATATAAATAACAGGATTGTTATATTATTCTGATATTATATTTATATTTTAATGTTATATATTCAACTTTCAAAGCTAATCAGTGTCAAGTTAATAGTAATAATTACGAAAAATACTTTCTAAAATAATAAGTACACGTTAATTCTTTTTGGTTTGGTAGGACCGGTTCTTACTGGCCCCTAATGACCAGAGGCGTATACGAATTAGGGGTAAAAGATTATGAATTTCAAATTTCAGACTGTGTATGATATTTTAGCGTTATATATCAACTTTCAAAGCTAATCAGTATCTCGTTGAAAGTAATAATTATGAACAAATAATGTCTAAAATAATAAGTACAGGTTACTCAATATTTTGGTGGGGCCGGGCCCCACTGGCCCTTAATGACGAGCCGCCCTGATCAGTTAAACCTGCTACGCCTAACGACAAAAAAGCAGAGAAGGACAAAAAGAAGAAAGAATGCTTATTTGGAGGAAGTTTTCGTTTATTTGTGCTACAAAAGCAATGACGTATTTAAACACGTGACATATACAATTGTGGTCATGTGACCATTGACCAATATTCTGTACCAGACCTGAATGCTGCAAGTCAGTTCCAAACAAATTAAAAAATAATATATTGTATTCTTCACTTATACAGGGCCCAGCTTCCTTTATTAAGTAAGTAACAATTTGTTCTAATAAATGTTTTTCTTGGTTTTAGTTGAATATATATATATAGATTTGAAGTGATAATAAGTGAATTTGATTGCTGCTGAGTCATTTTAAAATTGTAAAGAAATTCGTCTTTTAGCCCAACACTATCACTACACTACTAGGACCACTACTAGGGCCACTACTATCAGTATCAAATCAGGTAAATACTGTCTTATCTAAGCTAATCTAAGATGTCTAACGGTTGTATGTGGGAAGTTAGATCAGCAGTGACTATCAAATTAGGTTATACGCTGGTCTTGTCTAATCTAATCTGTCTATACTTGTGATTTGAAGCACAGTTTTGTTTTTAAAATGATGTCTTGGATCTTAGCATGACGTAGTTTACTGTTTTAATTAGACGATAAAATGTTTACATTTCATTTAGTCATATAAATATTTATTGTAATAGTAATTGAATAATTAGAAGAAAAGATGGGCAGAACATTTTGAAGAAATATTAAATAGACCTGATCCACCAGTACTACTCAAGTTTGACGAAGAGGCAAGAAACAGCTCCTACCAATTAACGAAGAAATGATAACTGTGTAGCTGAGGTCAAGGAGGCAATCATTCGTTGATAAACAATAAGGCAGAGGGTGATGACAACATTACTGCAGAAATGCTCAAAGCGGCTGATGATACAACTATTAGCCAGGTGCAAGAACTATTTAATAAAGTATGGGAAGAAGAAACTGTCCCAGATCAATGGAAAAAGGGAATAATTGTTAAGATCCCCAAAAGGTGATCTCAAAGATTGCAACAACTGGAGAGGGATCACCCTATTATCAGTAATGACCAAGACTTTCTGCAAAATCATTCTTAATAGAATCAAAGGAGCAGTGGACACAACCCTGAGAGAAGAGCAAGCTGGTTTTAGACCTGGGAGAAGCTGCTTAGACCAAATAATTACCCTACAACTAATTTTGGAGGAACATTTTGAGAAGCAACAACCACTCATACTAAATTTCATCGATTTTAAAAAAAGCCTTTGATAGTCTACACAGAATCTCTCTGTGGAATATTCTGAGATGCTATGGAATACCAGACAAAATAATAAACATTATTAAGAGCCTCTATGATGGTTCACAGTGTGCAGTTCGCACTGATGGTGGACACAGCGACTGGTTTATGGTTGAAACCGGAGTAAAGCAAGGCTGTATTCTATCTCCGCTATTGTTTGGAGTGGCCATTGACTGGGTGATGCGAAAATGTTGCAGGGCGAAACTGGCATTGATTGGGTAGAAAATAGTCAACTAGAAGATTTGAATTTTGCAGATGATATTGCCTTGTTGAGTAGAAAAAACCAAGATATACAAAGAAAAACAGACAACTTGTCATCTATAGCATCAAAAGTTGGACTGCAGATAAGCTATGAAAAAACAAATATAATGAAGACACCTATGGCAAGTAATGCAGATATCACACTGGAATCTAAAATGATAAAAATAACAGAGCAGTTCACCTATTTAGGTAGCAATTTTGATTGCACAGGAAATGTTAAAAAGAAATTATGATACAAATTGTCAAAACAACATCAGCTTTTAAAAGTCTAAATAAAATATGGAACTGCAAGTTATATAATATTAAAACTAAATTACGAATTTTCAATTCAATTGTTGTATCAATCCTAATATATGCCAGCGAGAGTTGGAAAAGGACTAAAGATATAGAAAGCAAGTTGAATGCATTTGAAAATAGATGTCTGCGAAAAATAATGAATATAAAATGGAGCGAATTCAGGAGAAGTGATGAAATCAGAGACATGTCTGGTTAACCACTAGTGACAACTGTTATAAGAAGGAGAAGATGGAGATATGTTGGTCACACCTTGAGGAGAAATGATCAACGAATATCAAAGCAGGCATTGAAGTGGGATGCAAAGGTTCAAGAAAGAAAGGTCGACCTAAGGAGACCCTGAAACGAACTTTGCTGATAGAGGCAGGAAATATCGGTCTCAGTTCCATGGAGGAGATTGAGCGAGTTGCTCAGGATAGAGCGGTATGGAGAAATTACTTGCAGGCCCTATGTAATGTATAACGGTACAAGAGGAATTATTATTATTATTAATTGACAAATTGTTTAATAATAATACTATAACTCTGTATATAACGAGCAGGCCACGGGAATCATAACTCATAAGAATACACTTCGACATATTGAAGGAGAGACTTAGCACCTATAGGCCTGTCCAGTGTGCTATGACCTAGGTTCAGTAACCCGCAGTATACTTAGTTTAGTACATTCAAACTCAGTTGAGATATTGCAAAGATCTGGTTTATGGACATTTCCTGAGGGAGTGCAAAATGAAGGCATTTGAAACTGAAACTCAACTGTGTACACTACAAGTATAAGTAGTTGTTTCCAAATAACTTTCTTAACTAAAGAATAATAGTTAATTGGTTACTCAACCAACATCATATTTCCATATTGGCACTTTAGAGATATCTATAGGAACTCATTCTCCATCAGAAGATTTTAAAGTGTATGCATGCTGACGGTTTCTGTGACTAGCTTGTTAAATACACTCATTTAGCCTCTCAGTGGTCCAGTCCTACAATATTATTTCCAAATTCCATAAAATACTGTATACATTCATAATATAAATTACTTAAATTCCCTAAGGAAAAGAGGACCTGTAAATTATTACAGTAATAGTGGTGAAACTAACTCTAACCAGATTGCAAGAATGCCAAGTCAAATGTGGTGTAGATAGACAAGAGGGCTATACTGGTAGCCAAAGAAAGATAGTAAACCAACAAAGGTCCGGTGTCATTAGTTACCACACACTGAGAGACATATTGAGGAGATCGGAGCACTTTGGACTAATTGGTTCGATGTGCAGTGATGATGATCCGATGACTAAACTAAGCTTAAAATAGTCCTACTAGTTGTATTCATTGACATAAGATGAGCACACTGAGTTTTTAAGAACCCAGTGGAAGCAACGGAAGTAACAAATCTTAATACCTGTACCATGTTTATTCATTGACATAAACAGGTAGTCCTAGACTTCTGCAATGAATCAAATGACACATTGTCATTGTGATTATCATAAAAGTAGTTAGCAGCAGTGTGTTCTCTATTGTGCCCCCTCTGTACTTGTTATGTAGCCAAGTGGTGTCCTGTCTCACACATTGGCAGCAAATATTTAGTTTGAAAGTTTTCTTTATTTAACATTAGTTTGTTGTATGTCTATTGGAACAAATCCAACTAACACAACTCCTTTTGTTGTATATCAACATGAAAATAATTAGGCAGTGTTATCTAATCTAATCAATACCTCACTGCCAATAATGACTGACACATTCCATTTCTTCTTCTTCACCTTTCAACTCCCAATGGAGCACAGGTCTTCAACAAACTTCTTCCAGCTCTTCCTCTCCCTTGCCATCCCTTCCAATTCTTTCCATGTTTTACCTATCTTTTAATATCAGCCTCTAGCTTTCTTCTCCAGGTATGTCTAGGCCTTCCCCTACTCCTCTTTCCCTGCTGGTTCCAAAACAGTGCATATCTTGCAATGCTTCCGGTCGGTCTTCTCAATGTGTGTCCTATCCATCGCCAGCATCTCTTCCCTAGCCCTTCCATTTCTATGGACATTTTATTTTTGAGTTTGCTCTCAAGACAGTTGCAGCCCCTTGGTGAACAGATCTATGTTCCAGGTTTTGTCTGGAGTTATCCTACTCTATGTGATTTCAGTTTTCTGTCGCCGTGCTCACTAACCCAGGCCTTTGGGCAGGGTGTGTTCCCTGGACATATATTAATTCTCTTATATTTGGGGAAAGGTTCTATGGATGGTCTGAAGTAAATCTTACAATTTATTGAAGTTATTGGTGCTGTGATCTGATGAGTATAAGTGTTATAGAAGAGTTCTTCGTATATCTTGGACAGAGATGAGAACAAACAGATCTATCCAGAAAGAACTTAAAATCAAAGAAAACTGGCTAATGCTACAAATAAGAAGAGAAAATTGAGATATTTTGGACATATAAAGACTAGAATAGCTGGAGGCATCATGGAAGGAGGCATACCGGCAAATAGAAGAAGAGGAAGACCACGGAGAAGATGGATTCAGGATGTAACTAATGGTTTGAACATGAAGTCTGCAGAGGCAGGATATCTGACCTATGAGAGAGAGAAATTCAGAAGGACTGTTGAGGTGGCTAAGTTCTGCTCAGTACAAGCTATTTGATGATGATGATCTGATGATGGACAGAAAAATGGAGGTGTATTGGGCATGTATGTTCGTATACAGGTAAGGACATTGGCTAGGACAACTCTTCAATGGAAGGCAGATGATAAAATAAACCCTGGACATCCAAAAAAACATGTTGAGGAACTGGAAATAGAACTGAAAGATTGTAGGGAAAAGTTCGTAGAGAGGCAGTAGAACAACAATAATGGAAATTGCTTGTGGAAGCCACCCGTATGGTGCCGGGTCCGCAAGGGAAGTAAAGAATAGTACCACTGCAACCCACAAGGCATGTCGTAAGAGGCGACTGATGCAGGACCTAGGAAGCTACCTAGTAAATAAAAAAGCATAATAAATAATAATGCATACACGTTCGCCTGTCGACTCGGATACAAGAGCGTTGTGGGTTCAATCCCATCTCGACGTTCCACACATAAGGAAATCAAGTGGAAGGTTTCATTATAAATAGGTTGTATAGTATTTATTCTGCACACGGTTCGAAATATCATGTGCGGTACAGCACGCGACATCTTGATGGCTATATACGATACACACGAAGTTCACTATGTCACAACTCACACTTCTGCTGATTTGTAATCCGAGCTGTTGCCTTCGCTGATACACAACAAAATCATGTGACATGTTCTTAACACAGCTATCAGGGTAACCTACATGCACTCTAGCTTCAACATACCTCCGACTTTACATTTTTCTTCTGCATCCTCAGTAGATTGGGATTTTGGATTCTCTAATAAAGGAAGCCGTCTGCCTCAGATTATCAGCCACACTATAGTTTGTCTTGGACGCTAGCGTAAGTAGGCCACCTCTTTCTTCTCAAGTCTGCATACTAGTGACAGTTCTGTATGATATAATTCCTATGATTCTGCTTCCACGTTTGTGCCAACATTTCCCGCAGTAAGTTTTGGCCACCCTCGTGATGGTAAGTCTGACATTCTTACTGCGGGGTTAAATCTCCGAGGCAGAACCGTAGAATCCGTTATCGCATTCCTCATTGTGAGGTGTCGTTGCACCATGTTATGCGCCTTACGGCCTAGTGCTTTCGTTTTCTGCAAGCATTTGTTTCGGGTTAGCATTCCCTAGCGGACACATGCATCCGATTTCATCCGTAACTCCTTATTCGCCTCTTACGACATGCGTGGCAGGTAACAGTGGTTCTATTCTTTACACCCCAAATTGGCCCCAGTAACCACTCGGGCGCTTTACATTCTAGTTATGATATGTTATGCGATCGACGTATTGGCATAATGGGCATTGCCATTCGTGCTCTGTCCTCCCCGCAGCAGCCATCCCAAAGTCCATTTGCTCACCGTACCCATGAGAATCACCGTAACCAATACTTACATACGGATGCGAGTCATGGATAATGAACACACAGATCGAAAAATCTCTGAGGACCACATAAATGTGGTTTTACAGAAGAATGATGAGAATCCCATGGACTGCTAAAATCACTGATGTTGAAGTGTTGAATGAGATCAAGACACATAGAAAGCTTATCATCAATATAAGAAAGAGGCAGTCATCTTTTTTCGGGCATGTTATGAAGAGGGGAGGTTTAGAACACATTGTGATAACTTTGAGAGAAAATCTTGGATAGCCCGACTTCTGACACGGTAGAGCGTCAACATCTGAGTTGATAGCAAACACCATCGACAGAGATTTGTGGAGATCCATGATCGCCAACGCCAGCCGGCACGACACCTGATGATGATGATGATGACCCATGGGAAGTTGATTAGTATATCTTCACTCTCTCTACCACGAAGATTACACTGTCTGGTATGTCCAAACTTAACGCCTAATTCGTGAACTCGCTCCAGTGTCTGAGACTTGCCCATGTCACATAATTGAAAGCGTACCGCATTGATGATATCGGCTCTTTATATACTTCTGCCCGCTTGAGTCGGGGCATTGTTTGCAATAATGTCAGCACGCTCTTTACTCCAGCATGTCCAGGTGTGTACAGCCAAGTCATTTTCTTGAGATGTGATCTACGAATGTTGTCCACCCATTACATTCTACAGGGTGTTCAACTTAAAAGCAGCCCGTGAATGGAGCCAATCTGGCATATATGTATGGAAATGTAAGGTTCAGTTATGACGTAGTATAGGTCACGGTTGTGTCTTCTTCTTCTTCTTTTGTCGTCACACTACTACCGGGTTGTTGCCCAGTGTCGTGGTTTTCTGTTTTGTCTTGCGCTGTTCTGGTGGCTTGTGTGATTGTTATCTTTGCTCGTTCACAGGATTCTGCTATGCCATCTTACCATCTTTGCCGTGGTCCTCCTCTTGCCTTCTTTCCCGATGTTCTGTTGTAGAAGACTCTGTATACTGTGGAGTTTGGATGCATTCTTATTAAGTGGCCAAACCACTTCATTCTTTGTTTATTTATGTAATTCAAGCACGGTTTTGTGCCAACTTTCTTTCTTATGCTGATGTTGTGTGACGGTGTGTAATTGTAGTGCGGGAAGGGCGATGAACAAATGTAACGTAAGACGAGCTAGTCAGAACCGGTTTAAATAGTAAATAAACACAACTCAATTTGTACCTGGCAACTTTCGAATTGTCAATGGGTCTGCAATTATCTTGAATATCCTGTAGTAGAACCTTAGTCGTAAACGTCTTCTTCCTCTTCTTGTCTCTAATCCTGGTTTGCTTCACAACGTCATGATAAGAAAAGATTTCTAGAACAGGCTTTTGTGTGCGCTTCATAAATAGTATTTTTTAGTCGCCTCTGTTATCTCTACGGCGGTTTAAGGCACCAGTTTCAGACGGAGGCGTGGGTTCAAATCCCACCGCTGCCAATTATTTTAGAAGGGTTAAGTGGTAACGTCATTTGCCTTGTGAGTCGAAGGTCGTGGGCTCGAATCTGGAGCGAGCCGTTCTGTTCACGAGTGCAGTTTTTCCCAGAGACCCCTAGGATTGTTGCTGGAGCTACGGAGTTCGTGCTTTGTGCAACACTCTCGGCAGGTGGCGTGCCATTTCCGCGGGGAGGGACCGAGCCATACGGGTAAAACCCGTGCAATGAAGTTAATCCTTTGCTTTACAACCCTTTACAATCTCTGAGGTTAGAACATGAACACACAAGATCACTACACCTTCTCCTCTCTCTCTCCCCCTTTAAAGAGAAAAAGACTTTTCTTTATATCCATTGTATGAGAGTAACATTGCTCTTTGAGGCACACTATCTGTTGGTAATCTGCTTTTGTGGCCGAACCTTTTAATTTGTTGTTTCTTGATGAAGTTCAATACTGATGTTGTACACCCCCCCACCTTCCCCGCCCCACCTGATGTCTTCATTTCTAACTAAACCGGTTTCTTCTTGATACTTCGAATCGCAATAGTACTTTACAAAGTACATACATACATACACAAATACAAGGACGATTTGTAATGTATCATTCAGATTTTAACTTATACCTGACGAACGAGCTGACCCGTATATTCAAACAACCATCTTTTATAATATTTGCATCCTTAATTAATAAACCGTGACGTAAATCAGGTCTCATGACTGCAGTCACGTGGGACAACAACACCACTTGTCTCTTGCTCAAACTGCGCAATTAAAGATGAGCATTTTATGAGTGCATTCATGAACCAAGCGAACCGGTCATAGATTGATAAGACCATTATCATCGCACTTCGGTGAGTAACCACGTGTGCTTCGATCTCTTTCTTATACAGGAAAATCTGAGTTGAAGTGTACGAACTCTGTAGCACCGGCTAGGGTCCCCGATGTAATTTTGAACATGGTGAAGATATATCTGTAGGAATTTTATTTGTAATCTTTTCTAATGAATTTTGCCCGGGCAGCTTCTTCTTCTTCTTTGTGTTCGTTCTTTACGACCATTTTAATAATTCTTTGTGATATGTTTGATCTTTGCCAAGAACGTGTATACGTTGCACATTGGGTTGGTAGGCCCCTAAGCGCTTAGACTTCTACACGTTTAGGACATGTGCATCCGATTTTGCAGCCAAACCTCCTCAGTCGCCTCTTATGACATGCGCGTCAGGTAACAGTGGTTCTATTCGTTACACCCCAAACCTTGAGAAGAAATGATCAACGAATATCAAAGCAGGCATTGAAGTGGAATGCAAAGGGCTCACGAAAGAGAGGACGACCTAGGGAAACCCTGAAACGAACTTTGCTGAGCGAGGCAAGAAATATCGGTCTCAGTTCCATGGAAGAGATTGGACGAGTCGCACAGGGCAGAGCGGTATGGAGAAATTACTTGCAGGTCCTATGTAACGTTTAACATAAGAGAGGTATATATATATATAAACAAAATCGCAGAACATGACCAGTAAAATATTGACTCAGAACTGAGCTAGAACTAATGTATTTTCCTATTTACTTTATGTATTTTGATTTTTGCAGAAGCACCGTGATTCAGAAAATCAAGCTGTCACGTTGGGTTTTTTTACCCAGATGTCGACATATGATCGATCGATATGTCTTTTGTTTTTACCCGTTACTCAGCTTTTACCCGTTACTCAGCTGTCGGCATATTGGTTTTATTTGTTTCGTTAGTTATTTTCTTATATTTGTCATTACATTTTATTGAGGTCATCGAAGTTGATAACACGATGCGCTAATGATCACATGCCGTGGAAATTCCGAGATTCGAGCAAAAATCCTGGAAGTGCATACAGTACGAGGTTGGACTACAGAATGTCATGATCCTTTATTCGGGAATCTAAATTACAAGTACTTCTGATGTCAGAGTAAGGTTTGCCTGAATGGCAACGGGCATTAGTGATAAGAAAAGCATAAATTCATGCAAAAATCCGCCAGAGGCGTTAGGATCAGTGGCGGCTCGTCATTAAGGGCCAGTGTGGTCGGGCCCCACCAAAAATAAGGTGTAACGTGTGTTTATTATTTTATACATTAAAATATATCCTAACCGAAACCATGATTTTCCCGAAAATTTGTGTCTGGCCCTACCAACAAAAACGATCATGAGCCGCCACTGAATGGTTCATATGGCCCGCTGGTAAACACACTCCTCACTCTGCCCCTCAGGCTTCCAGTCTACCCGTACAACGAGTAACTCCAAACTGCTTAAATAGCCGTTGCCAAGAACGTGTTTCACATCACATCGTTCAGTACAATTTTGAGCTCTTAGTGCTTATCCCTTGGTTGAAGTGGTCCGATTTCAACCAGCGTTTACTGGGTTCGCTCTACGTCAGCCTTTTGGCTGTCCACAGCCAACCTGCAAGGCAGCAGGTTCTATATTTAAAACTGTTCACATTTTCCTTTTTTTCTCGCTCTCTCTCTGTTGATAAAAATATATTTTGCTATACTTGTTTTATCCAGTGTCATGCGCCCATAGCACCTTAATAAGCTGAGTCTCTCTCGGTATAAGTGGCATACCATATGCCGAGCGTTGCACAAAGCGCACAAACTTCGTTGCTCCGGCAACAGTCCTAGGTGTCTCTGGATAAAAAGAAATCGTGAACAGAAGGTCCAGATTCGAACCTACGACCTACAAAACGCAAGGACTAAACCACTAAGACACCCCCATCCCACAGACCTATAAGTGTCTAAGAAGTATGCGAAGTGTATGCATATTGATAGTTCAAGTCGCTAGACCGCCCGGTTCAAGTCGCTAGACCGTCCTATCTCGTGTTTCTCCCTGACTGCTCGTTGAACGCTTGAATACAAATTCCATTTCCATCACAGCTGATTCATACATTAAAGTGTCACTTTCGATTGGTGGCGTCTGTGGCTTAGGGGATAGTGACTCGGTCTATTAACACCGACGTTCTGAGTTCGAATCACGCTGCAGACAGTTTGGTTGCAAATTGTTTCGCGTGGATTTTACAAAAGGACGATGGCGCCACCCGTTCAGAAAGAAATGGCAAACGTAATAATGCCTAGAAAAATCACAACCAACATTAAAAAGCTGGGTTGCAAAGTCCTGTAAAGGATATGCAATTAACTCTTAACTCACCGGTAGACGTTCTTTTGTTGACCTCGGTATGTCTCCCCTGTTCATACTCAATTTTCCTATCACATTTGCAGAGATGTCAGCATATTAACTCGACTGTGACTTCTTCGAACGCTTCATATCGACCACTTGTTAACCCACTCTGTGTGATTTGTATGTGATCTTAGCCAAAGAGCGAATGTACGTAGTGCGAGTTTGGCGTCTACAACTAGGCCAGCACGTCCGATTTCTGCGATGCTTTTTATTTACTAGGGTAGCTTCCTAGACCCCTACCTCAGTCGCCTCTTACGACATGCCTTGTAGGTAGCAGTAGTACTATTTTTGTTCCCCGTGTGTGCTCCGGCAACGACTGTGACGAAGTTATGTTATTCGATCGACGTCATATCACATTGGGCATTCCAATGTGTGCTCAGTTCTCCGTTGCAGCAGCCATCTCAGCGTCTACTATGGCGGAGTAGTCAAGCCGTTGGTCTTGCACCATGTGGGTCGTGGATTCGAATCCCAACTGTTTCGCTTGGTTCATGAATGCATTTACGAGAGATTCCTAAGTTTACAGATTAAAGGTACGGAGTTCGTGTTTTATGCAATACTCTCGACAGGGCAAGGGCCATTTTTACGGAGAGGATACGCGTCATATGGGAAAACCTGGTGTCATAAAGTTGGTACTTAACCTTCAAATAAAAAAAAAAAATGTCAGCTCATTAATTTCCACGAAACCCAACATGACCAGGAAATTAAATCCATACAAGGTCACGAAAGGGAGATAACTCTCTTTGTATTCTTGGTAACTTGTCTTTTTATTTTGAAAACGAGATAACTGTACAACAACAAGGTTTAAACGTTTCAAATGCGAAAAACGTACTACCGAAAAATAAACGCCATTGCCTTAAGTTTCGAACGTGGTGGGTTTGAATCCGGACCGCGCCGTTCTGTTCACGAATGCATTTTATCCAGATAACCCTAGGATTGTTGTCGAAGCTAGGAAGTTCATGTTTTGCACAATACTCTCGGTAGGTAGCGTGTTATTTCTGCATGCAGAGAGTGACTGTATCATACGGGGTCAAACCCAATGCAATGAAGAGATTCTCATCATTCTTCTTTCTGTAAAACCACATTTATGTGGCCCTCAGTGTGTTCATTGTCCATGACTCGCATCCGTATGTCAGTATTGGTTACGGTGATTCTCATGGGTACGGTGAGCAAATGGACTTTGGAATGGCTGCTGCGGCGGAGGACAGAGAACGAATGGCAATGCCCATTATGCCAATACGTCGATCGCATAACATATCATAACTAGAATGTAAAGCGCTCGAGTGGTTACCGGGGTCAAATTTGGGGTGTAAAGAATAGAACCACTGCTACCTGCCACGCTTGTCGTAAGAGGCGACTAAGGAGTTTCGGATGAAATCGGATGCATGTGTCCGCCAGGGAATGCTAACCCGAAACAAATGCTTGCAGAAAACGGATGCACTAGGCCGTAAGGCGCATAACATGGTGCAACGACCCTCACAATGAGGAATGGGATAATGCAATGTTTGTTCTTTTAATTTCCTTCATCCCATTTCCAGACGGTGGAGCGTCTGGTCGAGTGGATTAGGACGCGGGTTCTCTTCTGGAGACCAGGGTTCGATCCCTTGTAAGACTTTTTTAAAGTTATTTCTGTCGGGGCATAAAGAAAAATTCTAACCTGAACAGTTTTGCTGCGACTGCACTAGCCATACGGCCAATTAAATTCTACAGGCTCCTCTGTCCTACACAGCCCTAAAAAGCGGTATTACGGGCAGTAACGAAAGTTAGTAGTGACCTGAGATATTCTCTCTCTCCATCGTTCTTATTCGGCCATTTTTTTATAGAATTGAACTTGATAGGAAAATAAAGATCAGAATACTAAGAGCATGCATATTCCCAGTGGCAACGTATGGGCATGAAGCATGGATATTTAATGAGTGGAAAAACATGTGCTTTTGAAGATAACTGATACAGAAGTCTACGTTTATCATGAATAGGTAAGAGAACAAATAGATCTATCCAGAAAGAACACAAAATCATTAAAACTGGTTGATGCTACCAAAAAAAAAAAAAAAGCAAAGAAAATTGAAGTATTTTGGTCATATAAAGAGACACGAAGTGTTGAAGAAGACTATCATGGAAGGAGGCATACCGGCAAAGTGGAGAAAATGAAGGTTATTGGTTTTTGAACAGACGTCACAGTGTTCCGGGCAGACCCATAATATATATGGGCAAAGTCCTCCCCAAACATAAGTCGAAGGGTCTGCATAGTAATGGTTCCTGTGGCTCGCCGGCTAAACACGCTTCTCTCGCCGCCCCTCAAGCATCCATAAGAGTAAAACTAGTGGCGGATCGTAGTCATTTTTCTTGGTGGGGCCAGACACAAATTTTCGGAAAAATCATGGTGTTTAGAGTATTTACTATTATTTGTCTATTCCGGGAAGTTTCCCCTTTCGATTATTGGTGGGGCCAGGTCCCACTGACCCTTAATGACGAGCCGCCCCTGAGTAAAACCACAGAGAAAATTGATTCAGGATGTAACTGATGATTTGAGCATGCCGACTGCAGAGGCGGGACATCTGGCATATGAGAGAGAAACATTTGGAAGGACTGTTAGGGTGACAAAGTTCTGCTCAGGACAAGCTATCTAGTGATATGGGCTTATTACCTGTTGCTTCTGCTGAACATGTTTTGACAAATGAATGTCTTCTCGTGCAAACCCAAACATTGACAAGGGCCGGCACTTGTCGGATGCGATTGTTTTACACTTGTAGAATGACGTCCACAAAATGCGTATACTCCCGTGTGGTGCCGGGGCCCGCAAGGGAAGCAAAGAATAGTACCACTGCAACCTACATTGCATGTCGTAAGAGGCGACTGATGTAGGCCCTAGAGATGCTACCCTAGTAAATAAAAAGCAGCGCAGAAATAGGATGTGCTGGCCTACTTGTGGGCGCATAATTGGCACAACGTACAATCGCTCTTAGGCTGAGATCACATACAAATCACACAGAGTTGTTGACAAGTGGTCGATGTGGAGCGTTTGAAGAAGAAGAAGAAGCAGGCTCAGATCAAACATGCAAATTAAACAGCCGAAAATTAATCGTTCGAGTGAACGCAAACGTCTGTCCGTGTAGGTTGTCGCTCAGTACTCTCTCTGGCGAAAATTACACGTCACAAAGAGTGGTCAACGAGTGGTTGTTCTAGAGTACCCGCGGAAGTGGCTCTCTGGACTGTAATAACATGCTCACTATGATCAATAACTGGTGTTTTTAGAGCTTCTACAACGCTAGAAATGGGAGAATACTGCAGTGATGACCAATAGACCCTACCTGAGTAGGAGTCTCCACAGCAACTAAGCATAACACTACACGCCTAGAGTTGCTGGAGGTTTCTGGGTCTGCAAGAAAGCGGGTACTCTCCCTACGTACTATAGGAAGAAGGCTGAAAACTCATATCATACTTTCTGGGAGTTCAACAACAACGACAAGTGATTATTGAACGCGGAAGTAAAAACAATTTTGGAAATAATTTCAAAATGAATATCCCCAATTTTAACATCCCCAATTTGTATAGAATATATTATATCCTGCGTTACACATCGTGATGTTAGTTTTAAAAAGAGAATTCTAGTACTGAATACATAGAAATCAAGTCAACCATACAATCATTTCACAGCCTGGGTCTTCCCAACTTTTCAACAAGGAACCCAAATTTTCAGTGTTGCCACTAAAGTTATAAACTCATATTTTCATCTAAAAAATGTCAAGAAATACCCAGATTGTGTTATGTCTCATATACAAATAATCTTTTATGCCGTTATACGTCACATAGAATTTGTAACGCAAACAATTTCTCCATACCGCTTTATCCTGGACAACTCACTCAATCTCTTATATGGAACAGAGTCCGATGTTTTTCGTCTCACTCAATAAAGTTTCGTTTCAAGATTTCCATAGGGTGTCATTTTTTCTTGAACTATTTGTCTCCAACTTCAATGTCTACTTTGTGATTCTTTGATTATATTTCACAGTATTTCTAGCTTATCTCTTATCTTTTTTTTTGTTGATTGATTGAATGGATCATCACCTTTGCACTTTGGTGAGTAACTATGTGTCCTCCCATCTCTTTCTTACACATGAAGATCTCAACCTCAGTGCACGAACTCCGTAGCATTAGCTGTTGTCCCTGATGTAATTTAGAAGATTGATAGTGAAATATATATATTTTGTATGAATTTTATAAAAAAAATTAATAATTAAGGATCAGTTTCTTCGCACATGTCCATACTTGCTTCGATCTCACCCCAAGCATGTATTTCAGTGTTTATGCTAACAACTCCCGCTCTGTGTTGGTTGGTGTATCTATTGGGTTTCTCTCATGGTTTTCCCGTCTTGTCGCACATATCGGTATGCATAACTTGCTCAGCTGAAATAGAGAATACATTTGATCTGCTTCGTTGAAATCTTCAGAGCTTTTTTTTTTTTACCCTACAGCCTTGATGATGTCGCTTGTATCCATAGAAGACCCATTCTCGATCACAGCATTGCTCGCCAGTGCATCCGTTTTCTCATTGCCCTTCACCCCAAAATGATCCGGGACAAAGATAAGTCTCTTTGTTGTCTCATTTTATATTAATTAAATTCACTGCCTTCGTACATGACTGGTCTTGACTTCTGTATCATCCTCATAGAGTCGCAGTGCATGCATGAACGTTTGCGTCTTTAGCCACTCCAGGGATTTTTTTCATTGCCATGACCTCCATAGCCATGCTGCTGGTAGTTGTCACAAATGCGCCACTTGCCTCTTTGATGACATTTCCCTCAGTTCTAGCCGTAAATGCCCATACATTCGATGTGCTGAATCACGGAACCATCAGTGTAGACAGCAGCATCTTCCTCCAATGTGTAGTCTTTTACGCTTCGACTTCTCCGTTGACTGTTGTAGGCAGCGAATCGCGTCTTTGTTTTGTTTACCGTTAATAGTCAAGTTAATGTAAATTAAAATATTGATATGTCCATTGCCATATCCCCGTTACAAGGGGAGTTGAGAAGCAACATGTGGCCAAAACCTGACAGACCTTAAGCTGACTGCCAAGTTTGTTGTCCACCATAAATTAAGCGCATGACCAGAGATCGCTGAAGAAAATATTGATATCATAAAAGTATTTCAAAAATATATTATAATGTAGGTTTGACATCCCAACTTTTCCATACATAAATACCTAGACAGAAACCAAAATACATAAATTTAGTGTAAAATACACAGCAGTGGCAACACTGTAAATGTGGAATATTTCTGCCTGCCTTTGTGGTCTTAATATAAATATCACGTGCGTGCTCTTAGTCACATGACCTGAATCACGTGGACACCTCTATATAGTTCTCCGTTGTAATTATTAGTTGGCATTGACTTGTAACTTCCCCCAACAGAACGGTTGGTGAATATTAAATATAATTTCTATGTTTTTCTGATAGCGAGATAAAATATATAAATAATATTATTTTTTTTAAGATTTAAGGATTAATTAATATATTACACGTTTATTTCATATTTTGGTAGTTATCTCAGCTCGCAATAGCTTGTGCGTTGTTAATAATTTGCATTTTAGTTTCATCTCTTGTGCTACGGACTCCATATATCATCATGTGCTCCGATCTCCTTCACAATACATCCAACAGTGTCCAGCGACTAACCTTATCAGTTCGATTCTGATTGATGAACCTTCTCATATACCTGTTGTGCTGTTCTTTTCTGGCCACTCCAATCTTTAATTTGCATTTAATTATATTCAAACGATGTCCTTGTTCCTTGCATATAATGCACACCTCTGACGTCTGCTAGCATAGATTTGCATGTTTCATTTGATTTGACCCTAGTCTCTATTTATTCTTGGATTCTCTGAAATGAGTTCTTAATTTTCATGTTTGTTGGTCTACACGCTCTGATATAACCAATAAAATGTTCGTCTTAGGTTGAAAGTAGCGTGCCTCGGCTTAAAGAGGCGTTAATTCACACTCCATATCGACCACTTGTTAACCCACTCTTTGTGATTTATTATGACAAGTCTGATGACAACACATTGGGGCTGGTTCTAGGTCTTGGCCTTCCAACAATGGCGATAACAATTCTATCAGTAATAATAGTTTACAAGTGGATCAACAAGAAAAAGATTTCTGCACCAAGACATCAAAATAGCAGAGCTAGTGGATCGGACATAGGCAGTGATTTTGATTCAAAACGGATGTTAAGAGCTAATAAGGAGAATGCTACAAATACAGTATTAGATGGTGCACGACCAGCAGCAGTAGTGCCTCCAATAGAACCATTAGAACTACAATGAAGCACAGACACTGAAAATCCGATCACATACATAGCATATAAACATGGAAGGAGCTGAGACTGACATCATCCTCAACAAGGCCCTCATAACATCTGTGTTAAGGGACCAACAAGTATTGAAGATTTTATAAATGACAAATATTATATATATTTTAAAAGACTTTTTAAGAATATACCACCACATTCCTTTCCCACAAAAATGTTTCCAACTTTAGTTGCCATTTAAGTTATCAATCAAGTTCTTTGCATTTGAAATAACCATGTATAATGTTAACACTACATTTACAATAAAAAATTTAACACAAAGTTAATGTCAATATAACACATCAACTATAAGAATCCCATTGAATACCATATAATTTAATCACCTTGAACCAAGTCCAACTGAGCACCATGCTGCACTGTTACATAGTAAAATGCGTTTTCAATGAATGCATTCTGATTAGGTGGCATTATTTTACTTTACCAAAGGCAGGTTCTTTATCTATCTTCTGCATTTATATTGCTCAAATGAAATTTGATTTTTTGATCAGATTTTAATATTTGTTTTCTCACATAACTGATGTGTCTATTATTCTTTGGTCTCCAATGTTCCCTCCTTATTTCAGTATGGGTTCAATATGGATATTCTTCCTGACTGTTGAAACCTGTCCTGAGTTACGAATCTGGCTTAAGATTTTGAGAAGTACTTTGTCGAATGGACAAATGTGTTTTATAAAAATGTGTTTCTAAAGTCTTCTGACCTTGGTGCCTTTTTCTCCGTTATATTTCTTAAATTCCTCTTCCATTCTAGCTCCAGCATGGTTGACTTTGCTGGTATGTATCCTGCCATGGTTCTTGAAGCTTAGTTTTCTCTGATCTGGACCGAGTTCTTACCTATTTATTATCTCCATCAAAATGTGGACCCTGCTATCTGTCTGATATGCACTGACCACAAGATCTGCAGTTGCCTTATCAAACACCAGCTTTTTTAGCTTTAGACAAATTTTGTTTTCTTCATCTTGATTAGGTTCCATTCTGGTAGTGTCTCCCAATTGAGTGAGTCATATCTACCCGAGTGGTTACCGGGGCCCAAATTTGGGGTGTAAAGAATGGAACCACTGTTACCTGCCATTTTCTTTCTTTCTTTCTCGAATCCTGTATGCCTCACAGCGTCAGGTCAGGAAGAGATTTCTAAAACGGGCCCTAATATGCGCTTCGTAGATAGTCTCTTTCTTCGCCTCTGTTATCTCTGAGGTCCATCTTTTGCGTGGCCAGCCTTTTTGCTTTGTACCCATTGTATCGGAGCAGCATTGCTCTTTGGGGTGCACTGTCTGATGGTAATCTGCTTACGTGACCGAACCATTTAATTTGTTGTTTCTTGATGAAGTCTAGTACTGATGTTGTACCCACTTTTTCCTGATGTCTTCATTTCTCAACCGGTCTCTTCTTGTTACACCCAGCATTCTGCGTAGACACTTCATCTCTGTTGTGACTAGTTTTCTTCTATCGTTTGTTGTCAGCGTCCAGGTTTGGCACTGGTAACATAATATGGGAAGAAAGATTGTGTTGAACATTGCTCTTTTTGTGTTCATGGTGACGTGTTTGCCTCTTAAAATTGGCGCCATTTGCCCTATCATTTGATTTGCTTTGTTGCATCTGTGTTGAATTTCATTAGTTATTCTTCCATTTGCTGAAAAATGCTCCCAGGTAGTGAAATCTGTAAGAGATGACTAAGGAGGTTTGGCTGAAATCGGATGCACATGTCCTAAATGTGTAGAAGTCTATGCGTTTAGGGCCTACCAAACCAATGTGCAACGTATACACGTTCTTGGCAAAGATCAAACATATCACAAAGAGTGATTAACATTGGTCGTAAGAACGAATGCAAAGAAAGAAGAAGAGAAGAGCGAGTATAGAAGATGCCATGTAAATAAATTATAAAAAAACCTGTTGCTAACTAACGCTTTTACAATAATATTAGAATTTATTGATTGACCGCGATTCACTATCACATGACATTGTTAATTGGATGTACACTATCTTGTTAATTCGTCATAACAGTATGACTATATTAGCCTGCATGTACATTTGTGTGTCAGATCAGATGTTCCATCGGCTACCGTTGGCGTATGACAGACTGTAACATCTGCAACTGTAACATCTGCAACTGTTTAACCCACTGCCTTGTGGAGGGGAAAGTAAACCATTATAGAAAATCCCCACAGCCTTGTGGGTCAGAACAGTTATGCAGACTTGCTCACAAATCCGGAGAGGGATCCTAGGGCAGTTGATGGTTATGTGTGTATTCCATTCCATCTTCTGGCATCCCCTGCAAACCCTGATTAATTCCAAACTTATGGACTTTGCCTTCGAGCACAATTTTTTGCAGAAAGTCTGTACACTGCTTATATATAATGTATTGTCAATTTCTCTTTCCTTTTCTCAATCATCAACCCTTATGGGGTCTCAGTGGTTAAGCCTGGTCTGGCTCCTAGCATATAAAAGGTTGCCCACCTCAGCTGTAAAGATGTCTGTGAGTTGACAGAGTGTAACCATCTCAACTTGATTTGTAATAAATCAGTTATATGAGGACTTTCATCACAGCACTATGTCCATAGGTGCTCTGATCTCAACAAATCCAGCAGTGTCCAGCGGCCAAACACACCAGTTCAATTGTATTTAATTAATTTTTTGAATATTTGGTGTGTCGTTCTTTTTGGGATGTACCAATATCGATATTTATATTAAAATTTATGTTAATTATTTTATGAATTTTCTTTATCAGATTAAAACATTCCGTAGACATGCTGCTCACATATTGTGTGTTGCTTGTGACCCTGGGACATGCTTTGGCTGGACCAGCTTTCATGAAGTTTTTCAAGATTGAAGAAAGTGATACCAAATCAAAATTGCCTGACTATTACTATGATGTGAAAGCAACTCTCCCTGAGGGACCTGCGAAAGGTGGAGTCTACAGACTATCTTATGCTGACTACCAGGAAACTTGGAAGTTGTACAAGAACAGTTATGGTAAGTGCTCGTCAAGAGCTTTTGTGACTTTTTCCATGAGAGTTTCATGTTTTTTGAATGTGTAGTGTTATCCATATATGTGTTTAGTTTAGTCGTCGGATCATTATCCCTGCACATCGAACCAATTAGTCCATAAGTGCTATGATCTCCTCAATATGTCTATTAGTGTGTGGCTACTAATGACTACGATCTCCTCAAGATATCTATTAGCGTGTGGCTACTAATGACTACGATCTCCTCAATATGTCTATTAGCGTGTGGCTACTAATGACTACGATCTCCTCAATATGTCTATTAGCGTGTGGCTACTAATGACTACGATCTCCTCAATATGTCTATTAGTGGCTACAATGACACGATCTCTAATATGTCTTAGCATGTTACTAATGACACTGATTTTGGTTTCAATTCTTCTTTGGCTACCACCATAGTGCTCTTGTCTAGCTACACCACATTTGACTTGAAATTCTTGCAGTCTGGTTAGTGTTGTAGATTCACCACTATTACTTGAATTATTTACAAATTCTATTCCCCTTGTGTAATTTAATATTTCAGCCTGGTCCATTGCTCGCCCACTTTTTTCACTTAATCCTCTCGGATCCTTGTGGAACAAACTTAATCTTCTCGGATCCTCGTGGAGCAAACTTAATCATTATATATACATCTTATATTATTATAAAGCAAAATGGGATAAAGAACACCCAAAACACAAGGACGATGGATATTACCAACTGTCCAGAAGGGACCTGACTGTAATACTTGCCCCGGACATGTCATAATAGAATGAGACACCACCTGTACACTAAATTCAAGATAGACACCAATGACCTGTGCCCCTGTGGCTTGGCGAGTATGTCAACAGAACATATCCTACAGAACTGCCCCCAGTATGCAGACCTGAGAAGAAAAGGTGGCACACTTATACCAGTGTCCAAGGCAAACTGTATAACGTGGCTGATAATCTGAGACAGACGGCTGCCTTTATTAGAGAATCCGAAATCCCAATCTAGTAAGAATGCAGAAGAATATTATTATAGTTATGATATATGTTATTATCATTCCTCATATCATTAACTCTTGAATAGGTAGTGCCGCTGCTATGTTCGACAAACAGTCAAAGGAGTGGGACAAATTAATATTCCTGACAAAGACTCAAATCTTTCGAGCCTATGTAATTAGCTCTCTTCTATAGGGCCCAGAAACATGGACAGCCTACTCGAGGCTTGAGAGGAAACTTAACATCTTTCAACTTCAATGTCTCCGTAAGATTACGAATATTAGGTGGCACGACAAGCTAACCAAGTCTGAAGTATTGCAATATGCAAACTTGCCATCTATCATGGGAATACTCAGCAGTAGAAGACTAAAGATGGCTGGACATGTGAGAAGAATGGAAAATAGCCACATACCTTAACAGGTGTTGTTCTGTGAACTTCCGGAAGGGAAGAGGCTCCAAGGCAGACCATAGCTCAGATTTAAGGATATCTGTAAGGCATTAGTGAGCCTGCCTGCCCAGCGTATTCGTAGCGCGTTGGACTACGAGTGACTAGCCCTCTGTGAGTGCGTGTTCAAATCTGCAGGCTGGCAGAAAGCCACAGGTTCCAAATACATGCAGACGTCACTACATAGCATTGGGCCAAAGGGCAAGAGCTCAAGTGCCGCTGGATCATTGAAGAAGAAGAAGACAGCATGAAGGTCAAATACAATCACTACTCCATCCCACTGTGGAGTTTGATCCAGGACCATATGCCTACTTAGCAATAGATAGAACAGCAACTCTTAACCCTTTCGCTGTTACATACTTTCCGAAGACAGAGCTAAAAATAGCTACTATTTGTTTCTAGGTCACAAACGTGAATGTATGCCTATAGTAGTGACAGTAGAAATGTATAACATGTTGACACGTCTTTGACCCAAAGAGGAGAGATAATAACAGATGTGTTAATACGTCTTTAGTAGTGAATGGGAAAAATGTCTATACTCGTCCTTTGCAGCTAAAGGGTTAATACCTTGCAGTGGCGGCTCATCATTAGGGGCCAGTGGGGCCGGGCCCCACCAAAAATAATGTATAACATGTATTTATTATTTTATGAATTAAAATATAGCAACAAAAAGCCATGATTTATCCGGGAAAAAATGTCTGGCCCCACCAACAAAAATGATCACGAGCCACCATTGATACCTTGCATAATAATCTTGTTGTTTTTTCCCCAGGCAAAGGGTATACAACTGAAGATGAGGAGAGAAAGAGATACAGTATTTTCATGGAGAATGTGAAGCTTATAGAGTACCACAACTGGAAGTACCACAATGGACACACTACCTTCTATATGGACATCAACCATTTCTCAGATCTTGTGAGTTTATTTTGGTGAAACACTTTAAAAACAAAACACTGCACATCGTCTATCTGATTCTATATGTAGTGATTCTATATGTAGTGAGCAGTGTAAGAAGTGAATTTCTTCACTTCATTTGTATCCTTTACTTGATAAAGGCCTTTTGGTCAAAACGTTGCTGTGTATTGTTTTTGTATAACCACAGTACTTTGTTTTTATGTCTCACGTCTTTTACGTACTTAGGTAGGAACGCCAATTCTTGTTCTCACGTCTGGAACATCAAGTGTGGGATTGAACCGACAACCCTCTTGTGTCCGAGTCGATAGGCAAACACTTATGCATTATGCTTATCCGGTCTACATTTTCATACCATGTGACATTGGGGAATACATTGTAAGGCCCATATTTTTCTTTGACCAACTGTACGCGATGAGTGATGTGCTCAACGTCACACATGCCGATTCTGCTCTGTATCATTTCTCTAGCACCAAATTAAAACTGGCTTGATCTCGGAATCTTTCCTCTAGGAAAATATCACACTCTAGCAGGGCTGCTGAAAGCAAAGTTTATAACTCTCTTAGCTATTGGCCACATATTGTGGAAATTCCAGAGTTTGAGACCATCTTTTAAAAAAAAAATAATCTCGGTATATACACTTTTGGACAACAGGGGACCCTGATCCTTTACCTGGAGATCTTCTTCTTCTGCATTCTCACTAGATCAGGATTTCGGATTTTCTATTAAAGGCAGCCGTCTGCCTCAGATTATCAGCCACACTATACAGTTTGTCTTGGACGCTAGTACCTGGAGATCTAAATTAGAAGTACCTCTGAAATTGGAGTAAGGTTTGCCTTAATGGTGAGAGACACCAGTGATAAGGACACCTTTACTCAAAAATCTGTCAGTCGCTATAAGTACACTTGAATTCATAGCGTGCAAACAAAAAAAATGTCATTCTGTCTGTGGGTTTCAAACCTCACAACTATCTGTCTGCAAAGGAAGTACACTAACCTCTGTACTGTTGTGTCTCATGTTGAATAGATTTTCTGTTTGTAGTTAATAGTTTTTTAGCATCCTGTATTTTCTTTTGAAACTAAAACACAGAAATCTTCTGTTGACATTAAAAAAACATATGTTTGTTTCTGCTACTCACAGACCAACGAGGAATACCGAGCTATGAATGGATTTGGTGTAAACAAAACACGCAGTACTTCCACTCAGTGTAATTCATACAATCCTTCAACCACAACAGTTCCAGACGCTGAAGACTGGAGATCCAAGGGTTATGTGACTCCCATTAAGAATCAGGTAATTTATTTAAATAAGATTTTTTTCTTTTTTTACCGAAGGATTGACTTCATTACACCGGGTTTTACCCCATATGACTTGGTCCTTCTCCGCAGAAATGCAAGCCACCTGCCAAGAGTATTGCACAAAGCATGAACTCCGTAGCTCCTGCAACAATCCTATGGGTGTCTGGAAAAAAATGCACCCATGAACAGAATGGTGCGGTCCAGATTCGAACTTACAACATTCGGCTCTCAAGGCAAAAATAAGATTGACACACATAAAGTTGGGGAAAAAGCAACAACACAAAACACTGATTAGAATTGTTGTTTCTGTGATGTGGACACTCCCACAGGTGCCATTATTCGACTTCTTCATTTTTTCCAGTTATTTTCTACTCAGAGGTGTACGTGGGTCTACTGTCCTGGGCATGTGGGTGTTTACGGTAATGAGAGAGCGGACATGCTTGTATCAACAGCATAGATTGTTATGGAGTTGAAGATGGATATGAGGGGATGTTCTTCTGTCTCTTCACGACTGTCTGTTGGATGAGGACACTAAAATAGATGTTGAATCGATCCAGCGATTTAAGCAGTTTGGAGTTACCCATTGTACAAGTAGAACTGGTTACCTGAGGGACAGAGTGAGGAGTGTGTTTAATCAGCGAGCCATGGGAACCATCGGTATGCATACTCTTCGATATCTGTTGGGGAGACAGAGCGCCTATGGGTCTGCCCGAGTGCAATAATGTCAGTTTAGTAACCAATAACCATTTTTCAGTTATAAGATCACACCTCCAATAGTGATTAATGAGTATCGTCATCACAGCACTCTGTACTAGCTCCGTAGATACTCTGATCTCCTCCCCAATACCGTTACCAGCTTATAATGACTAATTCCCCCAGTTCTGTGTTGATTAATCAAATGTTTCATGCCTCTAACAAAGTGTTACTTTAAAAAAGTCTTCAAGCCCTTCTATCCAAGGCCATCTTTTCCAGATCTCTCCACTCCCCATTTTCTTGCATTCCATTTCCAACTTCAGCCTCCAGGTGTTCCTTAATAATAATTCCTCTCGTACGTTGATACGTTACATAGAGTCTGCAAGCAATTTATCCATACCGATCTATCCTGGGCAACTCGCTCAATTTCCTCCATGGAACCGAGACTGATATTTGTTGCCTCTCTCAGCAAAGTTCGTTTCAGTGTCCCCTTAGGTCATCCTCTCTTTCTTGAACCCTTTGCATTTCACTTCAATGCTTGCTTTGATATTCCTTGGTCTTCCCTTATCTCTGTTGCCCTGGAAGTTCCATTGTGATGCTGTCAGGTCGTCTCCTCAGTGTGAGTCCCCTTATTTCTTGTTCCACCTGACATTGTCCTGCTCTATCCACAGTTCCCCTTATAAACAATCCTTCTGTATTAATGATTTGACAAATATCATAGAATGTTACTTCACATATTAATTCTGTGTCACTGAACTAATTCTTTCCGTTTTTTTTTACAGAAACAATGTGGATCTTGTTGGTCATTCAGTACCGTAAGTATTACATTTCTTTGTCATATTTCTGAATTAGTTTTGTTACAGAAGCTATCATTTACAGCAACATATTTCCCTGTTTTGTTGCAGAAGCTATCATTTACAGCAACATATATCCCTATAATGTGTCTGTGACTTAGGGGTAGTGACGATTACAATCCAAGAGTCTTAATTTTGTCTATTGTCTTTCCCCATGTGGATGACCACTCTTGCCGTTAAGCATAGGGGTTGGAGCTTTAATTTGCGTCCCAGAGCCAGATAAGTCGCTCTTGTATTATATCTGTGTTTATTTAGTGTGGTCTTGATATTGTCTATCCATCTTTTCTTGGTCTTCCCTTGGCTCTAGTACCTGATCTCTTTTATTGTATGCTGTTATTGGTGGTTGGTTAACCCAAGAATACCTGATTCAAACTCCGCGGCGGGTAGTTTGGAAGCAAATTTGTTCCTGTGGAATTTTACTACCAGTAAAAATGGACCTCATCGTTCAGAAAGCAAATGAAAACTACTGAACGTATAAGTGGCGCTTAGAAAATCAATGACTCGTTTACTATGGTTGATGGCGACGTCCTGTCATGATATTCAATTTCCCAGGACTCACTTTGCAAGACTGGTTGCTTAAAAATATATAGATGTAAAGTATTTGACACCATTTCTAGTTATACAATATAAATATGTCCGCTAGAGGATTATTTTTTTATTCCCACATCAGGCATGTTTCATAATTGCTCTGATCTCTTTCACATGTCTGTCTAAGCATGTGTTTCAGTATGTTTAGACTAACAATTCACGTTCTGTGTTGGTTGATGTATCTATTGGTATTTCTCGCATTTGCCCCGCATGGTGCCGGGTCTGCAAGGAAGCAAAGAATAGTAACACTATGACTTACACTGCATATCGTTAGAGGTGACTGAATTAGGGGCCTAGAGAAGCTACCCTAGTAAATAAAAAGTCACAGAAATAGGATTTGCTGACCTACTTGTAGGCGCTTAACTGGCACAACATATAATCACTCTTAGGCTCAGATCATATACAAATCACAAAGAGCGGTTTAACAAGTGGTCAATATGGAGCATTCGAAGAAGTTACACATAACATCAGAACGTCCAGCATCTGGAGAAAAATGGCTGTGTAAGGTAAAAGTGGTATAGATAGATAGTATATACAATGTTTTATTTAATTCCGTGTGAAATTTGCAAATCTAACCATTGTTATACATTTGTGATGTACTTGTTGTTCTCATTACATTTTTCTTCTTCTTAACCTTTCAAGTCCCAACCGAGCACAGGTCTTCAACCAACTTTTTTCCGCTCTTCCTCCTGCCACACCTACCAATTATTTTCATGTTTTTCCTATCCTTTTAATATCGGTTTCTAGCTCTCATCTCCAGGTATGTCTAGGCCTTCCCCTACTACTCTTTTCGCTGCGGGTTCCAAAACAGTGCCTGTCATGCAATGCCTTTGGTTGGTCTTCTCAATGTGGGTCCTCTCCATCGCCAGCGTCTCTTTCTTAGCTCTTTTTCCACTGGTAACTGCTTAGTTCTTTCTCGTTCGTAATCTTATCATACCATTTATGAAGGTCTGTAGTTTTCTGGTAGTTTCTTTTGTTGTCCTCCATGTTTCTGAGCCATAGAACAGTACCATTACAGTTTTAGCATAGACAAATTTTGATAAATATTTCATTACAGTTTTAGCATTGACAAATTTTGATTAATATTTCATTTCAGTTTTAGCACTGACAAATTTTGATTAATATTTCATTAGTTTTAGCACTGACAAATTTTGATTAATATTTCATTATTTACTTGACAATTTGATTATATTCATTACAGTTTTAGCACTGACAAATTTTGATTTCATTTTTCTTCCTTCAGACTGGTTCAGTGGAAGGTCAGTGGTTTAAGAAATCCGGCAAACTAATTTCCCTCTCGGAACAGCAGCTTGTGGATTGCTCTGGAAGTTATGGTGATCAAGGATGCAATGGAGGACTTATGGACTATGCCTTTGAGTACATCATCGATGTAGGTGGTTTGGAGTTGGAGTCTACATATCCATATGAAGCTCAGGTAGGCAACGGTACTAATATATAATTTTATGTTCGTGACATGATGTCTGTGTTGTCTTCTTCTTTTCTCTAATCATGTTTTGCCTCACAGCGTCAAAGAGATTTCTAGAACAGGCTTTTGTGTGCGCTTCGTAAACAATGTTGTTCACTGCCTCTGTTATCTCTGAGGTTCATCTTTTGCTTTGTATCCATTGTATACAAAGTGTAACGTTGCTCTTTGAGGCGAAACATGTAAAAACAAAGTACTGTAGTTTTACCGATAACAATACACATAAACGCTTCGACCAAAAGGCTGTTATCAAGCAAAGGATACAACAGAAATGAAGAAATTCACTTCTTACACAGCACAATACATATAGAATCAGATAATAAATTCCTAACAGTCCTAAAATGAAAATCTGTGACTAAAAACAAATAACGAAATAAATGCAAAAGACTAGGAAAACAAAGTCTGCCAAAAGTACCACCAACACGCAAGTCAGCCAGCAGCTCTAGACAAAACTAACAACAGCGACAACCTAGAATCAAACACACACCATATCTACACCGATAGTCCTTCTCAGGACTTCACAAACATAGAACACAATACTCAACAAACAGTCCTTTTTAGTACTAGTCCCAGACCACACTAAGAAAAAGCTAAGAAAAAGACCAATATGCTCCGATATAATCAAAGACATCAGTTTTTAGGTTGAAAGGGCGCACGAGCAGCAAGATGAGGCACTCAGCTCTATGGAGGTCTAACTCTTTCACTCTGAAATTTTGTTTTTAATTCCGGACTCGCATATATATGGCAATGTATACTGAATTAGCTAGTATACTGGCTTTGAGTTACTTAAAAAAAATCCCAGAGCCAGTATATCGACTCTGAGGTGTGAAAGGGTTAATCCACCACCTAACACACAAACTTGTTGATACTGACTATATTTTCTCTCTTACAGGATGACTCGTGCCGTTTTGAACAGAGCAAAACTGCAGCCACCATTAGCTCATGCTTTGATGTTGTTCCCCAAGGAAGTGAAGATGCATTGAAAGTTGCTGTTGGTAACATAGGTCCAGTCTCAGTAGCCATTGATGCCAGTAGTCCAATGTTCCAATCTTACAAGGGAGGTAAGCAAACATTGTGTATAAGTGAAAACACAATCTCGGAAAATAACTTTCCTCTTCTTTGAACACTTCATTTGTGAAAACACTCTTTTTGATTTTTATGTGATCTGAGTCTAAGAGTGGTTACGCGTTGTGCCGGTTATGCGCCTACAAGTAGCCGGCACATCCGATTTCTGCGCCGCTTTTTATTTACTAGGGTAGCTTCCTATGCCTCAACTACATGCCTCGTAGGTCGTAGAGTTATTATTCTTTGCTCGCTGTGCGAGTCTCAGCAACACATGGGCAACAAAACAAACTAACAATTTAACTAGATATTCCTCATAGCCAATAATAAAATTGAGACCATGCTGCGCTAGTTAGCACATGTTCTGGAACTTGTGGGGTTCGGGACCAGCTTGGGCCAAAAAATCTCAATGTGCACACATTATGCGGTTGAATTACAGAAAACTCTGATCCTTTACTTGGGGAATCTAAATAAATTACAAGTACTTCTGAAGTCAGAGTAAGGTTTGTCTGAATTGCGAGGGACACTGTGATAAGGATAACAAGCATTCACGCAAAAATTCACTGAAATGCGCCATATTATGGCGCCATGATTGTACTTGAGTTCATAGCGGACCAACACAAAATACAGAAAAAACCAAACTAGACATTCACTTGACAAGAACTTAACAGGGGCAGTTAAAAAGCTGTTGTGAATAGTAGAACAGGATGTTGGATAATGAAACCAAGTTCACAGCACTTCGGATAGACCTACGTGTGGGATTCATTGTTCATTTGAGGATCATCTTCTTCGCACATCAGACATGTCCATAATTGCTTGATCTCCCCAAGCATGTATTTCAGTGTGTTTAGGCTAACAACTCCCGTTCTGTGTTGATTGATGTATCTACTGGATTTTCTCTCGTGGTTTTCCCATCTTGCCGCACCTATCGGTATGCGCAACTGAGATAAAGGACACCCTTTATCTACTTCGTTGAAATTTTCAGAGCGTATGTTTTCTCTTAGAGCGTTGATGATGTCGCTTTTGTCCATAGAATACCCATTCTCGATCGTAGCATTGCCCGCCAGTGCATCCGCTCTCTCATTGCCCTTCACCCCAGCATGACATCGGGACAAAGATGAATGTAGTGTCTGGATTGTCGAGTTTTGTATTAATTGTATTCACTCTCTTCGTACATAACCGGCCTTGATCTTCTGTATCATGCTCATGGGATAAGAGAATAAAGCTAGGATAGACCTCTGAGTGTTAAGTCTGAGTTTGTATCTTCTATATCAAAGTAATATTTTTGAGGCGCACTGTCTGTTGGTGATCTGCTTATGTGGTCGAACCATTTAATTTGTTGTTTCTTGATAAAGTTCAGTACTTATGTTGTACTCACTTTTTTCCTGATGTCTTCAATTTCGAAACCGTTCTCTTCTTGATACTCCCAGCATTCTGTGTAGACACTTCATCTCTGTCGTGATTAGTTTTCTTCTATAGTTTGATGTCAGCATCCCTGTTTTGCGCAGATTAGACGCCATGATTATGCCTAAGTTGTTTGTTTGCGTACATTCTTCTGTACCATTTTGATGTCATTCTTATTGTGATGTATAATTGATCTTTGCCAAGAACCACTAGAAGTTGCTCCCCCATTAGGCCCCTACTTGTGTAGGACAGGCACATCCAAAATTTTCAGCATTAGGGAAATGTTTGACTGTCTTGCTGACAGTCAAATACTCGTGTCTAAGTATATAGCGAGCGAATGAAACAAAAAAGTGTACAGATATTTGTGTGGAGACTTAACATAATTTAAATCTTTCAGGGGTTATAACAACCAAGACTGCAGTTCAACACAGTTGGATCATGGTGTTCTGGCTGTTGGTTATGGCAACCAGAATGATCAAGATTACTGGATTGTAAAAAATAGGTGAGAGAATTTAATATTAAGGACATATTTTCTGCCAACAGGAGAGTTACACTCCAGTGGGTACCATGATACTGTGGGATGCCAGGTAACGAGAAGGCAGACAAACTAGCAATAAAGGAAGCAGAATGTGAACAAATAGATAACGAAATCACATACAGTAGAACCCACTTATCTCGACCTCGGTTAACTCGCCAACCCTATTAAGTCGACGCTTTTGAAGTGGAACCGCCAAATTCTCTCTTTGTCTTAGCATTTTCTCATCAGATATCTCGATTATTTTATGTCGCCGAACCCTAATATCTCGAGCACAAAAGAGGGCCAAATTTGCCACTTAACGTTGGTTATCTCGATCCCCATGACCATGGGTGTTAACTTATGCTACAGTAATATATACAGTCCAATATTGGCAGGTGTTGACTCATGTAAGTTTCTTTCATGGGAATGGAGATCCCATTTTGCAAGAATACGGTATTTTGATTTTTTAATTTACGTACTTGGTTCACTGCGCATGTGCTGAGTTCACGTGAGTTCCTTGTCTGAAGGATAATATGCTGTAGCTATTCTGTTTATTTTTTCCATTCTAAAAATGCCTGGAGGTGTTAAGAGAAAACTGGAGAATCAGTCAATAGAGAAAAAGTATGAAATCATACTGCAGCTAGAAAAAGGAACAAAACCGGCAGACCTCAGTCGTCAGCATGGCATTCCAGCAAACACCATTTCGGGATGGAAAAAGAAGGCAGACGTGATAAAGCAAATGTACGAGAAGTCTGTCTTTGATCCAGCAAGAAAAAACTTAGAGTGGCTGAGCACAAAGATGTCCACGATGCAGTGTTTCAATAGTTCACAAATACGGGAGAAACCATAGTAACCGCGTGTACGATACTTTTCAGAGCTGTGTCAGTTTGTATAAATAAAGGTTTGTATCGAGAATCGACAGTGGTTTTTATTTTATATTGGTAAATTTCTGCTGTTAGTTGGTGCACATATGCCTTTTGTTGTTAGCAAACATGTATGTACATTTTTATAGCATGCCGATCGCTTCATCAAACAAATAACACGTGCAGGTACATTCTCATTTATTAACGCACATCATGTACATAAAGAAATTTCAAGCACATGTTAATATTTTGCCGCCATATTGGTTTTCGTTTATCTCGATCATCGGTTATCCCGACGCTTTTGGCAAACCCTAGGCCGACGACATAACCGGTTCTACTGTACTTTGAACAAAAAGAGCTATCGTGGACATCAGAAAAGAACCTAAACTATCCAACGATGACTACCACACACTCGACAGACTATCATCTTCCGACTCGTGATAGGACATTACAGACTGAACAAACACCTACACAGGCTACGATTGTGCCCATCCCCTCTGTGGCACCACTGATCAAACCACAGAACATGTCCTGCAAGACTGTCCTCCGTATGTCCTCCCTAGAAAGGAATGCTGGTCCTACAACCCAACACTACTTACAAAACTGTGGCACCAGAGATGAGCTCCAGACAAGTCGAACGTGTCTAATCATCAAAACAGCGATTGCAAATAAGAAGAAAAAGGATAGATATAGTGAGATTTATTAGATACATTAAATAAGTTGTGCACATTGTGCATCATATAACTTTGTGCGCTTGTAGATAACAGATCTCTGTGTATCAAGAAAAGACTGGTTTAGGAATGAAGTAAAAGGACCCTTTTATACCTAGATATATATTGGATAATATGGTCACTCATATCGTGCCCAGGCTCGCAAGGGAAGAAAAGAATAGTACCACTGTGACCTACACTGCATGTCGTTAGAGACGACTGAGGTAGGGGCCTAGGGAAGTTACCCTAGTAAATCTTCTTTGCTTTCGTTCTTCGACAATTTAATCACCCTTTGTGATATATTTGATCTTTGCCAAGAACGTGTATACGTTGCACATTGGTTTGGTAGGCCCTAAACGCATAGACTTCTACATGTTTAGGACATGTGCATCCGATTTCAGCCAAACCTAGTAAATAAAAGTGGCGCAGAAATTAGATATGCTGACCTACTTGTGGATACATAACTGGCTCTTAGTCTCAGATCACATACAAATCAGACAGAGTGGTCTGCAAGAGCGTTCTATGAAGCGTTCGAAAAATATAACATAACTTTACGATTTTACAAACAAAAACCGCACTTTAATGTACCACATCCAGAGTTATACTTTAGCATGTAGTCATATCTGATTAGTTATAGGGAGACAGTCAAAGCCGACTCATATTATGACCATTGAGTTGTTTGTATGTGTTGATTCCTCCCCGCCAATAATGTCTGACACATTCCATTTATGAGGACATCTTTTTTTTGAGGTTGTTCTCTAGAAAGTTGCAGTCCCCTGCTGACGCGATCTGTCTTACCGGGTTTGTCTGGAGTCGTCCTACTCTAGATGGCTTCAGCCTTCTGCTGCTGGGCTCACTAACCCAGGCTTTTATGCAGGGTGTGCTCCCAGCACACTGTAGTTTAATCCCATATACTTAAGGGAAAGTGTCATAGAAGTAGAAAAGACAAGAAAAAGATGTCCTCCTCAAGGGAGAGAGGACAAGTGCTATTTGTTCCATAGCTGGGGGATGGGTTGGTTGCAGCCAGAGTATTTACCACTCGCCGGTGGGTTCTGCGCTGTCACCTAACGAAGCCCCATCCTGCTCCCCGCCTTTTGGTCTGGCCTTTCACCTTCAGTCTGTTCGGCTTGGTTAGACCTGCCAGGGCTCCCGCCGACATAGCCTGAAAGTACATATAGGCACACAAACCCTCCAACCGCAATAAGGTAGGCTAATATGGAGGGAGACTCATATTATGATTTACATCAATTTCCACTATAATCAATAACTGTATGTTTTCTTCCAGTTGGAGTACATCTTGGGGAGACAAGGGTTACATCTATATGTCACGTAACAAGAGCAACCAATGTGGTATAGCCACCCAAGCCAGCTTCCCAGAAGTGTAACAACCTGATTTCTTTCTTCAACTTTACACTTAACATTGGCTTGTGCCTTCTTTGAATAATATGTTTAAATCTTCTTTTATTTTTACACTTCATAGCATATGTTGAGATTTGTCCAATTAAGGAAAAAAATAATCACAGCTGGCTGCCCCCCCAAAAATCAAATAAATATATATACTTATTTTTGCGAACAAGCAATAATGAGATGTCAATAATGTTTGATATCAATGCAAACAGTAAAGTCTATTTGTCTTAATAATATTATTTTTCATTCAATAAATATTGTGCCATTTTCGCATCGAAGGTTGGCTTTAATGGCTGCTCTTTGGCAAATTCTGTCTCTTACCCTGTTTGTACACTTTACCAGACTATTGCCTGTCCACCTTCTGATGTTTCCCTCCCATTTGTACTGTTGTCTTCCCCATGCTCTCCTACCTTCCCTTTTAAGATTGTTTTCAACAATGTGCGAGGGTAGCATCTAGCCAAGCGGATTAGAGCGTGGACTCGACTCCAGGTTTGATCCCAGGTACGGTCAAGGAGTTTTTTCTCTGAGACCTAAAGAGAAACCTAAAGAGAATGATCATAATCCGAACATTTTCGCGTTCACTACACTAGTGATGTGGCCATTCAATTCCTCAGGCTCATGTTCCCTCTGTCCCAATCGCCATAAAATATGGTATTACAGGCAGTAAAGACGTTTTTTTGGAGCTGTTGTTAGTTCCGTATCTTAAGTCCGTTACTGATGCAGTCGCTTCATCTTTTGCGTGGTCTTCTTCATGCTCTGTACTCATGATACTTTTTCAGTGTGTCTCGCTGTGGCAGACAATACCAGGGCATTCTTATCAGGTCTCCAAACCATTTAATCTGTTGTTCTTTTATGAATTGCATGACTGGTTTCACACCCAGTCTTCTGAATTTTTCATTTCTAGTTTGGTCTTATTGTCACTCCTGCAGCTCTTCTAAGGCACCTCATCTCAGTCGTTCCATACAGCAAGGATAAATATATATAGCACCATGATACTAATCTTACCATGTAATAAATGTTATGTGGGTCAATATGTTTAGTATTCTGACATTATAAATGTATCACAATAGATGTGGTTGCATCCAGGCAGAGAAATTAGTACAATAGATCTGATTGACTTCAAGATAGAAAATAGATCTAGGAAAGGAAATAGATCTGATTGTTTTATGGAATAATTTACAACTTACAAACACATGCAGATATTGCAACATAGTATTGGACTGAAGGACTAGAGCCCAAGTGCAGCTGTGTCATTGAAGAAGAAGATCTGATGGGAAATATGTCCCAATATATTTGTCATTGCAAACAAGATTAAAAATTTGTCACAATATATTTGTCATTGCAAACGAGATTAAAATTTGTCACAATATATTTGATTGCAAACGAGATTAAAATTTGTCACAATATATTTGATTGCACACAAGATTAAAATTTGTCACAATATATTTGTCATTTCAAACAAGATTAAAAATCTGTCACAATATATTTGATTGCGAACGAGATTAAAATTTGTCACAATATATTTGATTGCAAATGAGATTAAAATTTGTCACAATATATTTGATTGCAAACGAGATTAAAATCATTCAAAATAGATTTGATTAGCTCATATCGATACCATAGGTTATAGACTCCATATTGGTTTAATTTTTGTTGCACAACACTGCCGATGTTTGGTTTCTTATTTCCGCACCATCATCTTTCAACTTCGGATCCATATGAAAGTTTACCAAAAAAAAATCAGACAGATTATCAAAGAAGGTTCATGAAATTTTGTACGTGTTTTAATTGCACATTTTTTGTACATGTGAAAAGCAAAATCCGTGTGAAAAAAGTATATTGAAACCTGTTTTGTAGAAATGTGGAAGTTGCTGCATTAAGCTTCTGTATTGTACATGCTTCTTCTAATATGCATAGTTTTTTTATTTACTAAGAAAAAATGTAGTATTAGATGATATATTTTTCTTGACTGTTCTAGTAGTTTATATTATATATCATTTTTTTAGTAGTTATATTTGTCATGCAACTTTTACAAAAATGTGCGCGCTTTTTTTGTGTATATTGACTTCCTTTTGTAGTAACTGTTTCTCAGTGTTGGAGACCTGTTCTGTTTATAGTATACAGGGTGTGTTTAGTTTAGTTGGTAGAATTTAGTTTATAACTGCTCTCATGTTTTCATACTCTGTGACTCCATGAGCATGACTTGTTAAGTTGAAACAGAAATGGTGAGACGAAACTAGTTGGAGGTACTGGTACAGACAGTGATCAGAGAAATCACCTTCATTGTTGTCCCTGGGCATGCAGGAATCAAAGGTAATGAACAAGCTGATAGATTGGCTGGCATGGCTATAATATCAGAGGGAGCTGTAATGGACCAAAATTACATGCTTAACGCACCAAGTCTTTCTGAAAAGAGTAGTTTCACGGTTGTGATTCCCAGTCACTGACCAGATTGAGAGAGAAGGCTGTCAATGTTGGTACAGCCCGAAAATAATGACATACCAAATATGCAAAACAGATTGATTAATCATCAAATTAGGTTGCTGGATTTGTTTTGAACAGGGATCAGAACAGCTATGGACCCTGGAAACACAAGCGTAACAATGAATAACAATTTCGAGGTATTTGTAAGTTTAGACCTTTTACACAGATCTCACAGCAAACTCTATATGCAATGATGTCTCACATTTGATGATATTTATAGTGTTTTAATTTGTACATCTTTGTTTAAACAAATGAAAACATCGTTGTATGCACAAACAGTTATATGTTGTGGCTTCTTTTTTTCCCTACATTCAAATAGTGAAATATGCAACTGTTTACAAAAAAAAAAAGAATAAGATTATTACTAAGAGGTTAAATGGATGTATTTGTGTTGTTTTTTTTTCTAAAAGGAAATGAACCAAGCAACCAAAACTTTTGTTATTTCTTTTATTTTGTGTTTGTTTGTTCTTATTGACCAAGTTTGTGATCTGTGTGGTTTGTGCTGAGAATGTATGTTGCATGCCCCTTAGGCCGCTGCAGCATGTAGGACAGACACATCTGAATTTTAGCCCGCCCGTGTGGTGCCGAGGCCCGCAAGGGAAGCAAAGAATAGTACCACTGCGACCTACAAGACATCTAGTAAGAGGTGATTGATGTAAGACCTAGGGAAGCTACCCATGTAAATAAAAAAAGCATTGCAGAAATCGGATGTGCTGGCCTACTTGTAGGCGCATAGCTGGCACAAAGTACAGTTGCCCGTAGGATCAATCTCCTGTCAAACCACTTTGTCTTACCATCCAACATCTCTCTCTTCCTTTCCTGTATTTTAGTCACTACCACCAAATGTTCCATAAGAACCAATGATTGCCTGATTCTGTTGATCAGGTTTTGCCGTGTGCAGGCCTATTTTAATACCTCATTATTTGTTCCCTTCGCTGTCCATGGGCTTTTCAGCATTCTTCTGTAAGACCACATCTCTGCGGCTTCCAGTCATAGCTGAAGTATATACCACAGTGGTAGTCTTCTCCTGCGATTGAATAGACATTGCATCACTCCGGGCAGACCCATAGTTACTCAGTCCCCTCCAACAGATGTAGAAGGGTATGCATACTGAGGATTCCTGTGGCTTGCTGGTTAAACACTTCTTTCTCTGCCCTTCATGCATCCATCAATAATTGTACAACATATAATTCCAAACCTTAAATACCTGGAGAAGAAAGCTGGAGACTTATCAAAAGGATAAGAAGATGTGGAAAGAATTGGAAGGGATGGCAAGAGAGAGGAAGACCTTTGGGAGTTGAAAGGTGAAGAAAAAAGTGCCTTTGAACATGCACACACAAGATCATTACAAGGATTCTACGGTCGCTAATCTGCCTCAGAGATTTTGCCATGTAGTAAGAATGTCAGACTTACCATCACAAGGGTGGCCAAAACTTACTGTGGGAAGAGGTCAGCACAAACGGGAAAGCACAAATCATAGGAATTATATCCTACAGAACTGCCCCAGTATGCAGACTTGCGAAGAAAGAGGTGGCCCACTTACACTAGCGTCCAAGACAAACTGTATGGCGTGGCTGATAATCTGAGGCAGACGGCTGCCTTTATTAGAGAATCCGAAATCCCAATCTAGTGAGAATGCAGAAGAAGAAACATTCATACAGAAATGCAACAAATACACAAAGAATAAATTTATGTTCAAATTAATTTTTAATATCAAATATTTTTTTAGTACCAAACGCATTCCGACACAATAATCTGTTTACATTTTGATGATTTATCAATCACATTGGGTTGTCGTATCACACAATTTGGGAATCATTGGTGTATGGGGGAATGTGTTAATTGTTATAAACAAACTTTTATAACGAACGTATATTGTACATAATATGCAGATAATTTGTGGTGAGATTGATTGATTGACAGGACATCATTGCACTTCGCGGTGAGTAACCATGTGTGCTCCGATCTCTTTCTTACACAAGATGATCTCATCGGCAGTGCACGAACTCCGCAGCACTGGCGAGGGTCCCCGATGTAATGAAGACCGTGAAAATATTTTCTAGGAATTTTATTTAAAAAAATCTTTGTAATGAATTTTGTCAGGCAGCAGCTATTCAGCCTGCTCTACTCAATTTTTTAAATTGCCAAATGTTTTTTTACGTGCTCAACCTGAAGAGAGGATCTACATTTTACAGTCCACCTTTGATAGGACTAGGAACTCGACCTCACCAACACTATCAAGGATCTCTGAAAAAATATCCAGATGGCTCCATGAGGGAGCGAAGTGAGTACTTTTGGAACGAAAGGCGCATACCTAACCTCTACGCCACAGAGCCACCACCCCACATGATGTGGCGAGATCATTTTTACAAAGGATTATCAAGTACTATATTTACTCAATGTTTTTGCATGGTTCAGAAACATGGACAATGAACAAGTATTTGGCAGACAGAATTAATGTCTTTGAGATGTGGACATACAGAAGAATATCTCTATTGTATGCAAAGAAAAACAGAGAAATTGTAGAAAAATATAATAATGAAGAATTACTATAGGAAATCTTCTTTGCGTTCGTTCTTTACGACCAATTTTAATCACTATTTGTAATATGTTTGATCATTGCCAAGAACGTGTATACGGTGCATATTGGTTTAGTAGGCCCCTAAACACATAGACTTCTACACATTTAGGACACATGCATTCGATTTCAGCCAAACCTCCTTAGTCGCCTCTTATGACATGCATGGCAGGTAACAGTGGTTCTATTCTTTACACCCCAAATTTGGGCCCGGTAACCACTCTGGCAATCAGTTCTTATTTTAATTTCCTTCATCCCATTTCCATCTGTTGGTAGTGAACCAAGACATTCAAAACTTTTCCCATTTTCTACTTTCCGTTGATAAAATTCCTCTTACGGAACTGAAAGATGCTATACTATTCTTAGGAAACTATTCAAAAAATGATCAGAGATTGGGAACATGACTGTTGAAGCTCTATGCTTCATGAAGAGCGGAAAGGAATAAGTCGAGCAAGTCATATTCATCAGAACATTGGAAGAAAAGTTTGAAGAATGATGAGCAAGAGAAAGACTGACAATAGGGACAGAAACAACAAGAAATTAACAAATTACAGACTGGCAGAATGCAACATAATAACAAAAGACGGGGAATGTTGGAGTTCTATAGCAGCCAACGTTTGATGTGGAGAGGGTACTTGATGATGAATATTACAAACAACAATTATAGTCTCTGATGAAGGCAATGTGCATCTATGATAATGGTAATATAATCACTATGCTTGTTGACCTTCTGATGTTGCTGTGGTGTTTGCAATTGTTGGAGTAAAGGCTGCTGATGTACTTGAATGATCTGGTAAAGATGTTGCTGTGGTTTCTGGCTTCTTTGGCAGAAGAATGTTTGGTAGCAGTTTGCATGTTGTGACTGTATCGAAGAGATCTTGCAGGTTGAAGCAGTCATTGGTCATCAGTCTCATATTGTGACTAACATCCTGTTTATGTAAGATATAGGACAAGTATCATTGGTTGTAGGAAGATATGAATGGAACTGATAAGAAAACAAAGATCAGAATACTAAGAGCATGCATATTCCCAGCGGCAACGTATGGGCGTGAAGCATGGACATTTAACAAGGCAGTGGACAAATATATATGTGCTTTCGAATATAAGTGTTACAGAAGAGTCCTCTGTATATCTTGGACAGAGAAGAGAACAAATAGATCTATCCAGAAAGAACTCAATATCAAAGAATACTGGCTAATGCTACAAATACGAAAGAGAAAATTGAGATATTTTGGACATATAAAAAGACATAAAGGGCTGGAGAAGACCATCATGGAAGCAGGCATACCGGTAAAGAGAAGAAGACCATGGAGAAGATGGATTCAGGATGTAACTGATGGTTTGAACATGACAGCTGCAGAGGCAGGACATCTGGCCTATGAGAGAGAGAAATTCCGGAGGACTGTTGGGGTGGCAAAGTTCGCTCAGGACAAGCTATTTGATGATGATGAGGAAGATATGAAATGATGGACTGGAATATAAGTTTACTACAACTATTTATCTTAAGACTACTGAACACCACTATATGTGGTGTTTGTAAATTGGTGTCCAACACAAGCGTCACATAGTGTGGCACCTGGACTTCTAAAGGTTAATATTGGTTGTAGACCACCAGCACACAAACAGGCGTGTTCACACATGGCTCAGCTACAGATGCTATCAGGAAGGGAGGCAGCGGAATCTACATCACTCACCCCCAAGGAAACACAGAAACACACTCTCTGGCAGCAGGAGAAACATGCACTAACTTTAGAGGCAACAGCCCTTGTAGCCATAGAGATTCTCAACGACCAGCAGGTGTCAGCAAAAAATATTGCCGTCTTTAGTGATTCAAGATCAGTTCTTCAGGCCATCTCATGTCTCAAACAAGACAAGCTCATTCAGAACATACATCAAAAATTCTGAACTGGTCTTACAGTGCTCACTGTGGCATACCAGGAAATGAAAAGGCTGACAAACTTGCAAGGGCTGCAGGGAGCCTAACACAACACCACCCAACACAAAGCTTTACAGAAGCAAAGACTCTCCTGGAACCATCCAGGAAAATGATGTGAAGAAAAACAAATGGAGGATACAACCCAGAGCATGACAGTATAAATACACTAAACAGAAAAGCACAGTCTTCATACTTAGAACAGGACACTGCAGTTTCAGAGCACACCTCCACAGAATGGGTCTTAGGGACCCGGCAGCCTGCACCTGTAGAGCACCTAAGCAGTCCCCAGAGCACATCCTGCAAGACTGCCCCAGTCTGAGCAGTGTGAGAATGAAGATCTGGTAAACAGAAACAACACTACAAAACAAACTACGGGGGGCCGGTGAAGACCTCAAGCACACCGTTCTGTTTATGACACATACCGGAGTAGTCGCAGAGCAGAAGTTGATCGCAGAAGAAGAAGAATTGGTTGTAGAAAGATATCTTAGAATTTTCCATATCTACCACTTGTTAACCACTCTGTGTGATTTGTATGTGATCTGAGTCTAAGAGCAATTGTACGTTGTGCCAGTTATGCGCCTACAAGTAGATCAGCACATCCGATTTCTACGAATGTTTTTTTATTTACTAGGGTAGTTTCCCTAGGTTCTACATCAGTCACCTCTTACGACATGTCTTGCAGGATGCAGTGGTACTATTCTTTGCTTCCCTTCCGGGCATCAAACGGACGGTATAAAGATATAAGAACAATAACAATTTACCACTTCCCTAGCATTTACAATTCTGCAATTCAGCAACTGGAAGCCTTTTAAGCAGCTGATGGTCTGACATGCAAAGGACATGACATTACAAGAAAAGTCTTCAAAGTCAAGTGTGGTGTAGTTAGACAAGAGCACTATACTGGTAGCCAAAGAAGAATAGTAAACCAACACAGAACCAGGGTCGTTAGTCGCCACACACTGAGAGACATACTTAGGGGGAGATCGGAGCAGTTATGGACTAATTGGTTCTCTCTCGCGCGATCACCGTCCAGACCGGTGTAGCAAATCTCCCCATAAATTCTATTCATGTGGAAATCTGATTCATGCAGCCTTAGCACTGGTGTGTTTTACGTCACATCTTCAGCAACATTTGGAGCTCTGATGCTTATCCGTCGGCGATGTGTCTGGTTTCAGCCAGCGGTTACTCATTAATTCTGTAGCCATCTAGTGTTTTTTTACGGTGTAGGGTAGCTAGCCCCACTTCCTTAGTCGCCTCTTACGACATGCGTGGCAGGCAACAGTGGTTCCATTCTTGACACCCCAATTTGGGCCCCGGTAACCACTCGGATGGGACTAATTGGCTAAGTGATGATGATCTGACAACTAAACTAAACAACAAAAGTCAACAATAACAAACCTGAAGAGATACTTGTGATTTAGACAATTGTTGGCTACAATTTGCAATGTCCTTGGCAGCTGATAAATATGTTTGGCTAACTAGTCCATTTGCATTGTTACATAAAGATAGATTGCTCTCCCCTGGTCAATCAAAAAAAGCATGTGTTAAATTTGCAATAAAGTAAGAATAATAACGAAACATTTCAAATATTATCTTACTTATGTGTGGTTAAGCCCTTGCCTGTGAGTGAAGGTTTGAATCCGGACCGCTGTTCTATTCCAGAGCGCATTTTTTCTAGAGAACCCTAGGATTGTTGCCGGAGTTATGGATTTCATGCAATACTCTCGGCAGGTGTCGAACCGTTCTGCTGAGAGGGAACCAAGCCACTTGGAGTAAAATGCGATGCAATGAAGTCAATCCCTCGACTTCAAATGTGAAATTGATTTTGGAAATATTGGCCACACTAACAGTCCTTCAGAATATCTCTCTCATAGGCAAAATGTCCTGCCTCTGCAGGCAAAATGTCCCACCTCTGCAGGCAAAATGTCCCACCTCTGCAGCCGTCATGCTGAAATCATCAGTTGCATCCTGAATCCATCTTCATCATTGTCTTCATCTTTGCTGGGATGATTTCATTCCTAATTGTCTTCTCCAATCCTTCATGTATTTTTTATGTATCCAAAATACTTCAATTCTCTCTTTCTTATTTGCAGCATCAGCTTTGATTTGAAGTTCTTTATGTGGAGATTTATTTGTTTCCTTTTCTGTCCATGATATATAGAGAACTCTTCTGTAATACTTATATTCAAAAGTACACATGTGTTTTAAATGCCTTATGTAATGCGATAGACATCATGGCACATTGGGCTTTTCCATGCATGCTCTGTCCTCTTCTGCAGCAGCCATCCCAAAGTCCACAGTATGCATTAGAAGTTGATTACTATATTTTATCTCTCTACCACAAAGACGACACTGTCTTGCAGGTCCAAACTTAACTCCTAATTCTCACACCGTTCAGTATCCGAGACTCACCTATATCACTTAGATGAGCGCGTACCGCATTGATGACATCGGCTTTATCCATACTTCTGCCCACTTGAGTCGGAGCATTGTTTGCAAGAAAATTGTTCGTGACCCTCTAGTCCAGCATGGCCAGCCAAGTCAGTGTCTTGTTAAATGTCCATGCTTCAAACCCATAAGTTGCCACTGAATATGCACGCAATTAGTAATCTGATCTTTATTTTCCTATCAGTCCCTTTAGATCTAGAAAGATCATTGTATGACAACAGGTTCCTTACATATTTTACAAATGAAACTGGGTAAATCGGAGCCATCTGTCATCTGAAAAATATTCCACTTCAACTGGGGATTAAACCAAGATAATTTATCTAGGCCGTAGGTTCCAAAACTTTTTCGGGCTACCGCCCACTTTGCGAGACATACATTTTGTAACACCCTCTCCTCTCCACCATTATAAAAGTTTCCCTCGTTCAAGAAATTTAATATTTTCGATGTAAATAGGAACTAATGATACATTACTGTTTATGCCGTTAAATTATTGAAAAAGTAGTGGTCAGTATGTGCTTCATCTTGAACACAGTTATTCAATCGCAAAATCACGAAAATAATTTATTTAAAAATATATATTATTAATTTCTTCCATAAGGAGCCACCGACCCCTAGATCGCCTGAATGCCCCCAAAATGCTTCTGAACCCACTATCGCCCTCCTAGAAGGCTTCAGCGCCCACTTTAGGAACCTATGATCTAGATAGTAAGGGCACTAACCACTATACTACCTTAGCCCTTGATATAAATTGATAATGAAGAAATATTGGAATTGCTAATTTTTCATTTTTACAATGAATAGAAAAGTACAGCCTATCATTACTATAGGTTTAGTATAATCATAAATAGTTATATTCTGTATCTATCTCAATTACTTCAACAGCGTGGTAGACAGTAGTCTTAATAGTGATAGATTGAGTCGTGTTGCGGCTTCTGGGAAATCAATATCATGTGTGCTGCCCTCTGGATGATACGAGTTAGAGATCCCTGTTCTCATTAGTTTTACTTTAGATGGAACAATTTATAATACTGAAATCCTGAGATAATTAAAAGTAAGCATAAAATAAAAACTATTATGAGGGAACAAATTCTTTAGCAAGAAAACAAAAAGCAGAAAAGAAATATTTTTTTATTTTCACTTTTGTTTTGTCAGCTGAAGATGCACTTCCTACGTACTTGAAATTATACACTTGTTTTTCGCCCATATGGTGCGGGGCCGCAAAGGAAGCAAAGAACAGTACCACTGTGATCTACAAAGCGACTTGTTCTAGGGAAGATACCCTAGTATAAAAAGCATCACAGAAATTGGATGTGCTGGCCTACTTGTAGGGGCATAACTAGCACAGTGTATAATCGCTCTTAGGCTCAGATCACATACAAATCACAAAGAGTGGTTAACAAGTAGTCAATATGGAACGTTCGAAGAAGAAAGGCAGTGTAGGGCAGGAGGGACAAAAGCCAGAGAAATTTAATGGGCCGCATGGTTGGTGCAGTCACCGCGAAACTGTTACGGTTAGGATTTTTTCTTTATGCCCCAGACAGAAAAAAACTCCTTGACTTTACCGGGATCGAACCGGGTCCCCAAAATGGGAGATACATACTACCAGATGCTCCTCTTAGTATAGTAGGTATGTTAAAAAGTATTTTAAAAAACGAGTCATCACACAAAAACAAATGAACTCTAATAAACAAAACACAAGTTATAAATTACTTACACAATTTTCTGTTTAGAACACTGAAACAGAAGATCATAAAGATACAATAAAACTGAATCAAACATGCAACAACAAAGATGACAAAAACAAACATAAGATCAAGTTTGATAAAACTAGGGCAGTGGTTTCCAAACTTTTATAACACAAGGGTCATATTATTTTTGTGTACTAGCCCAAGTTTGATATAGCTAGAGCAGTGATTCTCAAGCTTTTGGGACACAAGGAACATAGTATTTTTGTGTGGATTTTTAATGGTCCAGTTGATACAGTTAGGCAGTGGTTCCCAAATTTTTGTGAGCAAGGATCATAATCATGTTCGTCCGAGTGGTTAAAGGGGCCCACAACTGGGGTGTAAAGAATAGAATCACTGTTACCTGCCACGCATGTCGTGAGAGGCGACTAAGGAGGTTTAGCTGAAATCGGATGCATGTGTCCTAAATGTGTAGAAGCCTATGCGTTTAGGGACCTACCAAACCAATGTGCAACGTATACACGTTCTTGGCAAAGATCAAACATATCACAAAGAGTGATTAAAATTGGTTGTAAAAACGAGCAGAAGAAGATTATCATGTTGTGTGGATATTTTACTAGTCCAAGTTAGATAAGGTACGAGCAGTGGTCCCCAAACTTTTGTGACACAAGGGACATATTAATTTTGTATGGGTTTTTTACTAGTCCAAGTTAGATAAGGTAAGAGCAGTGGTTCCCAAACTTTTTGTGAGCGCTTAAGGGACATATTAATTTTGTGTGAGTTTTAAACTGGTCAGAGTTTAATATGGCTAGAGGAATGGTTCCCAAACTTCTGTGAAACAATGATCATATTCTTCTTCTGTTTTCTCACTAGATTGGGATTTCGGATTATCTAATAAAGGCAGCTGTCTGCCTTAGATTATCAGCCATGCCATACAGTTTGTCTTGGATGCTAGTGTAAGTGGGCCACCTATTTCTTCTCAAGTGCATACTGGGGGCAGTTCTGTAGGATATAATTCCTATGATTTCTGCTTCCCGTTTGTGCCAACCTCTTCCAGCAGTAAGTTTTGGCCACCCTCGTGATGGTAGGTCTGACATTCTTACTGCGTAGCTAAATCTCAGAGGCAGATTGCACCGTAGAATCCGTTATCCATTCCTCATTGTGAGGGATCGTTGCACCATACGGCCTGGTGCATCCATTTTCTGCAAGCATTTGTTTCGGTTAGCATTCCTAGGGACACATGCATCCGGTTTAGCAAACCTCCTTAGTCGACCTCTTAACTCTTTCACCTAATTTGCGCCCTGCTACCACGGGCAAGAGTCCGTTGCCTTTCGCACACTGCGCCATGAGTTGCTTCCCTATAAAGTCTTTCTAGTTTTACTTCTACTGGTTTACTTATACTACTTTTCAACCTTGTTATTCTATTGAGGTGTCCAGTTTTCTTCAATTTAGTATATAATAATATATATGTTTATTTATTGCTGAGTAGTTGGATCGTAATTAAAAATTTTTTTTTTACTTCCCTTGAATTAACTGCTTAAAAATTGAGAAAATAAATGGGCGTGAAAGAGTTAAGACATGCGTGGCAGGTAACAGTGGTTCTATTCTTTACACCCCAAATTTGGGCCCCGGTAACCACTCGGGGCAATGATCATATGACATTTTCTTTAGGGTTAGTTTTACTGACCCAAGTTTGAAATCAGCTAGATGATGTAAAAGGAATAAAAAATAATAAAAAGAATACACTAAGATATGTGCAAATTGACACAAAGTTTGTAATAGGACGCATTAAACAAAATATTAATCTTGTAAAAGATAAAAAAAGTGAAAAAATTTGTAAAAGTTAAGCAATAAATCGATCAAATTTAATGTTCAATTTAATGGAGTAAGTTCTTAGTAGCAAAACCTCATATCTCTGAGTCTTTCCGTCTTTGTTCCTATTCATCAGTCTGTCTAAGTTGGTCTGCTTTTATCCTTTAATCTGTCTAGCCTCATCTGGTTCCTATCTTTCAGTATGTCTAGCCTGGACTGGTTCATATCCCTCAGTTATTTTTGCACAATTATTTTCTACGAAATCCTCTCGCAAGTCAATACAGTTTTACCAATGTCTCACTAGTCTTTGACATTCGTCCACAAAAAACAACTTTTTTTTTTAAAACCATTTCCTCACTTCAAATTTCACCTCTTTATCACAGCTGAAGTGTTGGCCCTTCAAGTGTTTCTTTAGTTTTGGGATCAGGTGGAAATTTATAGAAGCCAGGTTTGGCTATGCATTTAAATGTGGCAGCACGAAAAAGTCCAGGTGTTGAAATGCATCCCTTGCTGCTGCACTAGTGTGAGACATGGTGTTGTCTTGCGTTATAGTTTTGAGGACGTGTTTCATTTTTTATTTTAGTTTGCCCAGTTTTTTCTTTTTCTTAATTTTTTTCTGATCCAGAAGCACTTGAGCTTTCAGCTCTTCAGCTCGGTGCCACAAATACCATAAATCTGGAGAACCTGTGGCTTTTCTGCCAGCCCGCAGGATTGAGCCGCACCCACAGGTGGCTTGTCACCTAGTCGTCCAACGTGCTACGAGCTAGCTGGGCAGGCGGGCATTTTTTCCCTTCTTTTTAATGCAGTAACAGTTTCAATGTAATGTTCAGAGTTTTTTTGTGGTTCCTTTTCCCAGAATGTTTACAAGAACAACTCAATGAAAATAGAAAAAAAACCAGTCAACGTGGTCTCAGCCGTGGGCTGAGTTTTGAATTTCTTGGCTGTGTTGATTACTTATTCCAGTATTCTCTATCTTTTAAATGAGTTACCCAGCATCGTACTGTATTCACATCAACATAATGATCACAATAAATGGCTTGCATACGTCTGTGAATGTGTATTGCAGGAACATGTTCTGCTGGTGAGAATTCAATAACAGTCCACAGTTTGAACCTCACGTCTCTACACTCCTCGATTTGAATGTGCACTGACATTTCGCATTTTCCATACTATGTTTTTTAATTATAATATTTTCATATTATAATAAAATTCCTACAAAACACACATCGTCAAAAATTAAATTGGGGACCCTCGCTGGTGTTACAGAGTTTGTGCACTGTTGCTGAGATCTTCCTGTGTAAGAAAGAGATTGGAGCACACATGGTTACTCACCCAAGTGCAATGATGATGTTCCTATCTTCCTGTGTAAGAAAGAGATTGGAGCACACATGGTTTTTCATTAAGTGCAATAATGATGGTCCTATTAATCGAAGCATATTTTGTTATAAAAAATGTTAACTTGTGTACATACTTATCATATTTCGGACGTCCAGCTTGTTTAGAAGACAATGTTGGAACCCCAGTAATATCATCTAGCGATTCATACAAGGAGGAATGCTCACTTACTGAAAGAAAAATCAAAACAATTAGAATCAATAAGTTTTTACTCGCTGTTGACCTACTTTCAAGACCTGAAATGTAAACTTAGCTTTAGGACAAGATGATGAATGGAAGACTACAGATCCGAGGTGATCAGACCGGACCAGATCAAATATGGAGAAAATTTGGACAAGGTAGTGATAAAACTGAATAAACGAGCGATATGGATGACGACAGGTATATGGCAGTTTGAAATTAGCTATGAAAACTTATCAAAATGAAAAATAACTATCAATGTTTCAACCAAGGGTTAAGGGACACATGAGTGTACTAAGTGATTGTATTCTTTATGATAATTTCTAGTAAAAAATAATTAAACGCAATTCAGGCAAGCTTTACTCTGACTTCAAAGATAGCGATGGGTGATGTGGTCAACATCATGCCAGCCACCTTTACATCCAATCGCTTTTCTGGTACCCAACTCAGGATGGGTCGACCTAAGAGCCATTATGGTAAAAAAAACCCATTCCCACTGTGGAATTGAATCTGGATCACAAGTCTAAGAAACAAGTGCACTAACCACTATACTAATGTGGCTCACACTATAATTATATATATGTATATCTACATCTTTTTTCCACATTTATTTGGTTCTGTCAAGTGGATCAATTCAGAAAAGTGAAAGCATGAAATAAACGCTCACAATGTAAATGTGGAATCTCTTTCTTTGAAGAGTTGGCACTTGTGTCAATTTCCTCCTCATCTGATTCAGGCGCCTCCCCATCAACAACCATTGATCTAGGCTCTTCCTGAAATAAATGAATAGGTTTAGTAAACCTGTTTTGGAATAAAATATTTAGACATAGTGCTCAATGATTCATTTTTCCGAGCGTGTTGTCGGGAGCAAAGAATAGTAACACTGTGACCTACAAGGCATGTCGTAAAAGGCGACTGAGGTTAGGGCCTAGGGATTCTACACAAATAAATAAAAAACGTCACAAAAATCGGATGTGCTGGCATACTTGTAGGCACATAACTGGCACAACGTACAATCACTTTTGGGTTCAGGTCACATAGAATAGTTTAACAAGTGGTCGATATGAAGCATTCGAAGAAGAAGATTCACTGATTTCTATTTTTTCCATTTCTTGTACCCCCGCTATGAATTCAGGCGTATTCATGGAACCTAATAAAGGCACCTCTAACCGATTTTTGCGTGAGCGCTAGCTGTTCTTGCCACCAGTGTCTTTCGTCAGTCAGACGAGTCTTACTAAAACTTCAAAAGTACTTTTAATTTAGATCTCTAAGTGATGGATTAGGGCCTGTAATCCAACTGCACTCCATGTCCCCACTGAGAACTAATTTGTTTTTGGACGAAAGCTGGATTCGAACCCCAGAATTTCCACAGCAGTGGTCACTAGACTAGAGTTTTATCAGCTTCACTATAGTCTGCGTCTGTGAGAGTCTGTAGTTTAAGTGGTAGTGAACTCGATCACAACCCAAGCGCACCTGGTACAAACTCCGTGGCGGCAAGTTTGGAAGCAGCTTAGTTCCCTTGGATTTTTACAAACAGTAAAAGTAGACCTCACCATTCAGAAAGCTATGGCAAACTATTGAACATATAAGTGGTGCCTAGAAAATAAGACTCATTTACTGCTGTTGATGGCTACGTCCTGTACAGGATATGCCAGGTCTTTCATTTTGCATAGCCTACACAATTTATTCTTGATTGTGGTCAGTCATAATGCTATATGTTCAGTTTGTGCCTCAGCTCTGTACACCTTGACTAGATTTCTTCTTCTGTTTCAGAGATCAATTTTCTATTTATGTTTTCTGGACACCTGGCAAAAATGCCCTGGTATAGACTACCACATAGAGCCACACATAAAAAGTAAAACGAGTACAGAGCAAGACCACGCAAAGTTGGAGTACGCATCAAGGACAGTCTTAAGAAAATGAAAAATAACTTATAAAGTGACTTAGAACAAGCATGCTCAAGATCACTACATTCACTAGATCACTACAAATGTAAGCCATATTTTCTCAATTTTTGTAACATAAAGCTGACAGGGTATGTTGTGTATGGTAGTTTCTACGCTCAGTTTACAAGTCTGTCTCACAAACTTTACGCTTAATGTAAATCTGACTTACTTTTCCAGATTGGAATAATTATGAGCAATATAAGTATGCCACATTACTCTTGTCACCTTAACTTTTGATGTATTTACATCCTGTATTATTCCATTGGTAGCGTCTGTGGCATAGGGGATAGTGACTATGTCTATTAACCCCGACGTTCTGATTTTGAATCACGATACGGACAATTTGGTTGCAAATTGTTTCACATGATTTTACTAAAGGCGAAGACACCACCCGTTCAGAAAGCATTGGCAAACTACTGAATGTAATTATGCCTAGAAAAATTACAAACAGTGTTAAAAAGCTGGGGTTGATTTGCAAAGTCCTGTAAAAGATATGCAATTTACTTTTTATTATTCCATCTCTACACGTCTCTATGGTCAGTGTATCATTTGATGTAGCTTGATGATTGCTAGTCTGGTATCTTACATTTACAGACCCTATCTGATAGTGATGTACTGTTTAAGGCTTTCACAAAGCAGAAAAAGGACTCGTAATTAAAAATTAAGATATTTACATTTTAAACAAGGTCCATTATCAGCAATGAGTACCTAAACTATCCAACGATGACTACCACACACTCGATAGACAAGGACAGACTATCAGCTTCGGACTCGGGATAGGTCATAACAGACTGAACAAACACCTATACAGGCTACAATTGTCCCCATCCCCTCTGTGTCCATGTGGCACCGCTGAGCAAAGCACATAACATGTCCTGCAAGACTGTCCCCTGTATGTCATCCCTAGAAATGAATGCTGACCCTACAACCCAACACTACATTCAAAACTACATGGCACCAGAGATGAGCTCCAGACAACAATCGACTTTATCATACGAACGCGTCTAACGGTATAATCATTAAAATAGCAATCGCAAAGAAGAACAAGAAGCAACGAATTATGGTAGTAATAGTTAATCATGACACAGTCATACAAAGAAGACGAACAAGCACAGAAAACTAAGTTATTTCAATTTAGAAATTCGTACTGGAATCGTCTCCATCTCATGTGGTATAAACATGCCAGCAGACAGATCCTCAGATTAGTATGTGTCGTGAAGTCTGTTAATTAAATCACTTTAACAAAACAAAAAGCAATAACAACAAAGAAAGCATGACGCGCTGAACAGAGCTCGTCATGGACAGACAGTTCCAGTACGTACACACCGACACTACATTAGTTTAGTACATGACAGATCAAACACGAGGTGTTTATAAACTAATAATACTAACATCGTATTCTTCATCGTCCTCATCTGATTCCGAAGCTTCACCCTGTACTACAGTCTTATACTTCGTGTCCATACTGTAACAATTTTCTGAATTAATATTATTTTTAATTCTCGCTTGAGTGAGTCTAGTGTCTCTGGTAGAGATTGAAACTAAACAAAATCATGTGACCTGCTAAACTTGGGTTTGTCCAAATTCCGGATTCGGACAAATGTTGGAACGGTTCAGAAGAAACGGAACTTTCACAATTTAGAATGTGTGTGTGCTTTGCGAAAAAGGCAGAAAAATTGGATGTCCAGATGAACATTATTGAATAAACCTATTTAAACAAAATTGTTTAATTTAGGTAAATGATAACAAAGTCCCCACAGGGAAACAGTGAAACGAATTTACTGAGAGGGGCGAGAAATATCCGTCTCAATTTCATAACAGAGGTTAATAAGCGAGTTGACTACGACAAAGCGGTATGGAGAAATTACTTGCGTGCTCTATACCGGTACGAGAGGATTATATATATAAATTATAAAGTGCCAGTATTAAATTCAGTGGCGACTCGTTTTTAAGGGCCGGACGCGTATTTATTATTTTATCAATTATTTGTTCATAATTATTACTTTTAACGTGATACTGATTAGCTTTGAAAGTTAAATATATAACGCTAACATATCATATACAGTCTGAAATTCAGCATCATTCCTCCCTAATTAGCATACTTCACACATTTCCAGTGCTCTATTTCTATAGGACCAGTATAAATGTGGTCTATTTAGACCGTCTTTTAACATAGTGACCTATCTCTCGACTGGTTATTTAACACAGACAAGTATGTGATATTGATTCATTCAGTAGGGACATTCTTACGCGGCCAAGCTGGTGCACAAGTAAACGGTTCCTTGTAGGTCGCAGTGTTACTATTCTTTGCTCCCCTTGTAAACCCCGGCAACACACATGCGAATCTTCTCTCAATCCTCGTTTCAGTTTGGAATATCCTCATTGCACTTCAGACATGTTCATCGGTGCTCCGATCTCATTCGCAATATCTCCAACAGCGTCTAGCAACTAACCGTACCAGTTCGATTTTGATTGACGAGCCTACTCAGATACCTGTTGTGTTGTTCTTTTCTGGCCACTCAAATCTTTAATACAAGCTATTGCAATCTAGCAGTTGACATGGATTGGTTTAAGTGAAAATCCTCTCTGCAGCCGCACTCAATAAGAGTCTCCAGTATGCCAAATCTATCAATTGACTGACCCCATAATATTGTTGTAGAGTCAGCCAGCCTGTCTGCTCTCTCATTGCCGTACTGTTTACTTAACATACTAAAATTAAAGTATCATCATCAAGTAGCTTATTCTTTCCGGAACTCGGCTCCCATGACAGCAGACCTAAAATGCTCTGTTTCTGTGCACATTGACCGTCATCAGCAGCAGTCATTCTCAGATTGTCAATGACATCTTGAAGCCATTGTCTTCTAGGTCTTCCTCTCATTCTTCTTCCAGGCATCATTCCCTCCAAAATTATCTTCTCTAGGCACTCATGTCGTTTGATATGTCCGAAATATTTAATTTCCCTTGATGTTATGCTCTTTAATAACTACTTTTCTTTAATATCAAGCTGTTGCAGAACAGAAGCGTTTGTTCTTTTCTCTGTCCATAATATTCTAAGTACTCTTCTGTAGCATTTGTATTCAAAGACATTAATGATCTTCACCACCGTTTTGTCAATGGTCCATGTCTCCCAACCATATGTTGCCAAGAAAAAAACAAACACAGGCTCTTAACTAAATTAAAGCATACTGTACAGTAATGAAAAAACCACGGCCAACTTTAGCTTAAGATCAACTAGCTCAAGTAGAACTTCCCAGAAATCATCCTTCTTGATTTTTATGTGCTATTCCCTTCAGATAGCACATACTTGGATTCAGGTTCGTATGTTAGTATCAATTTTTTGTCATCTTTAGAATTTTATTTTAGTCTATTAAGTGTTCGGTGTCTGTATGTGTTATCTTGATAAAAGCCTATGGACGAAACGTCGAGTACTGTTTATTTTGATATTTAATCATTAATTTTTGTAATCGTATATAATACTGCAATTTGCATGTCTTTTGTCAGTAACTTCCAGAAATCATCCTTCGTACGCCACAAGACATGTGGTTGGGGATCTAATTACTGGAAAAACTTTCCCTAGAGAGTTCAGTGTCTTGGACCCTGCAGCAAGAGCTCATAGGCATTCTCTGAGTAGGAGAGTTCAAAACTCATGACAATACCCCTCACACTGACAACCTTTGAATGTTTTGGACGTGGAAAAAACCCACTATAGAGACCAATCTCCCCCACGTCACACACAAGAGGTTGGAGCCCACTTGGTTATTCACCAAAGTGCAATGATCATGTTCGAATCAATCAATAAACACACACAAAGTCCTGGACGAGAGAATGAGGTTGACAAACAGCGCAACTTTTCCTCACTTTAACATCCCAAATTTTACAGTACGCAAGCTACAGATTCATACAACTACCATACGTCTGAAGTTGTTGTCATCATAGCTTGCGATGGACGACTGTTACGATTAAACACACACCTGTTACATAGAAAAACGAATGAAATATCGCATTTGTGTTTTCAATAAACATCAAACAAACATCGCATTATCACTGAACAATAAACTACGCCTCTGAATTCATGAAAGTACACCAAGCGTACTGGGTACAACATCAGTACTAGACTTCATCAGAAACAACAAATTAAATGGTTCGGTCACGTAAGCAGATTACCATCAGACAGTGCACCCCAAAGAGCAATGCTGCTCCGATACAATGGGTACAAAGCAAAGGCCGGCCCGCAAAGATGGACCTCAGAGATAACAGAGGCGTCGAAAGAGACTATCTACGAAGCGCATACTATTAACAAATCTCTTCTGACTGAAAAGCATTTTTGAAACATAAAAAACGATTTCAGAAAATAAAAGGAAAGAAAGACACCAAGCGTACAGTATCTTTCAATTTGCTGACATCAATTTGCTAACAGTTACAGTCCAAGAACAAAACAAAAACGGGGAAAAATTCAGCTGACTTATTCATTCATTACTTGAATCTCGTATTTCTTCCACATAGAGCAGAGTTTCCCAAACTGGTCGTGGTTACTCACAGGAGGTCCTGAAGCACATGAAGAAATATTCTGATCTTTGACATTTCAAACAGAAAAATAAACTATAAAAATATGTATAAAAACAGTGGTAAACTAGTTCCGATACGAAATCAAAGGACCCGGACTATACTGGAGTCTAAATGTCTGACAGGACCAAATTAAAGATCATTTGAAGTTTCCTGTTGTCTGATATATTGGAGCCAGTTTGATTGTTGGTGTGGTGTAATAATAACTCCATCGCTAGAAGAATGAAATTTAACTAAGTAATTGACTGAAGCGATCTTGGAATAGATAGGATAAATAATGTTGGCGTGCATTGGATTTTGCTACAATACATTTTGGCTGAGCTTCAGAATGGATCGCTGGCTGAAATTGAAACGCAAATGTACTGATGCAAGTGGCTAATGATGGCCCGTCTTGTTCAAGGCAAAAAGAAACCTCTTCCTGTTTATTAAAATGTTAGGTCGCAGATATTGTTTACTATTGTAACACACAGATAATTAATTCCTGTCCATTTTCACATATAGAAACTTTTATGTTCCGCGGCAGAAAAATCTATTTAAAAGAGGGTCTGCGGTAATTCCAAATTTGGGAACCGCTGACCTAGAGTAACTTCCCTTCTCTGACACAGCATTATTTGTTTTTATGTAGCGTGTAGTACGGTTGCTCTGTAATAATCGGATAGTAACCTTGATTTAATGATACACCGATGATGAAAATAATGCCACGATAACAGAGATCTTAACGATAGTGACAATACGATAACGAGTTTATGTTTGTGGCGCTCAGGTAGAGTTTTAAAAACTTGTCTTTTTTAAAAACCTTCCACCTCAGACAGGAAATCCGACACCGTTATTTTAGGTGCTCTATGGTTGAATTGTTGAGTATGGCGTCTGCCAGATATTATCCAAGTTAACAAGTAGTAATTAATAAAGTATAGCTAGCACAAATAACGATCACCCATACTACTAGAGCAGCGCAAGACAAAAACAGAAAACCGTGGCACAGAACAACAACCCGGTAACAAACAGTGTGACGACAAAAGAAGAAAAAAAAAAACTTGCTAAAGACACATAGATGTTACACAAAAATAATATTATTAAAAAAAAATATAATAAAAATTGTTTTACCATTGCTTGTATAGTAACTGATTTTTATTTGTTTCCTAAAAGTAAGTTAATGTTTTTATTTAAAAAATAATCATATTATAAGCATAGGCACATATACGTTAATGCAAAGGAAGGGCTGAAAAATGGCTTTTTGATACAACTTTGTGATTAAAAAACAACAACCGCCGAGTGGTTACCGGGCCCAAATTTGGCGTGTAATGAATAGAACCACTGTTACCTGCCACGCATGTCGTAAGAGGCGACTAAGGAGGTTTGGCTGAAATCGGATGCACATGTCCTAAACATGTAGAAGTCTATGCGTTTAGGGGCCTACCAAACCAATGTGTAACGTATACACGTTCTTGGCAACGATCAAACATATCACAAGAGTGATTAAAATTGGTCGTAAAGAATGAACGCAAAGAAGAAGAATAAGAAAAATCAACTGTTGTTACAGTCTGTAATACCGTTTTTAGGGTACACGATTTTGAGGAATTTAATGGTCGCTTAGCTAGTGCAGTCGTCATGCAAACTTTTCAGGGTAAGATTTTTCTTTAATGCCTTCAGCAGAAAACAATCCATGGCTTTACCGTTGATTGAACACGGGTCGCCCGCATGAGAGACACGCTCTAATCCATTCGGTCAGATGCTAATCCAAACATTGTGATTGACTGCTACTACGCCCGTGTGGTTCCTGGACCCTCAAAGGAAGCAAAGAATAGTACCACTGCGACATACAAGGCATGTCGTAAGAGACGACTGATGTAGAGATGGCCGAGAAGCTACCTAGTAAATAAAAAGCATCGCAGAAATCGGATGTGCTAGCCTGCTTGTAGGCGAATAAATGGCACAACGTACAATCGTTCTTAGGCTTGGATCACATACAAATCACACAGAGTGGTTAACAAGTGATCTGTATAGAGTGTTCGAAGAAGGAAGCTAATAGCTCAATACATGGAATGGAGCTGTAACTGAAATCTGATCTGAAACTACTCTTCTTTATTGTTACCTTTTAAAACTCTTTCTCCCCACCCTTTTCCCACCCCGGACAAATTTATGTAAACCCCATAATTTTAAACAAAAAGGAAAAAAAATCATTATCACTTTGTTCATATCTTCTTCTTCTTCTTCTTCTTCTTCTTCTTCTTCTTCTTCTTCTTCTTCTTCTTCTTCTTCTACTTCTTCTTCTTCTTCTTCTTCTTCTTCTTCTTCTTCTTCTTCTTCTTCTTCTTCTTCTTCTTCTTCTTCTTCTTCTTCTTCTTTCTTCTTCTTCTTCTTCTTCTTCTTCTTCTTTCTTCTTCTTCTTCTTTTTTTTCTTCTTCTTCTTCTTCTTCTTCTTTCTTCTTCTTCTTTCTTCTTCTTCTTTTTCTTCTTCTTCTTCTTCTTCTTCTTCTTCTTCTTCTTCTTCTTCTTCTTTCTTCTTCTTCTTTCTTCTTCTTGAAGTAGGGTGCCATTCTTGATGGTAAACTATTGAAGTAGGACAGTCGTAGGTATATTGAAGTAGGGTGCCATTTTTGATGGTAAACTCATCCAAAGAGAGATGTGATAATTTATTAAAAGAGCATTTGTTGGTTTATGGTCCTACAATTCCCATTCTCTCAAGATGACTGATGATCCATAACATATGGTAATAATATACAAACTCAATGTTTGATGGCATGCGACATGTTTATTGACTTATAAGCATAAACGCTTTCTTGAGAACACGTCCATCATGTGTCAATTGTTTATGTTGTCTCTTATTTTCTCACTGTCCTTAGCAACCGTTACTAAATCGTCACTTTTTTTACTACACAAAAGCGTCATGTCTCGTAGTTATGTGTTGTACTTCTGCATAGAGAGTACAACACATAGTCTCAACTATTAAATAATCTAATTATACTACACTAACTAATCTGGCTAACTGTCCATTCCTCCGCTGCCATCTGGGGAACTATGACACCCCCTGGAGACCTCGCCATCGCCCCGACGGCGAAATTCCAAGAAAAAAAATCGCACAGGTAGTATTCAGTAGGGTGATTAGAGTGGTGAGCTAAAAGGAACAAGTCACCTCACGTGTTAACGTGGCTCCACGACAACTAACTATAACAGCCAACCATGGTCGAAAAAAAGAAAATCCTGACGGGATCTCAGGAAGACCCAAGTTGAATGAGCAAATGGGAACTAGTCACCACACGTCGTTGAACGTGACTCATCAACTGGTCATAAGTGACCATGGTTAACAAAAACAGTAACCCCTCTGTGCTCTTGTGCTGAAACCAAGTAATAGAAATTAATCAGCATAATTATAATTAATCTGGAAAATATGCGCCTATGATTCCGACGTCGACCCAACAGCATAACACTTGGCCAATGTGAGGTGGCTGTACTGGGACATCCATTCCTCACATGAGGTAGTATTGATTTGATGGCAGCTTGCATCAGTATGTCACTATCACTATGTCTTTCTTGCATGTCAGAGTCTTGTCACATTATCTGAAATCTCAAACAAAAAAAAACAAGTTACAAATCGAAAAAAAAGAAAAAAAACATATATATAACGTTAACTTTTCACGTTATATATCCTCATCGATTAATATCAACCAACCCCAATGCCCAGGGAAATAATGAAATTCAACATATGACCAACAATCATGGAACAACTTATACATGATGCCCAATTGCTAACATCATATATTTATATTAACCAACCCCCAATCCCGGGGCATAAATAATCCCGGAATCCAAAATACTCGGATCGACACCCATATAACCATATCCAGCAATGAACGGTGAAAAGTTAATGTTTGCCATCAACATCAACCGACCTCTGTGATATAATTATAATCAGCCTCCTGTGCAGAGGAAGGGATCCTAACGATAACCTCAATGCTCCCTTTCTCTCATCTTAGAACCGCAATGAAAGAAGTTCACCACGTCGTCATAATAAACAGCCATATCACAATAAAAAAAAACAATGCAAATATTTTTCACAGAATCTCCAACCATGTGGGGGTGATATAATATAACCCACCTGGGCTATTGATCATCCACCCTCAACCCCAAAGAATATATCCAAACAGTATGCAAATTCAATTTTGTAATACTCTTCACCAAGGAATCGCTATCATAATTACTAATACCCAAGTCGCATCTATGTTAAATAACAATTTTTATACTCTCATCCATTTTCTGCCAACCAATGTCCAAGACATTTTCATTATCCCAATAAATTTTCACATCTCTTGATGTGGCGGCCAGATATCATCAGCCGAGATTGGCTCGCATCATTAATGGGGACTATAACATAATAGCCCGATTGAACATCGGGTGTCTGTACTACTCGGTACACCTGTTGGGAATAAAGGTTTCCTAATTTATTGACACCCCTACTATGGTCTATTCGCCTGCGTACCATACTATCCAAGGGTATAATATCAAATTTTCCTTGTTTAATATCTGCTTGTTTATGGAGACCAGCCAACCTGTCGTGACCCCCTTTATGAGCCTCCGTTAATCTCTTTTTAGGACAGACCAAATAGTCTTTCTCTGCATCGTCAGGATGAAATAAATCTTCGATGATAAAATTTATAGGTAATTGAGGATGTCTACCAAAGAGTAAAAAGTATGGTGACCACCCAGTAGAAGTATGGGGAGTAATATTGTACCCTAACACTATATTTGGTACATGTCTAGACCATTCCACTTTATCAGACTCCTCTAATGAACGGAGCATAGCTAACAATGTCCTATTAAACCTTTCACATATGGCATTCCCTCATGGATTATATGTGGTGGTCTTGGATTTTTATCCCATACCTTTGACAGAGTTCAAGAACAATGGAGGACTCAAACCCTTTTCCTTGGTCCAAGTGAAATTTACTGGGTATCCCAAAGTCTGGGATCCATCTACTCTGTATGACTTCTGCCACTGTTTTTGCAGTTTGGTCAATAAGGGTAAGCGACCACATACTTAGTAACACATCAGTCATAATCAAGATATGTTTAAACCCATAGGCATCTCTTGGAAGTTCAACAAAATCCATGGCAACCATCTCCAACGGACGGTTGGCTACAATATGACCGTAGGTAGTTGTAATCTTCTTTAGGGGTTTAGACATATTACAAATGGAACAAGATTTCACCAAATTATTGACATCCCCATTCATTCCACACCAAAAAAATCGAGATTTTAATAATGCCAATGTCCTATCACGCCCTTGATGACCGATTTCATGAATAGCAGCCAATACAATCGGTCTTAAGACGTGAGGAACAATAATTTTTAATCCATCACACTCATTATCCTCATCCCTTCTAATACAAAGTATTCCTCTTCGAATGCACAACTTATCATGATGTGACCACAGTCTCTTAGCTTCGGAATCACCAGGTCGTGCCCACTGGGCATCTGTTTCCATAGCTTTTAGTACTACCTGAAAGCACCAAGTCCTGTTGCTGCAATTGTTGTATTTCTTTCAAACTATAAGTGACATGTTGTTTCTTTGCAGTAGTTCCCATCATCTCTACAGTCAAATCACGACTGTAAGAAGGTGTTAAAACAGCAAGGTTGATTCCAATATCCTCATCTTCAGACAAGGCATCGTAATGCGTTTCGTCCTGCGTCTCGGGCAGGGGATACCGTGATAAAAAATCGGCATTTTTGTTTAATGTACCTTTACGATGTTTGATTTCGTAATCAAACACAGCCAACTGAGATAGCCACCTTTGTTCAATGGCCCCAAGATGCGCCTTATTTGAAAAAGTCAAACCCTTATTATCAGTAAAAACAGTCACCTTGTTACCTAATAGATAGGAACGAAACTTTTCGGTTATAGCCCATTTCAAACCCAACAATTCCAGTTTAAAACTGCTCTTTATGTTTTTCTCTTCTCTGCGGAGAGTCCGACTGGCATAAGCTATTACTTTACATTGAGAATCCTGCTGTTGGCCTTAACACAGCTCCTAGACCACTGAAAGACGCATCAATGCCCCAAGATAAATGGACTGCCAAAATCGGGAATCCCAGAATGGGTGCAGAAATCAATTTAGATTGAAGATCTCGAAAAGAACTTTCACAATCACTACTCCAATGAAACTTAGACAGGCAATGGTTACATGTCTTTTCGATCCACAGGATAAACCAGAAGAATGGCATTCATTTACCAAATCCAATAGAGGTTTGGCAATCTGTGAGAATCGGAGTATAAATTTTCTATAATACCCCGCCATGCCCAGAAAGGCCCTCACTTGCTTTACGCTAGTGGGTATGCTAAGATTCTGTATGGATGATACTTTGGATTGCTGGGTAGTGATGCCATTTCCTGAAATAGTATGACCTAAGAAATCAACAGAATCCCTGCAAAAAACACATTTATTAGGGTTAACTTTTAGACCTATAGATCTTATCCTTTCCAGCACATTACCTAAACGAATCAAATGGTCATCAAAGTCTGTTGAAAAAATCAGCATATCATCTAAATATACTAGTAAAGATTTAAACATAAAATCCGACATTGAGTTTTGCATTAGGCGTTGAAAAGTGCCCGCAGAATTGGTCAATCCCATTGGCATTCTTGTATATTCATACAATCCAAAAGGTGTACAAAATGCCGTTTTATCTATATCCTCCTGTTTCATTGCCACTTGGTAGTACCCACTGGTTAAATCCAGAGTGGTAAACAACCTTGCACCATTCAGAGTCAAGTAGTCGTCAATGCGAGTAAAGGGGGACGCATCCTTAATAGTCTTTTTGTTCAATGCACGATAATCTACACAGAGGCGCAAAGTCCCGTTCTTCTTCTTTACTAATACTACTGGCGCAGCCCAGGGGCTGACGCTCTCCCGGATAACCTGTTTCTGTAGGAGATCCGCAATATGGTTCTGCACCTCTGTATAGAATGCAGGCGGAATCCGCCTGTATGGCAACAATAAGGGTTGGTATCCTGTAACGGATTTCGTGCTGAACTTTGTCAGCAACCAACATCAAAATCATTATACGAAAATACATCATCATATCTACTCAATAGGGACAACATTGCAGCTTTTTGATTAGGAGATCCATGCATCCTACTCAGATCGAATCGGCTTGATCCAATGTTTACGTTCGACGGCCCAGAATCCACACTTTTCACCAACAGAAACTGCACATTCCACCGAGTTCATAGAGACGACATTAAAATATACATCATTAGAAAAATCAATTTCACAAATATTTCCTACAACTGTCCCATTGGAAAGGAAAACATCTTCATTTGCAATATTCAAAACATGAATAGCACAAATTCCTCTATTTAAATCAGTAACAGTATTGCAACACACAATACCCTTTCGAAGCAAAGAACGGTTGGATTCAAAAATGACCTGGCGACCCATACTATTCCCACCTTTAACTCGAACCCATATCACTCCCAGTGAACTAGCTTTAATATGCGACTTCTTTCCCTTAGCAGACCAAATAAAGGCTGGAAGAAGACAGTACCACTTTATCAGGTACGGACTGGATAGAAGGACCTAGTTGGTCAAACAACTGCAGACGGCTAAGAATATTCGTCCCAATAATAGCATTATAATCACCACTATTATGAGATGGGGTATCTTTAAAGACATAGAATCCACAATTCGTAAGATAAGTATTATAAAGTTCAATATTGACAATAACATGCCCTAAGTAAGGTATATGAAGTCCATTTGCAGCTTTTAGCTGTACCCAATTACCCTATTTAGACAGAATCTGGAAAATACAAGCGAAAGGCACTTTCAGTCAGGCAAACCTGAGACCAGTGTCAATAAGACACCTAAACACATTTCCTTTATCCACATATCCTGCAGTAGTTTGTCCCCTACCATCTTTTGTTCCGGGCCCTGTTGTCTGGCACCCAGGGTCGTGCCCCTCCCTGGTGGCGCCCATTTAACATAGCAACCCTACATGTTTGTGCCCATGACCATCCAAGCCATCGCGAGCAGCGGGCGTGGAGGATATCCTCATCTCCACCTGGAAGCGGGGTATAGTTACTAAAACCAGGGCGCACGGGGTAATCAGGACGGTGGCCGCCAGGAGGCTCATTCACATTCCTGACCATCCTGGACTCTAGGTTGTCCACACGCCGCCCCAAACGTCAAATTCCTGGAATCCATCCCAGGGATGGGATTGGACTCCCAGCGCAGTGCAGCGTCACGGCATTGCAGGAATGTGGTAGATGGGACATCCGCCACCCTATCCACCAGCATGTTGGAACATAATTTGTCCCTAAGGGACGCAAGAAAGTGATCTCTCAGGTTACTGGCATCCAGGGGGACCGTCCCCTGCTGAACCTGGGCCTTGGTCACCTTCGCAAACAACTCAGCCAGGCGATGGGAGAAGTCAAGGCATGATTCTCCATCACCTTGTGACGAAGCAAAGAACGCAGATAGTAGTGCATGTGTCGACCTGTTATCCCCAAACACACGCAGGAGACTGGTTAATAGAGTTTCAGGGTCTCTGGAAGACATCATTTGGATCTCTAGTTCGCCGCGAACTGAGTCCGAGACATACTCGAATAGCGTATCAATTCTGTCTTGGCCTTCCAGCCCATAGTAACGCCAATAATGGCGTATGTCCCTTGCGAATTCTTCTATAGAAGGCCCATCTCGCGCTCCAAACGACCGCAGGGGCCTGCAGGGAGGACGAGGGAAGTTCCATGGGGCTGGAGTCATTGTTGGTACCTCAGGGAACGCATCCCTGACCGGAACCGAAGGATCAGACAGGGCAGTGACAGGTTGTGATGGCCCTGGAGGCGCAACCTCCAGCAGGGCATCTTCACATCCCCTGCCCCTCTAGTGTTCCTATGAGACATCAATATTTCAAAATTTGAATCACACAATTGCAATAGAATTATAGTAATACCAATGTTGTGTTGAACGTGTATAAATGCTATAAATTTACGCGACCTGAAACACAAATATGCATAATGATGGAATAAATTTAGGTATCAATAGCTGTAGACATAATATTTAGAAATAATTCAGTTAGTAAAAACGCAGGGAAACAGTAAATAGAAATAGAAATATATACTTACGCAGTATATATCAAGTGTATGGACTCATAAATAATCACATATTCATCAAAATTCAGTTTTCCTCCAAGTAGTACAATCGTCAAAAACAATCGTATGGTAATCAATGTTCAATTATCTTCCAAGCAGGATAGTTGTTACAACAATATGCACAGTCCCAAAAATAAGACAAGACATCACCCAGCATGGGCAGGCAATGACAAATGAAAGACAACTCGAACAACCGTAGGGTCCCGTGACAGAAGAACCTGACCTTCTCTGAGGGAAGGTCAAATAGGACGGGCGTTGAGTCCTATAAAGAATTATATATCAAAAAGGACAGGCGTTGGGTCCCGTGAAGAATTATATATATCAAAAGGACAGGCGTAGGGTCCTATGAAGAATTATATATATCGAAAGGACAGGCGTTGGGTCCTATGAAAAATTATATATATCAAAAGGACAGGCGTAGAGTCCTATGAAAAATTATATATCAAAGGACAGGCGTAGGGTCTTTAAATTATATATATCGAAAGGACAGGCGTTGGGTCCTATGATAAAGTATATATATAAAAAAGGACAGGCGTCGGGTCTATGAAAAAACATATATCACAGGACAGGCGTTGGGTCCTATGAAGAAATATATATATCAAAAGGACAGGCGTAGAGTCCTATGAAGAATGATATATATCGAAAGGACAGGCGTTGGGTCCTATGAAAAATTATATATCAAAGGACAGGCGTTGGGTCCTATGAAAAATCATGTATAAAAGGACAGGCGTTGGGTCCTATGAAGAATTATATATATCGAATTGGTAGTGGTATACACATTTATAAAAAAAAACTTACTGTTCTGGTCCACGAATGTATCCCCATTTTCATGACACCATTGAAATAGGGTGCCATTCTTGATGGTAAACTATTGAAGTAGGACAGTCGTAGGTATATTGAAGTAGGGTGCCATTTTTGATGGTAAACTCATCCAAAGAGAGATGTGATAATTTATTAAAAGAGCATTTGTTGGTTTATGGTCCTACAATTCCCATTCTCTCAAGATGACTGATGATCCATAACATATGGTAATAATATACAAACTCAATGTTTGATGGCATGCGACATGTTTATTGACTTATAAGCATAAACGCTCTTGCTTAAGAACACGTCCATCATGTGTCAATTGTTTATGTTGTCTCTTATTTTCTCACTGTCCTTAGCAACCGTTACTAAATCGTCACTATTTTACTACACAAAAGCGTCATGTCTCGTAGTTATGTGTTGTACTTCTGCATAGAGAGTACAACACATAGTCTCAACTATTAAATAATCTAATTATACTACACTAACTAATCTGGCTAACTGTCCATTCCTCCGCTGCCATCTGGGGAACTATGACATTCTTCTTCTTCTTCTTCTTCTTCTTCTTCTTCTTCTTCTTCTTCTTCTTCTTCTTCTTCTTCTTCTTCTTCTTCTTCTTCTTCTTCTTCTTCTTCTTCTTCTTCTTCTTCTTCTTCTTCTTCTTCTTCTTCTTCTTCTTCTTCTTCTTCTTCTTCTTCTTCTTCTTCTTCTTCTTCTTCTTCTTCTTCTTCTTCTTCTTCTTCTTCTTCTTCTTCTTCTTCTTCTTCTTCTTCTTCTTCTTCTTCTTCTTCTTCTTCTTCTTCTTCTTCTTCTTCTTCTTCTTCTTCTTCTTCTTCTTCTTCTTCTTCTTCTTCTTCTTCTTCTTCTTCTTCTTCTTCTTCTTCTTCTTCTTCTTCTTCTTCTTCTTCTTCTTCTTCTTCTTCTTCTTCTTCTTCTTCTTCTTCTTCTTCTTCTTCTTCTTCTTCTTCTTCTTCTTCTTCTTCTTCTTCTTCTTCTTCTTCTTCTTCTTCTTCTTCTTCTTCTTCTTCTTCTTCTTCTTCTTCTTCTTCTTCTTCTTCTTCTTCTTCTTCTTCTTCTTCTTCTTCTTCTTCTTCTTCTTCTTCTTCTTCTTCTTCTTCTTCTTCTTCTTCTTCTTCTTCTTCTTCTTCTTCTTCTTCTTCTTCTTCTTCTTCTTCTTCTTCTTCTTCTTCTTCTTCTTCTTCTTCTTCTTCTTCTTCTTCTTCTTCTTCTTCTTCTTCTTCTTCTTCTTCTTCTTCTTCTTCTTCTTCTTCTTCTTCTTCTTCTTCTTCTTCTTCTTCTTCTTCTTCTTCTTCTTCTTCTTCTTCTTCTTCTTCTTCTTCTTCTTCTTCTTCTTCTTCTTCTTCTTCTTCTTCTTCTTCTTCTTCTTCTTCTTCTTCTTCTTCTTCTTCTTCTTCTTCTTCTTCTTCTTCTTCTTCTTCTTCTTCTTCTTCTTCTTCTTCTTCTTCTTCTTCTTCTTCTTCTTCTTCTTCTTCTTCTTCTTCTTCTTCTTCTTCTTCTTCTTCTTCTTCTTCTTCTTCTTCTTCTTCTTCTTCTTCTTCTTCTTCTTCTTCTTCTTCTTCTTCTTCTTCTTCTTCTTCTTCTTCTTCTTCTTCTTCTTCTTCTTCTTCTTCTTCTTCTTCTTCTTCTTCTTCTTCTTCTTCTTCTTCTTCTTCTTCTTCTTCTTCTTCTTCTTCTTCTTCTTCTTCTTCTTCTTCTTCTTCTTCTTCTTCTTCTTCTTCTTCTTCTTCTTCTTCTTCTTCTTCTTCTTCTTCTTCTTCTTCTTCTTCTTCTTCTTCTTCTTCTTCTTCTTCTTCTTCTTCTTCTTCTTCTTCTTCTTCTTCTTCTTCTTCTTCTTCTTCTTCTTCTTCTTCTTCTTCTTCTTCTTCTTCTTCTTCTTCTTCTTCTTCTTCTTCTTCTTCTTCTTCTTCTTCTTCTTCTTCTTCTTCTTCTTCTTCTTCTTCTTCTTCTTCTTCTTCTTCTTCTTCTTCTTCTTCTTCTTCTTCTTCTTCTTCTTCTTCTTCTTCTTCTTCTTCTTCTTCTTCTTCTTCTTCTTCTTCTTCTTCTTCTTCTTCTTCTTCTTCTTCTTCTTCTTCTTCTTCTTCTTCTTCTTCTTCTTCTTCTTCTTCTTCTTCTTCTTCTTCTTCTTCTTCTTCTTCTTCTTCTTCTTCTTCTTCTTCTTCTTCTTCTTCTTCTTCTTCTTCTTCTTCTTCTTCTTCTTCTTCTTCTTCTTCTTCTTCTTCTTCTTCTTCTTCTTCTTCTTCTTCTTCTTCTTCTTCTTCTTCTTCTTCTTCTTCTTCTTCTTCTTCTTCTTCTTCTTCTTCTTCTTCTTCTTCTTCTTCTTCTTCTTCTTCTTCTTCTTCTTCTTCTTCTTCTTCTTCTTCTTCTTCTTCTTCTTCTTCTTCTTCTTCTTCTTCTTCTTCTTCTTCTTCTTCTTCTTCTTCTTCTTCTTCTTCTTCTTCTTCTTCTTCTTCTTCTTCTTCTTCTTCTTCTTCTTCTTCTTCTTTTCTTCTTCTTCTTCTTCTTCTTCTTCTTCTTCTTCTTCTTCTTCTTCTTCTTCTTCTTCTTCTTCTTCTTCTTCTTCTTCTTCTTCTTCTTCTTCTTCTTCTTCTGCTTCTCACTAGATTGGGATTTTGGATTCTCTAATAAAGGCAGTCGTCTGCCTCAGATTATCAGCCACGCCATACAGTTTGTCTTCTGCTTTCTCACTAGATTGGGATTTTGGATTCTCTAATAAAGGCAGCCGTCTGCCTCAGATTATCAACCACGCCATACAGTTTGTCTTCTGCTTTCTCACTAGATTGGGATTTTGGATTCTCTAATAAAGGCAGCCGTCTGCCTCAGATTATCAACCACGCCATACAGTTTTGTCTTCTGCTTTCTCACTAGATTGGGATTTTGGATTCTCTAATAAAGGCAGCCGTCTGCCTCAGATTATCAACCACGCCATACAGTTTGCCTTCTGCTTTCTCACTAGATTGGGATTTTGGATTCTCTAATAAAGGCAGCCGTCTGCCTCAGATTATCAACCACGCCATACAGTTTGTCTTCTGCGTTCTCACTAGATTGGGATTTTGGATTCTCTAATAAAGGCAGCCGCCTGCCTCAGATTATCAGCCACGCCATACAGTTTGTCTTCTGCCTTCTCACTAGATTGGGATTTTGGATTCTCTAATAAAGGCAGCCGTCTGCCTCAGATTATCAGCCATGCCATACAGTTTTTCTTGGACGCTAGTGTAAGTGAGCCACCTCTTTCTTCTCAAGTCTGCACACTGGGGGCAGTTCTGTAGGATATCATTTCTATGATTTCTGCTTCCGCGTTTGTGCCGACCTCTTCCCACAGTAAGTTTTGGCCACCCTCGTGATGGTAGGTCTGACATTCTTACTGCGTGGCTAAATCTCCAAGGCAGATTGGCGACCGTAGAATCCGTTATCCCATCCCTCATTGTGAGGGGTCGTTGCACCATGTTATGCGCCTTACGGCCTGGTGCATCCGTTTTCTGCAAGAATTTGTTTCGGGTTAGCATTCCTAGTGGACGCATGCATCCGATTTCAGCCAAACCTCCTTAGTCGCCTCTTATGACATGCTGGCAGGTAACAGTGGTTCTATTCTTTACACCCCAAATTTGGGCCGGTAACCACTCGGGCGGTTCATATACATATGCGCGGACATAATGTATAGTGAACAGAAGTATCAAGTCGGTTATTTTGTGCTAACATACTGTTTCTGTAGAATTCTCTGCTCTTCTTTTGCAGGGAGGAGAGATCGTGGAACTCAGAGGGAGAAGATGTTGGAAGGTTTGACGTGGTTTGACAACAGATCGACGTAAGAGTTTATTAACTACACCAGGGAGAGAGAGAGAGAGAGTTGTGAAGAGATATGATTGCCTACGCCGGCAGGCATGGCATTTGATTGCTTGATCTTGATCAGCATATACTTCCGACTTGTCAACAAAGTTTGCAATATTTTTGTTCACCCAAATTTCTCCTCATAGAATAAATATTACGGCTTCAGACAGATCGTAAATACAATGTTTCTTTGATTGTTATTTTGTCCGATGTTTTTCTTACTGCGAGTTTTTGTGGCATTGATGTACGGTGCTCTTTTCTAGCTCCAAAAGTTCTTGTTGTTTGTCCTCACAGCTTGTTTAAGTGCTCAAGAGTGTACGATGTGGTGTTTTATAAAGGCTTCCATCCGTTGGCAGCAATCAAGCGGGCATTGCACGTTGATCGTAGCCAAAAGCCAAAAATGGATTATGGCAATACAGTGGCGGACTGGTCAGCTTGGGCGATGAGTAGTGAACCCTGATAGGGGGTTCCTTGATAAAGTAGTGTTCACTTGGTATTATACAATATGTTGAAAATGTTGGAAAAGTGAGTAAATAGAATTTTCAATATTATTGCTATATCTTTCTTTTCATTTGTCCTTCTCTGCTTTTTTGGCCGTTAGGTGTAGCAGGTTTAAGTGATGATCGGTGTCCGAGATAGTGCACACTCAGTCGCTTGATATGCTGTGGTATTGTTTAGTTTGTAACTCTATAAATCCATCTTTTTCTTGGTCTGCCCCTTCCTCTTGATGATTCCATTGTTAGGTTGTATGCTCTTGCAACTGATGTATTCGGGTTCATTCTCACCAAGTGTCTAAACCATTTGAGTCTCTGTTTTTCAATGAATCTAATATCAGGTGTTGTTCTGACTGTCTATATTACTATTGGAAACTAAAATTTATGCTTGACCACTTTTTAAAGAAAAATTCAAATCATATATTAAGCATACTAATAGTATGAACAAAATTACACCAATTTTACAAGAAACTTACATGTTGTGCATGTCTTTTCTTCTTCTTCTGAGTTCGCCCGCTGTGAAGTCAGACTTTAGCCATGATGCCTGGTATGGCACTTCTGACTGATTTTTGCGTGAAGGCCTGCTTCTACCATTTGACTGATGTCCCCCGCAATGCAGGCAGGCTTTCACCGACTTCAGAAGTACTTGAAGATTAGATCCTTCAAGTGTGATCTTTTCAGGAAATCTGTAGTCCGAACCACTTGCCGTGAGTCCTCGTAACCTCAGAACTTTGACGGCAAGTGATAGTTAGTCAAGTTCCATTTCTCAATCGGATTTCCTGCTTGCATGTCTCTTGAAATAATAGTTTTATAGTTATGCGTTTCATTTTTAAATAAATGTCGTTCATTTAGTCACATTACAACAGCTCCCCCGCCCTTCTCCAACAGGAACATTTCTGTGGACTGCCCATATTTCTATGAGAACCGGGGGAGCTGGTTGTAATGTGACTAAATGAATGACATTTTTTAAAGTTGATGGCTTACTACGCAGAAATGGAGACCAGATTCGCATAAAACTATTTAAAAAAGTTATTTCCAGAGGTGGGAGAGGTGTGGGGGAAAGAAGGTGTGACGGGGTGGGAAATTGGGGGCAAAACCCGCTCTTGTCCTATCGAATGGACGCCCATGCCTGACAAACAACATTTTTTAGACCCAGCCAACCGATAGTTGCACTTGCCATTTTGATTGATTCAAACAGCTCTTGTTACCTAGTTTTGTTTAACTAAAAACGGATTCTCATTATTTGGCTGCTGATGTGACAATATCACATTTTTTGACATGTCCTTTTCTGTCATTCTTCAACATTCTGCTTCGTGCGCAAAAAAATAGATATGGTAAAAATTTGAATTAAATATAATTGAAAGTAACTTTGCAAAATAATCACTCACAGATTAAAGATCAAATGAATATTCTAAATAATAAATCTCAGCAACTAGATTTGAAAATACACAGGGGAAAGACCAAGGCCATGAGAATAAATGCAGTAAACGTAAACCAGATTATGCTGTAGGAAACAGCTCTACAAGATGTAGAATCATACACATGCCTTGGTAGCAACATAGACACAGAAGGAGGCACAAACAAAGATGTCAAGATAAGAATACAAAAAGCAAGGGAAACTTTATTGCATTGAGTAAGATACTGAAGTCAGGGAGATCAAAACAAACACAAAGCTGGGAATCTTTCAATCAAATGTGAAGTCAGTGCTGTTCTATGGCTCGGAAACATGGAATACAACAAAAGAAACCACCAGAAAACTACAGACCTTCGTAAATGGATGTTTACGTTTAATAGAGGGACTGAGATGATATAAAATTACGAACGAGAAACTCAGAAAGAAAAGCAGATACAGGAAGACTCGAAGAGCGGTAAGTGGTAATACTTTCAACTCTGTATGGTCAATAGTGTTATATTATGACCGTCGGACACGATGGGTGATGGACGAAGAGACACTTGCGATAATAGGACACACATTGAGAAGACCGACTGAAAGCATAACAATTCAGGCACAGTTTTGGAACCCGCAGGGAAGGTTGGAACAGAACCTTGCTTGAATTACATTGAGAAACACGAATGAGGTGTTTCGGCCACTTAATAAGAATGCAACCAAACTCCTCAATATACAGTGTCTTCTACAATAGAACATCAGGAATAAAAAGGGAGAGAGAAAACCATAATAAGGATAACGATGGCATAGCAGAATCTTGTCATAAAGCGATAATAACAATCAACCAACTCACCAGAACAGAGCAATACAAAAACAGAAAACCACGACACTGGACAACAACGCGGTAACAGTGCAACAACAAAAGAAGAAGAAGAAGAAATCTGACGAGTTGGGATACATTTTGTGGTGTTTTTTCACTGTACTATGTCCTCATCATCATCATGTTTCAATTGTACCGTACCCAGTCATCAGCATCAAGATCATCGAACGGGATAACAGAAGGATCAACAAACCAGATAACCTAGATATCTAAACAGATAGATAAAATGACTTTTGAGACCAAAAGGTTCGTGTAGTTTTCTGTGTTTACGTTGGTTATGGAGCGAGCTGTCATGACCGAGGTGAGTATTTTTAACGTATCAAATCTCCAGTCATCATTATTATTCAAATCTATGTTCTAGTTTATTTAGTGTTTATTCTGTCTATGTGTGTCCTTGATAAAGACCTATGATCGAAACGTGGGATTCTTGTTAGTTTTATATTTTATTTAATTGTTGCTTACTTATGTGATACTAAACACACGTCTCTTTGTCCTTAAACGTCAATTTACTTAGTATCACCGCAGTCTACCCACGTTTGTCTTCAGACCTGGCCTGATCTGACCATCTCAGATTTGGAGATTTCCATACATCGGCTGTCACTATGCCAGTACTCTTGCTGTCAGAAAGCAAATATAATTATCAACCAAGCCACTAGAGCAGCGCAATACAAAAATAGAAAACCACGACACTGGGCAACAGCACGGTAACAATGTGACGACACTGGGCAACAACACGGTAACAGTGTGACGACACTGGGCAACAACACGGTAACAGTGTGACGACACTGGGCAACAACACGGTAACAATGTGCGACACTGGCAAAACAGTAAATTACGCAAGCACTAGAGCAGCGCAACAAAAGGAAAACCACGACACTGGGCAACAGCACGGTAACAATGTGACGACACTGGGCAACAACACGGTAACAGTGTGACGACACTGGGCAACAACACGGTAACAGTGTGACGACACTGGGCAACAACACGGTAACAATGTGACGACACAGGGCAACAACATGGTAACGGTGTGACGACACTGGGCAACATAACAGGGACACTGGCAACAACACGGTGTGACGACACAGGGCAACAACACGGTAACAGTATGACGACAAACGAAAGAAGAAAATGAAGTACGTTTGCTTCAGTATATCATATTCGGGACAGTCTTGAATAATATATCTGCAGTTGTGGTACTGTCACATGTACACATGGATGAATTGCCAATCATGAACTTGTTATACATGTGGTAGCGGAGTCGACTGTGTCCTGTTTGGAGGCGCAGAATTACAGCACGGAGGGAAGGAGAATAGGAAACAAGGAGGGAGGGAAGGAAGGAGGGGGAGGAAGGAAGGGGGAAGGAACAGGAAGGAAGACAGGAAGGAAGAAGGGAAGACATGAAGGAAAAAAGGAAGGAAGGGAGGGAGGGAGGGAGGAAGGCAGGCAGGCAGAAGGGCAGGAAAGCAGGAAGGCAGACAGGCAGAACGGCAGGCAGGCAGGCAGAAAGGAAGGCGGGCAGGCAGGCAGGCAGGCAGGCAGGCAGGAATCTTAGATCTGCAAATCCTACATGCCAGTTTTTTGTATCTTGCATTGAAGATGTCATCTCTACAAAATAAAACAAAATATTCGAATGATAGATACAGCAAAGTATGGTTAACAAATATCGAAGATAAATAAATTCCTTCGTGAAGTGTTGACTGTATGTCAACACCTGACTCTAAACTATAAACCACGTTCATCATAGCAAGCAACAAAACCGTAAAAAATGACATTCATGCACCTGCCCAACACATGGTTGCTTCTAGCCGTGTTACAGATATATTGCGTTTCACTGTTTTAACAGCGGATGCTGAGCAGAATTCATGTTTTTCAAGGACATCTGTCAGCACCAAATGAATATTACTCTGCTGGTTCTCAGCTGCTGTTCTTCCGACGTAAATTCAGATTTGTATTTTCCAGAATAATCTCAAATATGAAAGCCCTTAACATCAGACGGATTGACGGAAGTCCAGATGATGCAATGTAGGGAAAAGTAAACATTGACAAGATCATCAAAGAAAAAGAAATACACACACAACTAAAGTAACAACTATATTCCATTTTTGACTGTATGGTGCTGGTGGTCGCAAGGGAGGGGAGGTGAAGAATAGTACCACTGTGACCCACAAGGCATGTCGTAAGAGGCGACTGGTGTAGGACCTAGGAAGCTATCCTAGTAAAAAAAGCAGCGTACAATGTACAATCGCTCTTAGGCTCAGATCACATACAAATCACACAACAAGTGGTCGATATGGAGCGTTCGAAGAAGTATTTTCAATTTTAATCCGTTCGCTCTACTGTGCTAGTATGCCGGCTCGATGTAAATTTTAAAATGACACAAAGCTAATTCAGTGTCCTCATTCGAAAGCTTTTCATGAGCAGAACTTAATCACCCTAGTAGTCCTTCGGAATTTATCTCTCTCACAAGCCACATGTCCCACCTCTTATCTCTTACAGGCCAGATGCCCCACTTCTTATCTCTTTTTTTTAAAAACCGATCCAGAAGCACTTGAGCTTTCAGCTCTTCGGCTCGGTACCATGGACATCGTAACCCTTCGGTTCGGTACCACGAACACCGTGAATCTGGTGAACATGTGGCTTTTCTGCCAACTCGCGGAATTGAACCCGCACTCACAGGGAGCTTGTCACCCGTAGTCCAACGCGCTACGAACACGCTGGGCAGACGGGCCTTCTTATCTCTTACAAGCCAGATGTCCCACCTCTTATCTCTTACAGGACAGATGTCCCATCTCTTATCTTTTACAGGTCAGATGTCCCACCTCTTATCTCTTACAGGCCAGATGTCTCATCTCTTATCTCTTACAGGACAGATGTCCCATCTCTTATCTCTTACAGGCCAGATGTCCCGCCTCTTATCTCTTACAGGCCAGATGTCCCACCTCTTATCTCTTACAGGCCAGATGTCCCGCCTCTTATCTCTTACAGGCCAGATGTCCCACCTCTTATCTCTTACAGGCCAGATGTCCCGCCTCTTATCTCTTACAGGCCAGATGTCTCATCTCTTACAGGCCAGATGTCCCACCTCTTATCTCTTACAGGCCAGATGTCTCATCTCTTACAGGCCAGATGTCCCACCTCTTATCTCTTACAGGTCAGATGTCCCACCTCTTATCTCTTACAGGTCAGATGTCCCACCTCTTATCTCTTACAGCCAGATGTCCTGCCTCTTATCTCTTACAGGACAGATGTCCATCTCTTAAAAGATGTCCGCTCTTATCTCACAGCCAGATGTCCCACTCTTATCTCTTACAGGCCAGATGTCCGCCTCTTATCTCTTACAGGCCAGATGTCCCGCCTCTTATCTCTTACAGGCCAGATGTCCCATCTATTATCTATTATAAGACAGATGTCCCACTCTTTCTATTACAACCATGCCCATCTCTTATCTCAAGGACAGATGTCCCATCTCTTATCTCTTACAGGACAGATGTCTCATCTCTTATCTATTACAAGCCATATGTCTCATCTCTCACGGACAAGATGCCATGCTCAAATCATTATTCATACCCTGAAGCCATCTTCTACGTGGTCTTCCTCTTCTCCTCTTTACCGGGATGCCTCTCTTCCATAATGCAATACTTCATTGTCTTACTGGTACCAAGTTGAGGATGGGTCGAACTGAAAGCCGTTGTGGTCTGATAAAAATACCACTTCAACTGGAGGTTTCAAATATGGGACCATTCTTCTTCACAGCAAGTGCACTAACAACTGCACTATTGCGGCTCTCAAATAACATGTAAGTATATATTTAATTATATTTTGTCCCAGGGGCGGCTCGTCATTAAGGGCCAGTGGGGCCCGGCCCCAACAAAAATATTGAGTAACCTGTACTTATTATTTTAGACATTATTTGTTCATAATTATTACTTTTAACGAGATACTGATTAGCTTTGAAAGTTGAATATATAACACTAAAATATAAATATTATAGAATAATATAACAATCCTGTTATTTATATAATATCTCCTTATTAAAAATTATTAAATATACTGAAGCTCATCATTTTGCCTCTAATACTTCAAGCATTGTGCCATGCACTATTTCCGGGGCTAGCTTACAAGTTCCTACATAAGATGTAACATTGCGACCTCTGACAATTGATCGCTATTGCAATGATAATTGCCAAAACAATGTCATTTTCATTCAGCCGGAAGATATATTCATTCTTAGATAAACGAGGACTCTAGCTCAAATAGCCCGTTTAATTATCGATTGAATCCCCAATTTTATATAAAATAGTATAAAATTATGAAAAATAATAGTACTAAATAACAAACCATCTTATAATAAGATTAGTTTATGGAATAGGCCCTTGCATTAATACATCTTGTCTACAGCAATAAATGAAACGACATTTGTAACCTTTGAGCTTGGTTCCTCTGTACGCCCGCTTCCGTGAACTCTGACCGGTCGACTGACGTTACTTGATCTAGTTTAGCTAGTTTACCCTTTTTAATGGCGAAAGACGTAATAACAAAGTACTGTAGTTTTACAAATTACAAAAACAATGACAATATACAGCAAGGTTTCGACCAACAAGGCCTTTATCATGCAAATGAACAACAGGAGTGACGAATTAAAAAAGTCACTAATATATGGACGACTACATACGGAGACATACTGGCAATATCGTCTTCTCTTCTTTGCGTTCGTTCTTTACGACCAATTTTAATCACGCTTTGTGATATGTTTGATCTTTGCCAAGAACGTGTATACGTTGCACATTAGTTTGGTAGGCCCTAAACGCATAGACTTCTACACATTTAGGACATGTGCATCCGATTTCAGCCTAACCTCCTTAGTCGTCTCTTACGACATGCGTGGTAGGTAACAGTGGTTCTATTCCTTACACCCCAAATGTGGACCCCGGTAACCACTCGGGCGACTGGCAATATGTTTACGATGCCCTGATCTTTCACAAGTTCGTGATTTGTTGTCATGTGGGCGCCGTATTTTCAATTTGCGTTCCAGACAAGTTAAAAAAATTTACTAGGCGCTCCTGTCATTTGATGTGTCCCAAATATTTAATTATTCTTGATTTTATAATATTTAATTAGTCAACTCTCTTTAGTATTGTCCTTGATTTTATATTATTTAATAGTCAACTTTCTTTAGTATTGTTCTTGATTTTATATTATTTAATAGTCAACTTCTTTAGTACTGTTCTTGATTTTATATATTAACTAGCCACTTTCTTTAGTATTGTTCTTGATTTTATATATTTAATAGCCATCTTTCTTTAGTATTGTCTTTGATTTTATAATATTTAATAGTCAACTTCTTTAGTATTGTCTTTGATTTTATATTATTTAATAGTCAACTTTCTTTAGTATTGTCTTTGATTTTATAATATTTAACTAGTCAACTTTCTTTAGTATTGTTCTTGATTTTATATTATTTAATTAGTCAACTCTCTTTAGTATTGTTCTTGATTTTATATTATTTAATAGTCAACTTTCTTTAGTATTGTCTTTGATTTTATATTATTTAATAGTCAACTCTCTTTAGTATTGTCTTTGATTTTATATTATTTAATAGTCAACTCTCTTTAGTATTGTCTTTGATTTTATATTATTTAACTAGTCAACTCTCTTTAGTATTGTCTTTGATTTTATATTATTTAATAGTCAACTCTCTTTAATATTGTCTTGATTTTATATTTTTATAGTCAACTCTCTTTAGTTTAAACTTTGTTTCAAATAAGCAATCGTTTTTTTAGTATTGCTTTGATTTTATATTATTTAATAGTCAACTCTCTTTAGTTTTTCAGCTTATGCTAGAACAGAAGTGTTTGTTCTTGATTTTATATTATTTAATAGCCAACTCTCTTTAAGTTTCAAGTTCTTGATTTTATATTATTTAATAGCAACTCTCTTTAGTTTGTTCTTGATTTTATATTATTTAATAAGCAACTCTCTTTAGTATCAAGCTGTTGCAGAACAGAAGTTTTGTTCTTGATTTTATATTATTTAATAACCAACTCTCTTTAGTATCAACTTTTTGCAGAACAAATGTTTGTTCTTGATTTTATATTATTTAATATCAACTCTCTTTAATATCAGCTGTTGCAGAATAGAAGTGTTTGTTGTTCTTTTCCTAAACGAGGTAATGGGGTCTAAGGTACATAGGGACAACGTCGCGCCAGGATTAGTGAGCTGGCACTAACAAGATCTAACCTCTCATTTGGTGACCCTGGAGAACAGACATGTTCTTATCTACTACGTAGAATCGAGAGAACTCTCTGTATAAGTAGTGATGCAGACGCAGTTACATTGGATGAGATCCGCTCCAACACAGACAGCAGAATCCCAAAGTGGCTATTAATGCACATCTCTCCGGCCGATGGGAAAAGCTGAACAAATAAACATAAAGGGAGGAAGGGTGCATCCAGAGAAGAGACTGGGCCATATGGGGCAAACTCGGAGCCACAGGTGGGAGCTCGAATTGAGTTGCGTGTCATGACAGTATCGAGGCATAGTAAATGTGAACACGGTGAGAAAACAGATAAACATGGTGAGCAGGCACCAAAGTAGAGCAAACACGCATACGGACGATACACAGGGGAGCCCACCGGTGAGAAAGGCATGCACGGTGCTGATGATAAAGCGATGAAAAAGCGTGGCAAACGTAGGGGTGAGCGGCCGACCCAATTGTGCAGAAAAACTGGAAAGCCCAGCAGAGGCTTGAATCTAGTTCAGTGCAAAAGTTCCTACCGAATGGTGATAAACTGTGCACTGTACACAGTGAGATAGAAATGGGTAACGTATCGCCCAGTAGAACAATGTGAACACAAGTGACAGGAAAAAAAAGGGCGGGCCCAGTCGGTGGACGAGGGAACAAGCAAAAATGGGCGAATGGGCACCAAAAAGAAACGCAAGGTGGCGAGCCTCGAAGATGGGGTCTCCATCCAGATAACTACTACTGCCTTGTAGTTGATTGGGGACAATCAAAGGATAGTGGAGCAAACCGTACACAAAACTGGACGGCAGGCAAACCAAGCAGTCCAAAATAAAGACTGGTAAACTGGGCAGATGACGCTCAACAACCCGGGAGGGAAGGTTGTCTAAGGGTAGCTACCCTAAAAGAAAATAACAACCTGCTGCCTTGCAGGTCGGCTGGGACAGCCCGAGGCGACGGAGAGCGAACCCAGTAAACGCTGGCTAAAACATGACACATAGCCAAAGGATAAGCACCAGAGCTCCAAATGGCGCTGAAGGTGTTACAAAATACACCCATGCTAATGCTGCATGAATCAAATTTCCACATGAAAGCAGAATTTATGGAGAAATCGGATACATCAGTCTAAGCGGTGATCGCGTGCTTGAGAGAAAAGAGAGAAATAAAGAGAGAGAGAGAGAGAAAATGGTAATAACTTCCCGGAATAGACAAAAAATAGTAAATACTCCAAAAACCACATTTTTCGAAATGTTTTCCTCGCCCCACCAAAAACATGACCACGAGCCGCCACTGTTTTGTTCTATTATTTGATTTGCTTTATTGTATCTATGTTGAATTTACTTGGTTATTTTTCAATTTGCTGACAAAAATGATCACTAAGTATGTAGGCGCACAATGTTGTCCTACAATCTCGAACAGATTAAAACAGATTAATGAATATTTTAAATAATAAGTCTCCGCAACTAGGTTTGAAAATACACAGAGAAAAGACCAAGATCATGAGAATAAATGCAGTAAATGTAAACCAGATTATGCTGGAGGAAACAGCTCTACAAGATAGTGAAATCATACACATACCTTGGTAGTAACATAGACACAGAAGAAGGAACAAACAAAGATGTCACGATAAGAATACAAAAAGCAAGGGAAAACTTTATTGCATTAAGTAAGATATGAAAGTCAAAGAAGATCAAAACAAACACAAAACTGATACTCTTTCAATCAAATGTGAAGTCAGTGCTGTTCTATGGCTCGGAAACATGGAATACAACAAAAGAAACCACCAGAAAACTACATACCTTCATAAAAGGATGTTTACGTAGAAATAGAGGGCTGAGAGGGTATGGTAAGATTACGAACGAGGAACACAGAGAAAGAGCTAAGCAGATACCAGTGGAAAAAGAGCTACAGAAAAGACGCTGGCGATGGATAGGACACACATCTCGAGAAGACCGACCGGAGGCATTGCAAGACAGGCACGTTTTGGAATCCACACGGAAAGAGGAGTAGGGGAAGGCTTAGACATACCTGGAGAAGAGAGCTGGAGACTATTAAAATGATAGGTAAAACTTGAAAGGAATTGGAATGAGTGGCAGGAGAGATGAAAAGCTGGAAGAAATTTGTTGAAGACCTGTGCTCCATTGGGAGTTGCAAAGTAAAGAAGGTGTAGGAAAACGCTTAAGCATTAAGCTAATACATCCCAGCACAGGAACATACCTGAAAGTAATAGTTATGTCATTATGAGAAACAGGTAAAAATATCAGAAGTAAACTGGACCTAAAAAATAAATCAAAACGGCCTTTGTCAATAAACTTAACATCTTAAAATACCGAAATTTGCATCCCAGCCAGCACTTCAAAGTATGTCAGAAGTACCATCTCCAAATGTAGTTACAGACATCTTAAAACTCCATAATACCACAGCATATCAAACGACAGAGGGTGCATTATCTCGGAAACCGATCACCAGTGAAACCTGATGCCAAGTCTAACGGCAAGAAGCAGAGAAGGACAACAGAAAATAAGTTAGCTTACACGCTCTGATATAACATAAACAAGATTCGTACTTAGGTTGAAATGGCGTGCTTCGGCTTAAAGAGGCTTTAATCCTCATCATATCAAACAAACAGGCTACTTTCGAATCTGAAGGTCTCAGTTGAAGATCTGAAGTTAGAATCTGAAAGTCTCAGTTGAAGATCTGAAGTTAGAATCTGAAGGTTTCAGTTGAAGATCTGAAGTTAGAATCTGAAGGTTTCAGTTGAAGATCTGAAGTTAGAATCTGAAGGTTTCAGTTGAAGATCTAAAGTTAGAATCTGAAGGTTTCAGTTGAAGGTCTGAAGTTAGAATCTGAAGGTTTCAGTTGAAGGTCTGAAGTTAGAATCTGAAGGTCCCAGTTGAAGATCTGAAGGAATCTCACAGTTCAATGAAGATGTCGTGTTCTGCTGACTGAGAGAAGAATGTCAACCACAAACTCTGATCCAAGAGCCTACCGGCCATTCGATTGATTGATTGGACCATCCTTACTGCACTTCGGTGAGTAACCATATGTGCTCCGATCTTCTTAGCATTGGCTAGGATCCCCGGTATAATTTATAAGATCATCATCAGGTGCCGTGTCGGCTGGCGTAGGCAATCATGGATCTCCACAAATCTCTGTCGTTGGTGTTTGCTATCAACTCAGATGTTGACACTCTACCGTGCCATGAAGAATTTATAAGATGGTGAAAATATTTTGTAAGAATTATATTAACAATTTTTCTAATGCATTTTGACCGGGCAGCGGCTTTCCAACCTGCTCTTCTCGATTTTGAACTGCTAGGGATTTTTTATGTGCTCAATTTGAACACGGAACCTACGCTTTATCTTCCGTCTCCATAGGACTAGGAACTCGATCTCACCTACACTGCGATCAGGGATTTCTGGAAAAATATCGCGATGGCTCCACGAGGGAGCGAATAGAGTACATTTGGATTGAGAGGCGCTCCACAGACACCCAACCGTAGCACCGGCCATCCATTAAAAAAAAAAAACCCCAGTGTATACATCTGACAAAATTATAAAGAAATAAATAGTACTATGACATAGTCACCAACATTAGCATAATAAAGAAAGTTGGCACAGAAGCTTGCTTGAATTACATTGAGAAACTAAGTCACCAACATCAGCATAAGAAAGAAAGTTGGCACAGAACCTTGCTTGAATTACATTGAGAAACTAAGTCACCAACATCAGCATAAGAAAGAAAGTTGGTACAGAACCTTGCTTGAATTACATTGAGAAACTAAGTCACCAACATCAGCATAAGAAAGAAAGTTGGTACAGAACCTTGCTTGAATTACATTGAGAAACAAAGTTACCAACATCAGCATAAGAAAGATAGTTGGTACAGAACCTTACTTGAATTATATTGAGAAACAAAGAATGAAGTGGTTTGGCCACTTAATAAGAATGTATCCAAACTCCACAGAATACAGAGTCTTCTACAACAAAACACCAGGAAAGAAGGCGAGAGGAAGACCACGAAAAAGATGACCAGATGGCATAGCAGAATCCTGTCAAACAGCAAAAATAACAATCACACAAGCCACCAGAACAGCGCAAGACAAAAACAGAACACCACGACACTGAGCAACAACCAGGTAACAGTGTGACGACAAAGGAAGAAAAGAAGGAAAGATAAATAGCACTTTTATAGGATTTAAACACTCCAGGAAAAAAGGGAACCGTATGACAGTAAGTAATTAAACCAGATTTTGCTTCCCAAACCCAGACGTAACTTCGTTTTACCCACATTCGCAAACGGGGCAATATATGCCAGTCCTTGATCTTCTCCGTTTTGCGTCTATAACAACTGAGACCGACTCTCTCACGTCGCTGTGTACTTTGACGTATGCAAATAACAGTAGCGCGAATCTAGTATATTCCCCCCACACACCGCGCGGCATTTCGTATGTGAGCCCTGTTTAATATCCCCCTCCTTCTAGCTCTGTTCAAACTTACACACGGATTTTTATAATATGTAAACTAATATACCCTTTACATAAACTAAACTTGTTTAATATATTGCTTTAATTCACGGAACTTTATTATATTGCATACAATATTACACCCACCGTAGAGCCGACACTACACCACATTTGTTCAAATTAACTACTTCTAGTTAGCTTCTTCTTCAGCCGTCCTGCTGTTACCAGGTCGTTGCTTAGTCTATTGTTAAAAGTTATATACATATATATATAAAATTCTTAATAAATGAGATGCTCAGTTTTGGTCACATAATTGATACAAATAAAATTTGCGCATTGCTTCATCTTCCAAATAACTTAAGAATAGTTACACATTTTTCGTATGATTTTCAACCTTTCGGATGTAGTAGTGATATATCTTTACAAGATTGTTATTTGAAACAAAGGTTGTATGTATTTTAAACCTTTAAATCATAACTAAAAAAACAGAAGCAAGCGACAAATTTATGTCTCGCTCTGTCAAGTAAGCGGATCAATTTGATTGGATTAGATAGCGTATGAATACGTTGGAGTTACATTTGTCTACGTTGGGATTTCTGAAGTAATGCGCGTTCAAACGATTGTGATATTTGTGTTCATGTGAAGAAATATGAAGTGAATTCTACGAGTGTTACATGAAGATATATGGAGTGAGTTTCACGAGTGCTCTATAAAGAACTATGAAGTGAATGTCATGAATGTTATATAAAGATATATGAAGTGAATTTACCGAGTTGTATATGAAAAAATATGAAGTGAATTTCACGAGTTTTATATACAAATATGAAGTGAAGTTCACGAGATTATATGGAAAAAATAGGAAGTGAAATTCAAGAGGTTTTTATGAAGAAACATGAAGTGAATTTCATGAGATGTTTTTTGGAAAAGTGAATTAAAAAAAGGTTTTGCTAATGATGATGAAGCTAATTCTACGACAGTTTGTGGGGGAAAATATGAAGTGAATGTTATCTGATGTTTTCAAGAGAAAAATGAAGTGAATTCCGTTTCTATGACGAAATTTGAAGGGAATTGCGTTATTTTTCTGTAAGGAAATATGCAGTGAATCTCAGTATGTTTTCGTGAGATTAACGTTGTTTTAATTGGGATAACTTGGAACTGATAGACAAAAAAAAAAGGTAAGATTGTATACATTTTGTTGTGTCTTTGTTGGTTATTTGGTATTAATTTTTGTGACATGTACAGCTGTTTACATGTGAGGCTGTATGCGACATATTGTGGGAGGTTGTAGAACAGGTTACAGAGTAGGCCTACAGTCAGTGGAAACAGTACATTATCTGCAGCACGGTTCAAGTAGCAATCTAGGGGAAATATACACCCGGGTGTTTACCGGGGCCCACATTTGGGGTGTAAAGAATAGAACCACTGTTACCTGCCCCGCATGTCGTAAGAGGCGACTAAGGAGGTTTGGATGAAATCGGATGCACGTGTCCTAAATGTGTAGAAGTCAACCTGCCAGCCAAAGGCTAACTGAAAGCGAGCCCAGTAAACGCTGGCTGAATCCGAACACATCGCCGAAGGATAATCACCAGAGCTCCAAATGGTGCTGAAGATGTGACGAAACCCACCCATGCTAAGGCTGCATGAATCCGATTTCCACATGAATGAATTTATGGAGAGATCTGGTACATCAGTCTTTTAGGTGGCCGCGAGAGAGAGAGAAAGAGAGAGAGAGAGAGATCTTACTGAGTAAGAAACTGATCGGAGCACACATGGTTATTCCCCGAAGTGAGATGACAATGGTCCAATGAATTGTCAATGAATCCATGAATGAATAACTCATCGAATCAATCAATCAAAATCAATCAATCAAAATCAATCAATCAATCAATCAATCAATGTTGGGGCCGTATTTTTCATCGACAGTCGGCACACGATGGGTGATGTGGTCAACATCATGCCCGTCTCCTTTACTTCCCAGTAATTTTCCTGGTACCCAATTGAGACTAGGTCAACCTGAGAGCCGTTATGATCGGGAAAAATATACCACGCCTACTGTGAAATTGAACCCGTACCCCTAACACAAGAAGCAAGTTGACTAACAACTACGCTACTGCGCCACTCAAATCAATATAAAGATGGACAGAATAAAGGAAGGAGTATATTGATAAACTCTGTGTCCTCTTCGTGTTCCGTTTGGACACACAAGACTTCCACAAGAGCTTTCCATTGTTGCCGTTCTGCCGCACGTGTAATGCCGGAGCGCACAAGGGAAGCAAATAATAGCACAATTGCCATCTACAAGGCATGTCGTAAGAAGCGACTGATGTAGGAACTAGGAAGATCATCATCATCAGGTGCCGTGCAGGCTAGCGTAGGCGATCATGGATCTCCACAAATCGCTGTCGTTGGTGTTTGCTATCAACTCAGATGTTGACGATCTACCGTGCCATGAAGTCAGGCTATCCAAAATTTTCTCTCTCTGTCTTCCTCTGTCTCGTCTACCCTCGATTTTACCGGTTGTCACAATGTGTTCTAAAACTCCCTCCTCATGACATGCCCGAAAAATGATGACTGCCTCTTTCTTATATTGATGATAAGTCTTCTTTGTGTCTTGATCTCATTCAATACCTCAACATTAGTCATTTTAGCAGTCCATGGGATTCTCATCATTCTTCTGTGTAAAACCACATCTCTGTGGCCCTCAGAGATTTTTGGATCTGGATGTGCTGACCTACTTGTAGGTGTATAACTGGCACAACGTACAATCGCTCTAAGCCTCAGATCATATACAAATCACACAGCGTTGTTAACAAGTGGTCGATATGAAGCATTGAAAGAAGAAGAAGAAGATCCCGTTCTGCCTCCCTACTACCAACTGTTTTCCCACATCAAGTCTCTATCTACATGTCTTTCATTTGTTATGAGACCAGTTGTCTGATTCGTCTCGCTAATGTCAGCTGATGCAACAAAAGGTATCTCTTTCTCCCCGTTTCCGTAACACAATACTTTATTTACAGCACAGAATTGTCAGCCCCTTGGCCAACCCTCCAACCTGGAGAACCAGGAGGTCACATCTTGCTTGTCATCTATCTTTTAACCTATCAGACATTGGCGTATCTAACAGGAGCAAGTGTAAGTCAACAGACATTGGCGTATCTAACAGGAGCAAGTGTAAGTCAACTTAACAGCACCTTTGGATCATGGAGGTACATAAGGTTTCAACAACTATCTTCCCCACCTGTAAATTACATCGGTGACCCTCGCCGGTGCTACGGAGTTCGTGTAATGCAGCTGAGATCTCCCTGTGTGAGAAAGAGATCGGAGACACATGGTTACTCACCGAAGTGAAATGATGATGGTCATATCAATCAATCAATCAATCAATCAAATCAGTCAATCAATCAATCAATCAATCAATCAATCAATCAATAAATAAATCAATCAATCAACTCAATTAATCAACCAATCAACCAACCAACCAATGAGTAAATTAATCAATCAATAAATCAGCAAATACATAAATCAATCAGTATTACTTATTTCACATCTTCTTTCTTCTTCTTTCTTTTGTCCTTCTCTGCTTTTTGCCGTTAGGCGTAGCAGGTTTAACTGATGATCGGTTTCCGAGATAATGCACGCTCGGTCGCTTGATATGGTGTGGTATTGTGGAGTTTTAAGATGTCTGTAACTCCATCAACCCATCTTTTCTTGGTCTGCCCTTTCCTCTTGATGATTCCATTTTCAGGTTGTACGCTCTTGCAACTGGTGTATTCGGGTTCATTCTGACCAAGTGGCCAAACGATTTGAGTCTCTGTTTTTCAATAAATCTAATAGCAGGTGTTGTTCCGACTGTTCTTCTAATTTCCTCATTTCTTATATGGTCTCTTCTTGTTTTATTTACTGCTTTCCTCAGGCATCTCATTTCGCATGTGGTAATTTTCCTTTCTTGTTCTTTTGTCAGTGCCATACACTAAAAAAACACCTATTTTTTGTTGTAAACCCATTTTTGGACCTCCCATATATATTGCAATGTATAGCCTACTGAATTAGCCATCATACTGGATTCACGTCATCTTACAAAGTACATCGAGCCAGTATATCGTCTCAGATGAGTGGATGGGTTAGTGAGAAAGACAGTTTCGGTTCACCATAAGATATAGGCTTTGTGCTGCCATACGGGTTTAATCTCAGTCTTAAGACCGGCATTGGGAGAAGATAGTAAGTATACACTTACTTCTCTATCATATCACAAGACAATGACTAGGCTGTACACACCTGGAGATGTTGAAGTGCAGGGTAACGAGCGTGCTGACTTTCTTGCAAACAATGAATGCACTGATTCAAGCTGGTAGAAGTATGGACCGTAGCCTTCGATAACCACACGGCCAGCAGGCTCAGGTAAAAATTCTAGAAAATAAGACCACAACCGTCGCGTGACCTCGCATTCCAGTATTGTTGTATAAAGACGAACTCATTTGAAAATCAACACAGCATGCTTGCAATTGCTATAAATCAAGGTTATATTATCTAACAAGTTAAGTTTAACACTAAGGTATATCAGTATTATTAATAGTGAGTTTCCTCAATAAATAACTGTAGACTCATAGAATTGAGTAAAATTGCAGAAAAGCTTGCATTCTTTCAAACATATACAACAACCAGGACCCAACTCAAAACTAGGTCAGGGTTTCCCTGGTCAGTTATGTGACCCATATGGACAGAGCCGATGTCATCAATGCGGTACGCTCCCATTTATGTGATATGAGATGGGCGCGTCTCAGACACTGGAACGAGTGCGAGAATTAGGAGTTAAGGCGCCCGAGTGGTTACCGGGGCCCAAATTTGGGGTGTAAAGAATAGAACCACTGTTACCTGTCACGCATTTCGTAAGAGGCGCCTAAGGAGAATTGGATGAAATCGGATGCACATGTCCTAAACGTGTAGAAGTCTATGTGTTTAGGGGCCTACCAAATCAATGTCCAACGTATACACGTTCTTGGCAAAGATCAAACATATCACAAAGAGTGATTAAAATTGGGTCTTAAAGAATGAACGCAAAGAAGAAGAAGGGTGAATTAAGTTTGGACATGCCAGACAGTGTCGTCTTCGTGGTAGAGAGAAGATATACTAATCAACTTCTCATGGGTACGGCAAGCAAATGGACTTTAGATTGACTTCTGCAGCGGAGGACAGACCACGAATAGGAATGCCCAATGTGCCATGACGTTGATCGTATAATATAATATAACATAACACTTACTTTATAAAGACCAGGGGGCGGAGAAAATAGGGCGATGTCCTCTATGAAGGCACTTGTAAATGGAACAAAACAAAGGTGGAAAATATGGCTGCCAACTTAACACTGGACAAGAAATGATAAGAAATTAATTGAGCATATATAGGTGGGAGAGATAAGTATATCATTAATAGATTCGGTACACGAAAAGGGATGATTCACCCACCCCATTCATTTCGTTCGCTTGAAATATTGTCTGTATATTCAATGTAGTCTCGTGTATTCTTTTGAAATGTAGTACCCGGTACTGTGCCTGATTGAATGTCGTCAGTCAAAGTGCGAGTGTCATAACCTTTAAAAGATACATATTTCATCATGATATTATTTGTTATTGTCTGTTATGTAGGACAGCGGTTCTCAAACTTTGCATTACCGTGGACCCCTCTTTAAATACATTTTGCTGTCGCGACCCCTCAAAAGTTTCTATATATGAAAATCTTCTAGCGATGGAGTTATTATTCTATCTATTCTATATCCTCTTCGTGTCCCGATTGAAATATAAGACTTCCACAAGAGACTTCCACTGTTGCCATTCTGCTGCCTTTCTACTAACCGTCTCCCACGTCAGGTCACACTCCTTCAACTCTCTCTCCACCGTTCTTCTCCATGTTTCCTTTGGACTTCCAGGCCTTCTCTTCCCATCCTCTGTCCATCTGAGAGCTATCCTAGCCAATGCCCCCTGGCATACGACATACATGTCGAATCCACCTCCATCTTCGTCTCTTAATGATGGTCTCCAAGGATGCACAGTTTGTTCGTTTCAAAAGCTCCTCATATGTTATGGTATTTGGCCAGAAAATGTGCAGGATTCTTCTGAAACATTTTGAAGTTATTATTACACCACATCAACAGTCAAGCTGGCTTCAATTTCTCAGACTGCGGAAAACTTCAAATGATCTTTCATTTTGTCCTGTCAGGCACTTAGACTCCGGTCTGGTCCGGGTCGTTTGATTTCACAGCGGAACTAGTTTACCACTATTTTTAAATATATATTTTACAAATGTCAAATATTATAATATTTCTTCCAGAGCTTGAGGACCCTCCGTGAGTATCTCACGGAACCCCCGGGGGTCCGAGGAGCCTAGTTTGGGAAACGCTGATATAAGGGATTACAGCCACCTCACCTGTGCGTTGCCGGGGCTCACAAGGGGAGCAAAGAATTGTAACACTGCGACAGTGCATGTCGTAAGAGGCGACTGAGGTAGGGGCTATGGAAGCTACCCTAGTAAATAAAAAGCGTCGCAGAAATCGGATGTGCTGGTTAACTTGTAAACTTATAACTGGCACAACGTACATCGCTCTTAGACTCCGATCCCATACAGATCATAAAGGAGGGTTTAACAAGTGGTTCATATGAAGCGTTCCAAGAAGAAGAGGACAGTCACCTTAGGCCGAGGCACGGTTTATTCAACCTAAGAACGAGGTTTTTTTTGGTTATATCAGAGCGTGCAGGCCAAAAAAACATAAGAAATCAGAATGAGGTCCTTGCGGAAAATTCAAAGTACTACGTTATTGTGTGGCATTCTGATTGTTATATTGTAGTTCTTGGAACTAGTGTTATAGTGTAGTTCTTGGAACTAGAGTGTTATAGTGTAGTTCTTGGAACTAGAGTGTTATAGTGTAGTTCTGAGACTGGTTGCACTGAGTTCTTGGAGTTTATAGTGTATCATCTGATGGTTGCCTGCAGTTTCAGTCTTATAGTGTACATCTTGGATGGTTGGCTGCGTTGTACAGTCATATTTGTGTAACATCTTGGATCATAGTTTGTGTCATCACGTTTTGTACATCATACGTTTGTGTACATCATACGTTTGTGTACATCATACGTTTGTGTACATCATACGTTTGTGTACATCATACGTTTGTGTACATCATACGTTTGTGTACATCATACGTTTGTGTACATCATACGTTTTGATACCGTGACTTGAGCCCATGGCATGCTGGGTTTCGAGTTGTGCTACACGTGGATCTACATAGGTCAAAACTCTGGAACCCATCACAGAGTTGGGAGCACGACTCAAAGCCATCGAAGAGACGTTGTGCTTGGGACGAAATTTGGATCCCAGCATGCTCTCTTGAGCCCTCTCTGAGCCGATGAGTATGATGGGAGTCGAGTTCCGCTGCCGTGGACACCCGGAGTCGACAGCTCAGGAAAATGTGAGCACGGTGGGAATTGACGGAAATGGTGAGGTAGGCACCAGGGCAGCAGCGATCATGTATACGGAGGTTGCAAGGTGGGCCCACATGGGGCAAAACCCGTGACCCGTCTCAGGGTGGGGACCGGCGTGAGTCCGGCGGGGACAGCCAGGAAAATGTGAGCACGGTGAGAATTGACGGAAAATGATGGGGTAGGCACCAGGGCAGAGCGAGAAAGCACGCGGGCGATCCCATAGTGGGCCCAACCGAGGGGCAGGCAAGGCAAGGCACGGCATGCAAGGTAAGCGCGACAAGCACGACAGGCGAGGCAAGCACGACATCCGAGGCAAGCACGTCAGGCGAGGCAGGCACGGCAGGCGAGGCAAGCACGGCAATTACGGCAGACGCGGCAAGCACGGCAGGTGAGAGGGTGTGCGGACCACCCGAATGTGTAGGAAAATTGGGAAGCCCAGCAGAGGCGAAGCCAGTGCGCGTTCCCGCTCGCAGGGAACTACTGCTGCCTTGTAGTTTTGTAGTTTGATTGAGGACAATCAAAGCTAGCGGAACAAACCGTACAAAGAACTGGACAGGCGGCAAACCAAATTATTCCACAAAACGACCGGTTTCGCTGGGCAGATGGCGCTCATAAAGCCCAGGAGGGAAGCCGTCTAAGGGTCGCTGCCCTAAAAGAAAATAGCAGCCTACTGCCTTGTGGGTTTTGGCTGGAGACAGCAAAAGGCTAACGGAGAGCGAACCCAGTAAACGCTGGTTGAAATCGAACACACCACCGAAGAATAAGCACCTGAGCTCCAAAAGGTACTAAAGGCTGTGCACGTACATCCGTTCTTGATGTTTGGCTGCTTATATATCACATTAGAATGATAAAAGCGGCCTAAGAACGATCGCAAGAGAGAGAGAGAGAGAGAGAGAGATACCGTGAGATGGTCCCTTTCGATGCAAGCCTGTCCTTTCAGTCGTTGTCGTGAATCCCCCGTGTGTTGCTATGACTCGCAAGGGAAACAAAGAATAGTAACACAGCAATCTACAAGGCATGTCGTAAGAGGCGATTGAGGTAGGGGCCTAGGAAACTACCCTAGTAAATAAAAACATCGCATAAACCGGATTGCTGGCCTACTTGTAGGCTCATAACTGGGTCATGTTCCAGCCCGCCCCTAGAGAACAGTATTACGATCCAGTCATCAACATTAAACACCAGCGTCTCCAGTCAACGGACAACTTTGCTTATCTTGGCAGCCTCCTATCCAGATCGGCAAACATAGATTCTGAGGTCCACAATAGGATATCTAAAGCCAGTGCTGCGTTCGGAAGGTTACGTGTCACTGTGTGGGAACGGAAGGGGATAAGCATAGTCACAAAGCTGAAAGTTTACCAGGCCATAGTGCTAACCACGCTGCTGTACGCAAGCGAGACATGGACAGTGTATAGCAGACACTCAAGAAAATTAAACCATTTCCACACAAGCTGTCTACGCAGAATACTAAAAATAAACTGGCAGGACAAAATTCCAGACAGCGAAGTCCTCACAAGAGCAAAGATCCCAAGCGTCAACACCCTGTTGCAGAAGGCCCAACTGAGATGGGTCGGTCACGTTGCTCGAATGCCTGATAAACGCATCCCAAAACAGTTGATGTATGGCGAGCTTGAAGGGGGCAGACGTTTAGCTGGTGGACAGAAAAACGCTTTAAAGACACTCTTAAAGTGTCTCTGAAATGCTTCGATATAGACAATACGTGCTGGGAATCCTTGCGCAAGATCGCCAAATGTGGCGCTGTAACAACAAAAGAGGAACCCGAATAGCTGAGAATCATCGTATTGTTGAGTCACAGAGAAAACGAGCAGCGCGAAAAGACAGAGCACACAACACGCACATGTCTAACCTTGATCATGTATGCCCCACCTGTGGTCGGGGATTCTGTTCTAGGATTGGACTCTACAGTCACCTCCGCACACACCAGAGAGGTGCAACAGTACACGTCTGAGATTGTTGTCATCATCGCTTGCGATGGACGGCTATTATAGGCTCATAACTGGCACAACGTACAATCGCTCTTACGCACAGATCACATATAGATCACAAAGAGAGGTTTAACAAGTGGTCGATATGGAGCGTTGGAAGATGAAGATACCGTGAGATGGAGCCACAGATAGGGAAGTTGGTAACACTGGACTAATGACCACGGGCCGTGAAAGTTTCAGCGTTCGAGGCCAACTTGGGCCCCTCGGTGCACACACTGTACTCGGTTGGACTAAAGGAGACCCTGATCCTTAACGCGGGGATCTAAATTACAATTACCTCTGAAGTCGGAGTAAAGTTTCCCTGAATGGTGAGGGACATTGGTGATAAGGAAAGCAAGTCTTCAGGAAAAAGTTCATACATTAAAATACATTACAATACATATTGGGAAATATGGTGGTAGAATCGTTTTCTTTTATCATTGACTAAAGACACATTTGGGGGTCTATGTGGCATAGCGGTCAAGAAGCTTGTCTTACGTTCATAATATCGGAGGTCGAATCCGGACAACGTCGTTCTGTTCACAAATGCACATTTTTCAAAGATCCTAGATTTTTAAAACCGTTGTAATATCTGTCAAAGTCTATATGTAATGTTCTGTGACATTCGTCACTTTTGTTGTATCCTTTGCTTGGTAAAGGCCTGTTGGTCGAAACGTTGCTGTGTATTGTTATTGTTTTTGTATTTTGTGAAACTACAGTACTTTGTTATTACATGTTTCGCCAAAGATCCCAAGGGTTGTTGCCAGAAGTACAGAGTGTTCGTGCTTTCTGTAATACTTTCGACAGGTGGCGTGCTATTTCTGCGAAGAGGGACAGATCCATATATGAAAACCCGGTGCAAAATGAAGTTAACACGTAGCCTTTCTTCTTCTTCTTCACTTTTCAACTCCCAACAGAGCACAGATCTTCAACAAACTTCCTCCAGCTCTACCTCTCTCTTGTCATCCCTTCCAACTCTTTCAACTCCCAACAGAGCACAGATCTTCAACAAACTTCCTCCAGCTCTACCTCTCTCTTGTCATCCCTTCCAATTCTTTCCATGTTTTACTTATCCTTTTCATATCCAGCTCTCTTCTCCAGGTCTGTCTAGGTCTTCCCCTACTCCTCTTTCACTGCGAGTTTCAAAACGTTTCCTGTCTTGCAATGCTTTCGGTCGGTTTTCTCAATGTGTGTCCTATCCATCGACAGCGTCTCTTATTTCTTTCTCAGAAGTCTTTAAATACCTTAAATATTATGCTTAATTTGGTAAACATCAGCACGGGGCCAACTTTTCTTTTAGTAATTTTCTTGTACAGAATTTAGACAGAGTCGATTTCAGATTCGATAAGGTTGGGGATCGGGAGAGAGATTCGATAAGGTAAAATAACAACACCTTTTTCCACTGTCGAATTTGATCCATGTACCAAGCGGTTAAGAAAGTAAGGCACTATCGTCTACGCTATCTCTGCTACCAATATGTGTTTACCTGTGATACAACGTATTTTTGTACCTGTGGTTCTAGAATTATGACATTTGAACTGCACACCTGTTACAGACAGATCTGCCAAACATATGTTTATTTGTTTGTTTGTTTACGTTCTTTCTTATCAATCAAGTTAACCACTCTTTCTGCTAGATGTGGTATGCTCCGAAATCTCAACTACTGATTGATTGATTGATAGGACCATCATCATTGCACTTCGTTGAATAACTATGTGTGCTCCGATCTCTTTCTTACACAGGAATATCTCAGCTGCAGCACACAAACTCCTTAACATCTGCGAGGGTCCCCGATGTAATTTTGAAGATGAACAATATTTTTGCAAGAATTTTATTTAAAAAATCTTTCTGCAGAATTTTGCCCGGCATCGCCTTTCCAGCCTGCTCTTCTCGATTTTTAACTTCCAAGGGTTCTTTTACGTGCTCAAATTGAACACGGTAGCTACGTTTTATCGTCCGTCTCCAATAGGACTAGGAACTCGATCTCACCTACAATGAGGTCAGGGATATCTGGAAAAATATCTCGATTGCTCTATAATTGAGTGAACCGAGTACCTTTGAAACGAAAGGCGAGTATCTAACCTCTGTGCCACACAAACTCGATTACTTTGTTCCCAAATCAAGCCCTACGGCATGTCAGATAAGAACATTCGAATTTCGACCTAAGTGTACGCATATTATCCAACAGGGACCTAACGAAACAACACTCGACAGAAAAACTAACATGTGAGCTTCAAAAGACAAGGAACGTTTATACCAAGAAGAGATAAGAATCGTTGAATATATAGACAGATTTCCAAGCAAGGTTGAGCAAGAGGAAGGAAGGATACAAGAGTATAAAGAGTTGAAAAAAATAAAGTAGACACGATTTTTAAGACAGATTTAACGAAAGAAGGAAGGATACAAGAGATAAATTGAATATATAGACACGATTTCAACAAACGAAAGGAAGGAAGGATACAAGAGATAACGTTGAATATATAGACAAGATTTCAAGCGAACGAAAGGAAGAAAGGACTCAAAGGGCAACAATTTGAATGACGGCTACTTAAGATTTACAAATTAAAAACCCCAGTTAAAGTACCAGATCTAGATTTATACTGTATCAGATCTGGTTGACCTCGCAATACGAAGGCCGCCAGAGCTTGACATGAAAATCGTGGCATATCCTTTACAGAACTTGGCCATCAACCACAGTAAACTAGTCGTCGACTTTCTAGGCACTACTTATACGTTCAGTAGTCTGCCATTGCTTTCTGAACGGTGAGGTCTATTCCACGCCGAACAAATTTGCTTCTAAATTGCCGGTCGCGGAGTTTGAACCCGGTACGCTTGGGTTGTGATGGAGCTCACTCACGTTTAAACCAGATCTTACACATACCAATATACAATAGTAAAAAGAGTAGTGCCAATAAACTAATGGGTTAATGGACTAAAGTTACTAATTTCAAAGTGAAAATGGAAGAAAGAAGTCGCAGAAGATGGGATATATGCTTCGTACGATCAAGCGTAGATATACTGGCAAAATGGGATATATGCTTCGTACGATCAAGCGTGGGTATACTGGCAAATGGGATATATGCTTCGTACGATCAGCGAATATACTGGCAAAATGGAATGTATACGTAGATATAAAGGCAAGAAACTAGTGGATGTTTCTGTCAATATCACGTGATACACACAGATGCTACGTAACTCCTGTTACCAGTGGTTTCAATACCACAAGCCATCTGGGAGCTCTAACATCCAGGTCACGGTCATTCTATCGTCTTCTTTGACAATGGTTGTCAATATGCGATTGAAAAATCATTTTCTATATGTATATGGTACATTGAAGTGTAAAGTAATTGATTGATTGATCTGATTGATAGGACAATCATCATTATACTTCAGTAAGTAACCATGTGTGCTCCGATATATTTCTTACACAGGAAGATCCCAGCGACAGTACACGATCTCCGTAGCAGCACCGAGGGTTCCTGATGTAGTTTTAGAAGATGGTGTCAATATTTTGTAGACATTTTATTTGTAAAAATTCTGTTTACTGAATTTTGCTCCGGCAGCGGCTTTCCAGCCTGATATTCTCGATTTTGTGCTGCTAATGGTTCTTGTGTACGTGCTCAACTTGAACTCGGTACCTACGTTTTATCGTCCGTCTTCGTTAGAACTAGAAACTTGATCTCACCTACACTGAGATATGGGATATCTGAAAAAAATATCTCGATCTCTACACGAGGGAGCGAACCGAGTTCCTTTGGAACTAGCGGTGAGAACCTAACCTCTACGCCACATAGACCCTCCCCATGTTCAAAGTTTCTGTAGTGTCCTGTTACCACATTGTTCGTTGTCGTTTCTTGTCTTGTTTTCCAAGAATAATTTCTTTTATTATTCCTCTCTCATACATACACCAACGAAGCGAAATATGGCCTCATGAACGAAACTTACAGAGTAAGCTATAGGGAACTCTCGAAGAACTCCAACTGACATGTAGCTTCATAGTGGCAACCCATCTCATGGTTTAGACGAGCATACGTAACCGATCGCAAAGAAGAAGAAGTTTCCACTCAAAATAGATTCTTCTTCTTCTTTTCTTAACTCCCTTGAAGCATAAGACATTAAGCAAATTTTCTTCAACAAGATCTGTTTTAAGTAAACCATCTCTCTCTTTCTCGCGATCCTTCTTTGTGGCCATTTTGATCATTCTTATTGTGATATATAAACGGCCTTTGCCAAGAACATTTTTTATGTCACAATCTTCAGTACCATTTGGAGCTCTGGTGCTTGTTCTTCGGCGACGTGTCCGATTTCAACCAGCGTTTACTGGGTTCGCTCTCCGTCAGCCTTGGCTGTCCCCAGCCGACCAGCAAGGCAGCAGGTTAGTAAGCCATCTAAGTTCACTCCAGATCTTTCTAGGTTCTCTTTCTATGTTATGTTATGTTATGCGATCGACATCATGGCACATTGTGCATTCCCATTCGTGCTCTGTCCTCCGCTGCAGAAGCCATTCCAAAGTCCATTTTCTCACCGTACCCATGAGAAGTTGATTACTATATCTTTCTCTCTCTCTCTATCACAAAGACGACACTGTCTGACATGTTCAAACTTAACGTATTAATTCTCGAACTCGTTCCGGTGTCTGAGACTTGCCCATGTCACATAATTCAGAGCCTACCGCATTGATGATATCGGCTCTGTCCATACTTCTGCCCGCTTCAGTCGGGGCATTGTTTGCAAGAAAGTCAGCACGCTCGTTACCCTGCACTCCAGCTTGTCCAGGTGTGTACAGCCAAGTCATTTTCTTGAGATGTGATCTCCGAATGCTGTCCACCCATTCCACAAACAGACTTCCAGATTCAATCATTTGAAGCATATTCATCGAGTCTGATATGATCAGGCTTCTCTTTCTCTTTTTCTGTGTCTACAGTTCATCTCCATGCCGCTCTAGGTTGCCCCCTACCTCTTTTTCTGTGTCTACAGTTCATCTCCATGCCGCTCTAGGTTGCCCCCTACCTCTTTTTCTGTGTCTACAGTTCATCTCCATGCCGCTCTAGGTTGCCCTCTATCTCTTTTTCCCCCTCCGTATTCCATTTCCTTGCGGTTTTAGCTCAGACTCCTCGTCATACACGCTGTTCCCACCTCTATCCTCGACAGCTCTTCCAGTTTCTGATTGAAAAACTCTGTTGACGTTTCAGTAGCTAGATTTTTTTTCTATGGTGGGCCGCCAACCCAACGCAAAACCATTTAGCTTGACGGGTAGGGGTGTCCTCTTAGTCTGATCCCTATTCTTTGATCTGTTCGGCATGGTTAAACCGTGGCCCAAAGCATCATAAGGCCGACTAACTCAGACGGGAAAATCAACATTTATATATAATGGGGGCTGGTTTTTATAAGTGTTTGATAGAACAATGTAAGATTTTCTGCAATTTTGTACAATTCTACGAGTCCATTGTTTTTTATTAGTGAAAATGTTAATAATACTGATATTCCTTAGTGCTTATTGGAATGCGAGGTCACATGACGGTTGTGGTCTGATTTCCTAGAATTTCCACATGAGTTGAACGTCCTTATGTTAGCGGAGGCTACGGTTAAACTTACCGGAATCAATGGTACCTCCATCAGAACTCGCTGGGTAGCTAGGATATTCAAGCCCTCTCGCCAACTACACGGTGGGGGACACCATTGGGCAAAAAAAAACGGAGTTGACTAAAAAAAACGAAGGTAATTTGAACAATTCTTCTAACCTCCTCCAAAATAAATACAACTTTCTTGATAATGGCCGTTTTTGTAGACGCATCGGAACCTCTGTCTAGTTTTTTTTGTCAACATGATGTTAAAAATGTTAGATTATAAACTCTTTTATTTCTCAAGCGTGATGTAATGACAACTTTCGCGACCGTCAAGGGCTAAAACAAAAAATGTCAACCACTTTTTTCCGAAAATCTGCAAGTCAATTTATTCTCCTTTTCAATTTAAAACTAAAAAAAATATGCATTCTTTATTCATGAAAACGATTTAATAATGGTTCATTATGTTTGAAGATCTGTTATTTGATATTATTGAGCCCATGCCCTAGCATCTCAGGCAGATATTTCTGTGCTTAATTTCTTCAAGGTTAACTGTTGTTACTGCCTGTAATATCGCTTTTTAGGGCGGTGTAGGACAGGGGGACATGGAATTTAATGACCACATGGCTAGTGCAGTCGCCGCGAAACTGTTCAGGTTAGGATTTTTCTTTACGCCCCCGACAGAAAAAACACTCATTAGCTACCGGGGATTGAACGAGAGTCTCCGGCATGGAAGCCGGCGTTCTAAGCCATGCAGCTAGACTCTCCAATAGGTTAACTTTAGCGAAAGACCGACTAGTTCAGTCGGGAAATTGGAAATTCCCGCTGTCGAGGCCTGACTTTTGTATATGTTTAATAGAAAATTTTCTGAATTTTTATTTGGTAATTTTGCACAATTCTATGAGACGTAGTTATTCACTGACTGGTTACTGGTTATTGGTTATTGATAGTTACTGAACTGACCCACATCACTCTGGGCAGACACATAAAGGCTCAGTTTCCCCAATCTCCTTATTTTCCTCTTATGTTGTGCTACATATCAGCAGAGGAACGTCACTATTAATTATCTTTAACTCACCTGCAATAAGTACTGTTGATGGGATAAAATAAAGTTGAACGTTGAAGAGTTTAATTTAATTTTGAAGAGTTTATTTTTTTTTCTTCTATAAGTTCTTTGCCGTGTAAGAAGTGACTTTCTTCACTTCTGTTGTATCGTTTGCTTCGATAAAGGCCTTTTGGTAGAAACGTTGCTGTGTATTGTTATTGGTTTTGTACTTTGTAAAACTACAGTACTTTGTTATTACGTGTTTCACAAGAGTTTAGTTCAACTTTGAAAAGTTCTGTTCAACTTTGAAAAGTTCTGTTCAACTTTGAAATGTTGAGTTCAACTTTGAAATGTTGAGTTCAACTTTGAAATGTTGAGTTCAACTTTGAAATGTTGAGTTCAACTTTGAAATGTTGAGTTCAACTTGAAATTGAGTTCAACTTTGAAATGTTGAGTTCAACTTAAATGTTATTCAACTTTGAAACTGTTGATTTCAACTTTGAAATGTTTGAGTTCAACTTTGAAATGTTGAGTTCAAGTGTTGAAATGTTGAGTTCAACTTGAAATGTTGAGTTCAACGTTGAATGTTAGTTCAACTTTGAATGTTGATTCAACTTTGAAATGTTGAGTTCAACTTTGAAATGTTGAGTTCAACTTTGAAATGTTGAGTTCAACTTTGAAATGTTGTTCAGCTTAAATGTTGAGTTAACTTTAAAGTTGATTCAACTTTGAAATGTTGAGTTCAACTTTGAAATGTTGAGTTCAACTTTGAAATGTTGAGTTCAACTTTGAAATGTTGAGTTCAACTTTGAAGTATTCAGTTATTATTCTTCTTCGAACGCTCCGTATCGATCGATCTCTACATCTCTTCCTCGGTCACCTCTTACGACATGCCTTGTAGGTCGCAGTGTTGCTATTCTGTGTTTCACTTGAGAGCATCGGCAACACAGGGGTGAATGTTCAGTTCAACTCTGAATTGTGTTGGATTCAACATTGAAATGTTTAGTTCAACTTTGAAGAGTTCAGTTCAACCTTGTAGAGCTTAGTTCAACTTTGAAGTGTTCAGCTCAAGTGCTTATTTACTTCCTGGCTGATCTAACTAATGTTATGTTATGTTATGCGATCGACGTCATGGCACATTGGGTATTCCCATTCGTGCTCTGTCCTCCGCTGCAGCAGCCATCCCAAAGTCCATTTGCTCACAGTACCCATGAGAAGTTGATTACTATATCTTCTCTCTCTACCACGAAGACGACACTGTCTGGCATGTCCAAACTTAACGCCTAATTCTCGAACTCTTTCCAGTGTCTGAGACTTGCCCATGTCACATAATTGAGAACGTACCGCATTGATGATATCGGCTCTGTCCATACTTCTGCCCGTTTGAGTCTGGGCATTGTTTGCAAGAAAGTCAGCACACTCATTATCCTGCACTCCAGCATGTCCAGGTGTGTACAGCCAAGTCATTTTCTTAGAAGTGATCTCCAAATGCTGTCCACCCATTCCACACACAGACTTCCAGATTCAATCATTTGAAGCAGTGGCGGCTTGTGATCCTTTTTGTTGGTGGGGCCAGACTCAAATTTTCAGGAAAAATCATGGTTTTGGGTTAGGTTATATTTTAATTTATTAACTAATAAATACACGTTACACATTATTTTTGGTGGGGCCCGGCCTCACTGGCCCTTAATGACGATCCGCCACTGATTTAAAGCATATTCATCGAGTCTGATATGATCTAACTAAGCACATACAGGTATTAGCTTTAGTAAGTGATTATATGTGCTTTTTGATGGTGGCTTCAATGTAGCTGTGTTCAATTGATTGCCAGTTGCAAGATAATGATTATAGGATTCGTCGGAAGATTAATATGATGGTGGCTGACAATATCAGGATTACTTATGAAAAAAAAACTTCACTAAAATGGAACACACGGTCCCAGCAGTTGTAACAACACAAGAGGAACCCGCATAGCTGAGAATCATTGTGCTCCTGAGGCACAGAGAGAACGAGCTGTGCGAAAAGACAGAACACACAATACCCACATGTCTATCCTTGATTATGTATGCCCCACATGTGGTAGAGGATTGTGTTAGAAGATTGGACTCTACAGTCACCTCCGCAATCATTAGAAAAGTGCAGCAGCACATGTCTGAGACAGTTGTCATCACTGCCTGCGATGAACGGTTGTTATTACTATTTTCCAGTCGTGACTTGATTATGTAATATTCGCCCATAGTTATTGGTTACTAAACTGACGTCATTGCACTCCGGGCAGACCCATAGGTGCTCAGTCTCCCCAACAGATATCGAAGAATATGCATACTGATGGTTCCCGTGGCTCGCTGATTAAACACACCTCTCATTCTGCCCCTCAGGCACCCAGTTCGACTTGTACAACGGGTAACTCCAAACTGCCTAAATAGCTTGATCGATTCAACATCGATTTTAGTGTCCTCATTCAACAGACAGTCGCGAAGTGACCGAAGAACATCCCCTTATCCATCTTCAACTCCCCAACAATCGATGCTGTTGATGCAAGGCTGTCCGCTCTCTCATTACCGTAAACACCCGCATGCCCAGGGCTGTATATTCGCCCATGGAGAATGATTAATTTGTATTTTCAGTTGTGTTTAACTGTCTTACTGCATTTAATAAAAGGGTTTTAAAGCCGAAGGATTGACTTCATTGCACCGGGTTTTACCCCATATGACTCGGTCCTTCTCAGCAGAAATGGCACGCCACCTGCCGAGAGTATTGCACAAAGAAGGAACTCCGTAGCTCCAGCAACAACCCTAGGGGTCTCTGGAAAAAATTGCACTCGCGAACAGAACGGCGCGGTCCGGACTCAAACCAACGACCCTCTACTCACAACGCAAAGGGCTTAACCACTTAGTCACAGAGACCCCAATTTAATACGACGGCCATTTGCATTTATGCGGTGCAGGTTACTTTTTGTGGCCGTACACGGCTGGTTGTGGCTGTACACGGCTGTTTGTGGCTGTACACGGCTGTTTCATTCTGGAATTAGTTTACACAGGAGACATTTCACAGTTGTTAGCATTTCGTGTAATTTTCGTTGGCACAGGAACGGAGCAATTATGGGGTGACCCGTTGCAGTGAAGTTGGAACCGTACTTATGAACTATGAACTATGAACTACTGACTTTAATACCGCTTTTTTAGAGCGGTGTAGATAAAAGGTTTACCACGCAAAAGGTGAACCTCAGAGTTAACAGAGGAGACGAAAGACACTAATTATGAAGCACACACAAAAGCCAGTGCTAGAAATCTATCTCTTCTTATCCTGAAGCCGTGAGGCAAATCAGGATTGGAGAAGAGAAAGAAAGACAAGGTGCAAAGAGAGGCTCGCTACAGGTGTCTCCTTTTTCAACCTGACGCTGAAAGGTAAATCAGGATTAGAGAATAGATAGATAGATAGATAGATAGTAGACACCCATGTGGTGCCGGAGCCCGCAAGGGAAGCAAAGAATAGTACAACTGCAACCTACAATGCATGTCGTAAAAGGCAACTGATGTAGGGGCCTAGGGAAGCTACCCTAGTAAATAAAAAGCGTCGCAGTAATCGGATGTGCTGGCCTACTTATAGGCGAATAACTGGCACAACGTATAATCGCTCTTAGACTTGAATTACATACACATCATACAGAGTGTATTGATATACAATTGGTCGATATGGAGCGTTTGAAGAAGAAGAAGAAGGGCGGTGTAGGGCATGTGGGGAAGTTGGGGGCTTGGTGTTGGGATTGTGTACCTGTGGAATTTAATGGACCACGGCTAGTGCAGTCGCTCCGAAACTGTTCAGGTTAGGATTAGCATCTGTATGCACTGACATTAAAAACTCATGGACCTTACAGTGGATTGAACGTGGGTCTCCCGATGGGAGCCGCCGCTAATCCATAAGGCCAGATGCTCCACTCAGCTGTGTCTAGTGGCGTGTTAATTGCAACATCTAATATAAACTTGGTCTATGTGCATCCCTTTGTGTATCGTGACGTGTTCATCGTGACTTCTCTCTCTCTCTCTCTCTCTCTCCTTCTCGATCCCTGCCTAGACCGATGAACCAAATCTTTTCATAAATTGTACCGTTGTTTTTAGGGACTCCGTCTCTCCGTACAGCTTCTCGCGACGCTCAGTGTTATCGGGCCAGGTTTCGTTTCTTAGGCCTGCTAACAACTGGCAGTCTTGCAGTATGTACTCTGCCGTCATGTCCGCATTTTCACAGTGGCACAGGCTAATTGTGCTAATTAAAAATTTGTTGAACATATAGACCCGAAGCCTGTTATGGCCAGTACGGAGGCAGAATATAGCAACTTGTTCGCTACGGGATAAACTATAGTTCTCATTTCTGTTGCTGTGTTGTGGCTGGTCTTTCGACTACTTTTCTTTGTACTTCAAGCCGATGGTTGTTTTGGCCTCCACATAGCTGATCTCGTGATCAGTCTACGGTAGTCGCCGTCCTTCTTTAGCTAGCTTGTCAGCGTGTTCATTTCCGCTTATATTGCAGTATGATGGTATCCACTGAATGACTGTGCGTTTAAGTGAGTTCACTAGATACACCTTGTATATCGTGTCGTGTTCATCGTGACTTCTAACGCAAACGTGGTCGATATGTATCATTTAGCTGCATCTAGTTGTTAGCAAACTCACTTCTTAGGTAAGTCGTCCGGGTTCAATTTCACAGTGGGCGTAGAATATTTTTTCGACCGTAACTGCTTTCAGGTTGACTCAGCCTCGGATACCTGGAAAAGCACTGGGAAGTAAAGGCGTTTAATCCGCAAGCCACGGGAACCATCAGTATGCGTACACTTCGACATCTGTTGGGGGAGATTGAGCACCTATGGGTCTGTTCGGAGTGCTGTTATAGATATTGATAATAGATAATTGATAAAGATATTGCCCGAGTGGTTACCGGGGCCCAAATTTGGGGTGTAAAGAATAGAACCATTGTTACCTGCCACGCATGTTGTAAGAGGCGGCTAAGGAGGTTTAGATGAAATCGGATGCACGTGTTCTAAACGTGTAGAAGTCTATGCGTTTAGGGCCTACCAAAACCAATGTGCAACGTATACACGTTCTTGGCAAAGATCAAACATATCACAAAGAGTGATTAAAATTGGTCGTAAAGAACGAACGCAAAGAAGAAGGAGAAAATACAAATGTGATGGAAAACCGCTGCACAGTCACAAATTATTAAAACCAGTTTAAATAAACGTATAGACATTTTCACCATCTTTTTAATTAATAAGCATCTGTATGACCCTCAATGGGGCTTCGGAGTTTGTCCATTGTAACTGATATCTTCATGTTTAAGAAAGAGATTGCAGCACACATGGCTATTTACCGAAGTGCTGTGATGACATACACAATCAATGAATCAATGAATCAATGAATCAATGAATCAATCAATCAATGAATCAATCAATCAATCATACATTCAATCAATCATTCAATCAATCAATCAATCAACCAAATCAATCAATATACCGCCGAATTGACCAACCAATCAATTAAAATTATAATAATATAATAATAATAATAATAATTCCTCTCGTACCGTTATACGTTACATAGGGCCTGCAAGTAATTTATCCATACCGCTCTGTCCTGGGCAACTCGCTCAATCTCCTCCATGGAACTGAGACCGATATTTCCTGCCTCTCTCAGCAAAGTTCGTCTCAGGGTCTCCTTAGGTCGACCTCTCTTTCTTGAACCCTTTGCATCCCACTTCAATGCCTTCTTTGATATTTGTTGATCATTTCTCCTCAAGGTGTGCCCAACATATCTCCATCTTCTCTTTCTATAACAGTTGTCACTAGTGGTTGACCAGACATGATTTCATCACTTCTCCTGAATTCGTTCCATTTTATGTTCATTATTTTTCACAGACATCTATTTTCAAATGCATTGAACTTGCTTTCTATATCTTTAGTCATTTTCCAACTCTCGCTAGCATATGTTAGGATTGATACAACATTTGAATTGAAAATTCTTAATTTAGTTATAACTTGCAGTTCCATATTTTATTTAGACTTTAAAAAACTGATGTTGCTTTGCCAATTCGTATCATAATTTCTTTTTAACATTTCCTGTGCAATCAAAATTGCTACCTAAATAGGTGAACTGCTCTGTTATTTTTATCATTTTAGATTCCAGTGTGATATCTGCATTACTTGCCATAGGTGTCTTCATTTAAAATTATAATACCCACAATATATTTTTACCATCTTAACAATTACACAAGGTAACGTCGCTGGTGCTATCAAGTCCGTGCACTGTCGTTGAGATATTCCTGTGTAAGAAAGAGATCGGAGTACACATGGTTGCTCACCGAAGTGCAGTGATGGTGGTCCTATCAATCAGTAAATCGGTCAATCAATTAATCAGTCAATCATATCCAATCAATCAATCAATCCATCCATCCACCCATCCATCCATCAATCAATCAATATTTCATCAATGATTCGAATAAATCATTGATGTACATTGACAGGAGGTGTTAAATCGAAAATTGCTTCATATCCTTTACAGGACGTAGCCATCAACCACAGTAAACGAGTCATTGATTTTCTAGGTACCACTTATACGCGCAATAGTTTACCATTGCTTTCTGAACGGTGAGGTATATTTTTACCTTTTGTAAAAATCCCACGAAAACGAATTTGCTTCCAAACTGCCTGCCGCGAGGTTTGAACCAGATACACTTGAGATGTGATCAAGCTCACTACCACTTAAGCTAAAAAAAAAGTTAATTGCGTATCCTTTTACAGGAGTTTGCGAATCAACACCAGCTTTTTAATGTTGTTTGTGATTTTTCTTGGCATTATTACGTTCAGTAATTTGCCATTGCTTTCTGAACGGGTGGTGTCATCGTCCTTTTGTACAAATCCACACGAAACAATTTGCAACCAAATTGTCCACAGCGTGATTCGAACTCAGAACGTCGAGGTTAATAGACCGAGTTACTATCCCCTAGGCCACAGATCCCATCACCGCTTAAGCTACAGATGTTAAATAACGTCCACAATTTTTAAATGTAGTTCTGTGTCTAGTCTAGCGAAATAAAGAACATGAACCTCCGAAAGCAACGATTTGGCTGGGGAGTCATCAGATTGCATTATTTATGAAGACATCTTGTACAGGTTAACATGACTCTTTATTTGACTGATAACACGAGCAGGGATGTCGGTGTTATCTGATCTTGTTTGATAACAGGACAGTTTAGCATTGAAGTTGTCTAGTAGTTCACCGTGAGAATAGAGTTATAGAGTGACTGGGTGAGCATGTTATGTGGGTGAGTTAGAAATTGTCTAGTAGTTCACCGTGAGAATAGAGGTATAGAGTGAGTGAGGTTGTTGTGGGGGAGGCGGTTAGAAATTGGTGAAATTTATATGTAGTTCCGCCCCTGTGTTGCCAGGACGCCCGCAAGGGAACATAGAATAGTACCACTTCGACCTACAAGGATATGTCGTTAGAGAGGACTGAGATAGAGAAATAGGAAGCTACCTAGTAACTAAAAGCTTCGCAAAAATCAGATGTGCTGGACTACTTGTAGACACAGAACAAACACAATGTACAATCGCTCTTAGACTCGGATCACATACAAATCACAAAGTGTGGATAACAAGTGGTGCGTTCGAAGAAGAAGTAATTTAGAAGATGGTGAAAATATTTTGCAGGACATTTTAAAAATATTACTTATTAATTAAATGGGCTGCTGCTTTCCAGCCTGCTCTTCTCGATTTTTAACTGCCAATGGTTCTTTGACGTGCTCAACTTGAACACCGGACATACGTTTTATCATCTTTCTCCTATAGGACTAGAAACTTGATCTCACCTACACTTAGAACAGGAATCTCTGGAAAAATATACCGATGACTCTACGAGGAAGCTAAGCAAGTACCGTTGGAACGACAGACGAGGACCTAACCCAGTGGCGGCTTGTCCTTAAGGGCCAGTGTGGCCAGGCCTCACCAAAAATGATGTATAATGTGTATTTTTTATTTTCTTAATTAAAATATAACAATCCAAAACCATGATTTTCCGAACATTTTTTCTAGCCCCACTAACAAAAATGATCACGAGCAGCCACTGAAATAATCTCTACGACACTGAGATTACTATACATTGAAATAATCTCTACGACACTGAGATTACTATACATTGAAATAATCTCTACGACACTCAGATTACTATACATTGAAATAACCTCTACGACACTGAGATTACTATACATTGAAATAACCTCTACGACACTGAGATTACTATACATTGAAATAATCTCTATGACACTGAGATTACTATACATTGAAATAACCTCTACGACACTGAGATTACTATACATTGAAATAATCTCTACGACACTCAGATTACTATACATTGAAATAATCTCTACGACACTGAGATTACTATACATTGAAATAACCTCTATGACACTGAGATTACTATACATTGAAATAATCTCTATGACACTGAGATTACTATACATTGAAATAATCTCTACGACACTGAGATTACTATACATTGAATAACCTCTAGACACTGAGATTACTATACATTGAAATAATCTCTATGACACTGAGATTACTATACATTGAAATAACCTCTACGACACTGAGATTACTATACATTGAAATAACCTCTATGACACTGAGATTACTATACATTGAAATAATCTCTATGACACTGAGATTACTATACATTGAAATAATCTCTACGACACTGAGATTACTATACATTGAAATAATCTCTACGACACTGAGATTACTATACATTGAAATAATCTCTATGACACTGAGATTACTATACATTGAAATACACTAGGTGTTTATAAGTTACTATACATTGAAAAAATCACGACATGGAGTTTACTATACAGAAATGAATTCATGACACTGTTCTAAAGAAATAACTTACGAATTGATTATATCATTAGAACTACTGCTCTGGCTGGCTTGTATTCATTGAAAGTTCTCTAGACACTGATTACATCATGAAAATCTCTACGACACTGAGATTACTATACATTGAAATAATCTCTACGACACTGAGATCACTAGACATTGAAATACACAGGGTGTTTATAAAGTTGCTGTGCAGTGAAATATACGCCAGGGCCAGCTACATAACGAGAAATGGGGTATTCAAAGACGCCTAAAGAATTATAACATAGATTGTTATTATTCATCTAGATACTACTGCTCTTGGCTGGCTTGTATTCAGTAAAGTGGCTGTGAACACGACTTGTGAGTCTGGAAATTTCAGCACATATTGTCGAATTACTTCTTCAGTATATATGTCACCATTACGAAAGACATGTTTCGTCACAAATACTCTGTTTTCAATGGCCAACATCATTTTTTTTCAGCCGGGTAACGGGCGTACTGACTTTCTTGCAAACAATGTCCCGACTCAAGCGGGCAGAAGTATGGACAGAGCCGATATCACCAATGCGGTACGTTCTCAATTATGTGACATGGGCAAGTCTCAGACACTGGAACGAGTTCGAGAATTAGACGTTATGTTTGGACAGGCCAGACAGTGTCGTCTTCGTGGTAGAGAGGGAAGATATAGTAATCAACTTCTCATGGGTACGGTGAGCAAATGGGATGGTTGCTGCAGCAGAGGACAGAGCACGAATGGGAATGCCCAATGTGTCATGAAGTCGATCGCATAACATAACATTTCCTTTCAGCAATGAAATCGTGAATATAACAATGGCTTGTTGTGTACTGTTGTACACTGGATTGTAGAACTCAGAATATCATGACACAAATTTCCATCATTCCTGACGTAATTACTAAAATATTTTTCAAAATTCACTGCACAGTAACTTTATAAACAGCCTATACGTGCCAGAATATTTTAATGTATTTCTCCAGAAATATTCTCTGTTTTCCTCCACATTTTTCAAATTTGCCTTCTTTTTCTGTTTGTTCACACCACATTAACCCAACCTCAACCGGTATGATACTAATTACGCCCAAAAACATTCCCTAATTACACGCACGTCCTGTGATGTTACTAGCGAAACGGCCATCATTTGCCACTTAGTTGCTTTGATTTTCGTGCGCACATCAATTTTATTGTTGTAAAAATATAGTTATAAGAAGACACGGTTATGATTGATGTTTTGTGTTTTATATTTTTGTGTTGAGTTATGTAATTAGCTTCAAGATCCTTCATCTAATGAAGCATTTCCCAAACTGGAGTCCGCGGATCCCCGGGGGGCCGCGAGGTACTTACAGGGGGCCCTCAAGCGCTTGAAGAAATATTATGATATTTGACATTTCAAACCGAAAATACATTTAAAAATATGTATAAAAACAGTTGTAAACTAGTTCTGCTGCGAAATCAAAGGACCCGAACCAGACAGGAATCTAAATGTCTGACAGGACAAAATAAAACATCATTTGAAGTTTCCCGCAGTCTGAGAAAATTGTTTACTATTGTAACACAAAGATAACTCATTCCTGCCAATTTTCATATATAGAAACTTTTGGGTGTCCTTGGCAGCATAATGTATTTAAAAGGGGGGTTCGCTGTAATGCACAATTTGGGAACCGTTGATCTAATGAATTCGGTATGGTAGTTGCATAACCTTCTGTGGGGGCAATGCATGATGAGGGGTAAATATATTATGTAGAATCTATACCTGTTAGGGGGTCTCAATGGTTAAGTGATCAAGTCGTTTAACCTTCTGTGGAGGCAATGCATGATGAGGGATAAATATATTATGTAGAATCTATACTTGTTAGGGGGTCTCAATGGTTAAGTGATCAAGTCGTTTAACCTTCTGTGGAGGCAATGCATGATGAGGGATAAAAATATTATGTAGAATCTATACTTGTTAGGGGGTCTCAATGGTTAAGTGATCAAGTCGTTTAACCTTCTGTGGAGGCAATGCATCTCCTCTCTTTAGCCTGTTACGCCCCTGGCGTTTAGGGCAACAACAAACGTACACCATTCTTCCCTGTTCATGGCCTTCCTCTGTATTGTGTTCCAGCTATGATTCATTTCCTTCAGCTCTTGCTCTATCGTTCTCCTCCATGTCGTCTTGGGTCTTCCACGCTTTCGCCTACCCTCTGGAGTCCATCTCAGTGCAGTTTTCGTGTCGGAGCCAGTCTCCATGCGCATCACATGTCCAATCCATCTCCAGCGTCGTCTTCGGATGATAGTGCCCATATTCTCTTGTTGGCATCGTGCAAGCAATTCTTGATTCGAGATAGTAGTCGGCCAGTACACGCGTAAGATTTTTCGCAGACAAGTTGTATGAAAGGCGGAGAGTCTGGACATATCCTGTTCTGTCATTCTCCAGCATTCCGATCCGTACAGCAAAGTTGACAGCACACAGCTGTTATAGATACTAGTCTTGGTTCTGATGCTGTATTGGGCAGATTTCAAGGCGGTCTGAAGGGTCACGAATGCACTGCGTGCTTTACTCAGTCTGTTTTTAATGTCAGATCCAGCGCCTCCTTCATTGCTAATAACACTTCCAAGGTAGGAGGCAATGCATGATGAGGGATAAATATATTATGTAGAATCTATACTTGTTAGGGGGTCTCAATGGTGAAGGGATCAAGTCGTTTACCTGTCACACTGAAGGTTGTAGGTTCGAATCCGAAATGAGACACGTGTATGTGTAATTTTTCTAATGAGATCCCTAAGATTGTTGCCGGAGCTACGTAGTTCGTGCTTTGTGCACTGCTCTCGGCAATATGATGAAAACTTATGCAGTGAAGTAAATCCTTCGCCGTTAGACCCTATACCTCTTAGAGATTTAGATTAAAAGGGATGATTGTGTGATACATTTCGATCGCTAAATTTGAATACGGGACCTACGTTTTATTTTCCCTCTCCGATAGAACTAGGAAATTATACGGAGGGACGGAGTCCCTAAAGACAACAGCAGAATTCATGAGAAAGTCTGGTTCCTCAGTCTCATGTATTTCATTTTTCAAGTTGTCCTACATACGAAATGTAGTGAGACTTTACAAACACCCAGCGTCTACGCAGATTGCTGGGAGTATCAAGAAGAGACCGGTTTAGAAATGAAGACATCAGGACAAAGGTGGGTACAACATCAGTGCTGAACTTCATCAAGAAACAACAAATTAAATGGTTCGCTCACGTAAGCAGATTATCGACAGACAGTGCGTCTCAAAGAGCAATGTTATTCCGATACAGTGGATACAAAGCAAAAGGTAATCCAAGCAACAGATGGATCCCAGAGAAAAACGAAAAAAACTGTTTATAAAGGGTACACAAAAGCCCGTCCTAGAAATCTCTTATAATCCTGACGCTGTGACACAAAGCAGGATCAGAGACAAGAAGAAAGGAGATGTAATATTGAAAGTGATCCAACTGTCTAGATCAGAGACATGGAAAACAAGTAACAAGACAGACAGTCACATAAGAGACTTTGAGGGATTATGTCTCAGAAGAAACGTCCGAAGTTGCTGGGATCAGAGAATACCAATTACTGAGATCTCCCGGCGCACATGCACCAACAATATCAACGAGGATATAAAACGTAGGAGATGGAAGTGGTTGGGACATACATTAAGAATGCAGAAGACCAGATACCTACATGTAACTTTGAAATGGAATATGGGAGGCAATAGAAGTAGAGGAGACATGGAGACGAACTGTAGACAGAGAAAGAGATGAGCCGGGAAAGACCTGGAATGAACTAAGCTTGACTTGCTCAAGACAGATCTAGTTGATGCCTTATACTTCAAGGGGCGTTGAGAGATGAAGAAACAATTCTTAAATGATGTTTACCCCCCGAGTGGTTACCGGGGCTCAAATTTGGGGTGTAAAGAATAGAACCACTGTTACCTGCAACGCATGTCGTAAGAGGCGACAACGGAGGTTTGGCTGAAATCCGATGCACATGTCCTAAACGTGTAGAAGTCTATGTGTTTAGGGGCCTACCAAACCAATGTGCAACGTATACACGTTCTTGGCAAAGATCAAACATATCACAAAGAGTGATTAAAATTGGTCGTAAAGAATGAACGCAAAGAAGAAGAAGAAGAAGAAATGATATTTACGTAAGCATGTGTGTGATTATGCTTCAGTTTCTCAATTCTCATCTTGCGCCATTTATTTCCAGAGCTAACTTTGTTTTTGTTGTTGCTTCACATTTCTCATTACTGTTTTCTTTGGGTTTTCTAATAATTATACCACGTGATGGCATTTGCTTTGTCATCTAATTCTAATTATCAGATGCGAGCAGGTGCTGAATAGATATGATGTTGTTTTACTTTTGGTTTTGTTGTGTCATGATCTTTCTTCCAGAATGTAGCCCAACATGTACATATAGATTTGAAGACACTTTTCCTGATTCGTGATTTTGCATGTTTTTTTTGACTAAAGCTGTTTTTAATCGCTCCTAATTTCTTCAACTTGTGTCGTGTTGCTTTGCGTTCTTTCGCGTTCCTTTGGGTTCTTTTCCATTGATATATATATATATATATATCACGATCCCCGCCCAGACCGACGTACTATATCTCCCCATAAATTCTATTCATGCGGAAATCTGATTCACGCAGCCTTAGCATTGGTGTGTTTTACGTCACATCTTCAGCACCATTTGGAGCTCTGATCCGTATCCTTCGGCGATGTGTCCGGTTTCAGCCAGCGTTTTCTCGGTTCCTCTCCGTTCTGTGGCCATCTAGTGATTTTTACGGTGTGGGGTAGCTAGCCCCACCCACAACCTCCTAAGTCACCTCTTACGACATGCATGGTTCTATTCTCTAGGCCCCAATTTGGACCCCGGTAACCACTCGGGCGGAGACTGATATTAAATGGATAGAGAAGACGTGGAAAGAATTGGAAGGGATGACAAGAGAGAGAGGAAGAGCTGGAAGAAGTTTGTTGAAGACATGTACTCCGTTGGGAGTTGGAAAGAGAAGGGAAGAATATTCGAACATCTGATTAGTTATAAGGAAGAGTCTAGTTGCTTCATGCTCCATCTAAACCAGCATTTCTCAAAGTGGGCGGTACCGACCCCCTAGTGGGCGCTGAAGCGTTCTAGGGGGGGGGGGGGGGGGCGATAGTGGGTTCAGAAGAATTTGGGGGTGTTCAGGCGATTAGGGGTCGGTGGCTCCTTAAAGAATAAATTAATAATAAATATTTTAAAATAAATTATTTTCGTGATTTTGTGATTGAATAATAATTTAAAATTTGAATTCCTCATTTAAATTCATCTTATGCCCCTCTTACACGATCCATTTTTCATCAATTTTCTATTTCATGCATATAATCATTTGAAAACTGACTATGTATTACAGAAATATATATCAATTTTCTATTTCAAAGACAAAATAGAGCATGCATATATATATGTGCGGGTTGGGGGGCGTTGGCAAACTGTTATAATGTGGAGAGGGGTGGGGGCGTTACAAAGTTTATGTTGTGCAAAGTGGGCGATGGGCCAGAAAAGTTTGGAAATCTCTGATCTAAACTCTGAAAGACCTAAAGTACCTCATTCAATATTCAACGATTTACCCAATCTAGAGAGACTTAGGAAACATTTCACAGAGAACTACTGGAGCAAGTAAATAATATCTTATACGTAGGTCACATGATATACATAGGTCACATGATATACATAGGTCACATGATATACATAGGTCACATGACTACAGATGATGGCAGACGGTAAAAATAGGTTAAGAAGAGAATATGAATGGCGTACATTCATTGACTTGAGCTACAGCCAACTCTAGATAACTAGGCCACACAACTGACTGGGGAATCCTTGACCTAGATCAGAGATGGGGGGCTGGAAAATATAAATGTTTTATAGAATACTGCAAGCTTTTTTGCAATTTTGCTCAATTCTGTGAGTCTATGGTTATTTATTGGTGAAAAAATATTCATAATATTGATATTCCTTATTGTTAAACTTAACTTGTTGCATAATATAACTTCGATTCAGCATTTTGTGTTGATTTTAAAATGAATTTGTCTATATACACCAAAACTGGAGTACGAGGTCATGTGGTGTAGTTGTGGTCTGAGTTTCCATAATTCTTAGAAGAGTCTGAAGGCCTATAAGTTTATAGTTAGCTCTGACTTAAACCACCCATTTGATGCCAGGCTCGCAAGGAGCAAAGAATATCAACGCTGTGACCTACAATGCATGTCGTAAGAGGCGACTGAAGTAGAGGCATCGAGAAGCTACCCTAGTAAATGAAAAACATCACAGAAATCGAATTTGCTGGCCTACTTGTAGACGCATAACTGGCACAACGTACAATTGCTCTTAGACTCAGTAAAGTAAAAAGTAAAGGAACCCTTTCATGCCTCGTGGTATATAGGTCATACAGTGTTAGGCCTGTATTTTTCATTGACCGTCGGCACACGATGGGTGATGTGGTCAGCATCACGCCGGCCGCCTTTACTTTCCCAGAGCATGTCTGGTACCCAGTTGAGGCTGGGTCGACCTGAAGCCGTCGCGGTCGGGAAAAATTCCACGCGCACTGCAGGAGTTGAACCCAGACCACCAGCCTTGAGAAGCGAGTTCACTAACAACTACGCTACCGCGGCTCTCAAATCACATAGACTCTTAGTCTTAGACTCAGATCACATACAAATCACACAGAGCGGTTAACAAGTGATCGATATGGAACGTTGGAAGAGGTAGAGTTAATATGAGCAAGTTACTATAGTCAATTTGCAAATGTTTACTCTCATTCAAGTTCATTTTCTGGAAAATTATCTGTTAAAGTGATACAACATTTTACATAGTCTTATATTTACGTTGTCGCCCGGGTGGTTACCGGGACCCAAATGTGGGGTGTAAAGAATAGAACCACTGTTACCTGCCACGCGTGTCGTAAGAGGCGATTAAGGAGGTTTGGCTGAAATCGGATGCACGGTCCGCTACGGAATGCTAACCCGAAACAAATGCTTGCAGAAAACGGATGCACCAGGCCGTAAGGCGCATAATATGGTGTAACGACCCCTCACAATGAGGAATGGGATAACGGATTCTACGGTCTCCAATCTGCATCGGAGATTTAGCCACGCAGTAAGAATGTCAGACCTACCATCACGAGGGTGACCAAAACTTACTGCTGGAAGAGGTTGGCACAAACAGGGAAGCAGAAATCATAGGAATTATATCCTACAGAACTGCCTCCAGTATGCAGACTTGAGAAGAAAGAGGTGGCCCACTTACACCAAAGTCCAATACAAACTGTATCCCGTGGCTGATAATCTAAGGCAGACGGCTGCCTGTATTAGAGAATCCGAAATCCCAATCTAGTGAGAACGCAGAAGACAAACTGTATGGCGTGGCTGATAATCTGAGGACAGAGTAGCTCCTTATTAGAGAATCCGAAATCCCAATCTAGTGAGAACGCAGAAGACAAACTGTATGGCGTGCTGATAATCTGAGGCAGACAGCTGCCTTTATTAGAGAATCCGAAATCCCAATTAGGAGAACGTAGAAGATGAAGATATTTACGTTGACCAAAGGAATATGTCATTGACAGATTGAAATGTAACTTAAATTTTGCATATCGACGGATTTCTTTGATGTTTTACGAAAACTGTAGCAGAGCTGTGCTTTCTTTTTTCTTTCTTTCTTATTTTTCTCCAATCCTGTTTTCACTCACAGCGTCAGGCCAAGAAGAGATTTCTAAAACGGGCCTTTGTGTGCGCTTTGTAGATAGTGTCTTTCGTCGTCTCTGTTATCTCTGAGATCCATCTTTTGCGTGGACTACCTTTTACCCTGTACCCATTATATCGGACCAGCATTGCTCTTTCAGTTCTGCTAATGAATTACATTTACAGTAATACACTTCATATAGGTAAAGGCGGATTCATATTCGTATAGCAATGGGTGCCATGTATATAATTAACATAGACTATATACATGTGGAAAAATTATAAAATAGAAAGTGAATGGAGTATGACAATAATATATGTCTAACCTTATTCTGTGTCGGACGAGTTCAGTAGATTGATAACTTTGAAACAGATAACAAATAAGCTAAAGATTATGGTTAATAAGTGTTATATTTATTTTGTACGGTTCAGAAACATGGAGAATGAATAAGAGTTTAGAAGACGGAATAACGGAAGCCTTTAAGATATGGGATACAGAATTTTAAAGGGTTTTAAGCCGAAGGATTGACTTCATTGCACCGGGTTTTACCCCATACGGCTCAGTCCCTCTCCACAGAAATGGCACGTCACCTACCGAGAGTATTGCAGAAAGCACGAACTCCGTAGCTCCAGTAACAATCTTAGGGGTCTCTGGAAAAACAACTGCACTCGTGAACAGAACGGCGCGTTCCGAATTCGAACCCCCGACCTTCGACTCACAAGACAAAGGGATTAACCACTTAGCCACAGACTGTACAGAAAAAAAGACAAATAAAGAAGTTTTAGAATAAAATAGTAATGAGGACATAATTTATACCGGAAATAGAAGTGAAATAAATAAAATATTTTGGACACATAAAGAGGCGTGATACATTGACTACAATTTTATTAGAGGGGGAAGTTGAAGGACGACGAGCAAGAGAAAGACTGAAACACAAGTGGGAAAGAAACATCAAGAGATAGGTAAATTGTAACCTGGCAGAGTGTAACTTCTTCTTTTATCTAATCATGTTTTGCCTTACAGTTTCAGGATAAGAAGAGATTTCTAGAACGGGATCTTCTGTGCGCTTTACAAATAGTGGTTTTCGTTTCTGTTATCTCTGTATGTTAATCAATAAAGAAAATTGATAAGAAACTGGTCATCTTTGAGAATAAAATCATCTTCTTCTTCTTTGCGTTCGTTCTTTACAACCAATTTTAAGGGGGGATTCTGGTCTTGAAACTTTTTCGTTGCTTTGGTATTAATGTAGAATTTGTATAACAATTTTGAAAGATTATGACTTAGAATAGTAGAAAAATTAGTAAAAAAATGTCAAAGCGTTGCTATGGAAACAATAAAAGATGGCAGCCAAACACAAAATTTCAAATGCCTAAGGCTCTGAAAGTAATGAATATAAATGAATTATGTTTTCACTCTAAGGTGAACAATTGTAATATCTAAAAATTACACATGATTTTTAGGATATATTAAATATTACATTTTTATGAATTTTGGTAAACACACCCTCCACAAACAGCTATTTTTGACCGAATTTTGAGGGAATTTTTACCAAAAATTTATAAAAAATACATATTTAAAATATCCTAAAAGCCTTTGTTAATATTTTAGATATTACAACTGCTCACCTTAAGGTGAAAACAGAATTCAGGTTTAGCACTGATAGTATAATATTGGGAGAAATATTGTGTTGAACAGTGTGGAACATCAAGGCAAAACACAAGGCATGTTGGATGCCCATTGCAGACAACCGTCGATGCAGGGACGACTGCTGTTGATGATGAAGCGGCACCACCCATCTAAACAATTCACTCATTCAGTTCATTATAGAATCATCTTCATCGCACATCGCACTTATCCTTAATTGCTCCTATATTCTCCTAAGCATATCATTTCGATATGTTTAGACTAACAACGCCCGTTCTGGTTGATATATCTACTACAGTCTCTCACACGTTTTCCCGTCTTGCCGCACAAATCAGCATACACACCCTACACAGCCGAGATAGAGACTGCCATTTATTTTCTTCGTTGAAATCTTCAGAGCGTATGTTTTCTCTTAGAGCATTGATGATGTCGCTTTTGTCCACAGAACGCCAATTCTCATATTCGCAATATACTGCTCCACCCACCCTAAACAATTTATCTCAAACATCGCTAAATTGAATAAAAAATACTGAGCAAATTTCTAATTCTCTTTCACGATATATAATATATATTGACATTCCGGTGCAAAACTGTTATCATACTGTCGATATAGTATTATTTACCATCTTGTCTAAATGCATCCAAGTGTATTGCATATGTTGTCATACGCTTACTTGATAGTGATACAGTATTAACATAATTTCCTTCATCTTGTTCAACCATGCATGTTATCATTAATGTAATATTGAACGTAAATTCACTCAACCGTGTCAATATTTTTAAGTTCACGCTCGGAATATTTGTCCCGACTGTAACGGTTCTTAAGTCGATCCAGTCTCAATCAAGTATCAGGAGAAGCGTTGTGAAGTATAGGAGGTCGGTGTGATGTTGACCACGTCAGCCATCGTGTGCCGATGGTCAATGAAAAGTCCGGGTCTATAACATGACATCAAGTATACCTCGAGGTTTCATCTGCTACGGAGGACACTAGACGGTATCATCTGCAACTGTTAAACCCACTGCTTTATGGAAGGGGCTCTCGCCTGTGTTGTGCTGGGGCCCGCAAGGGAAGCAAAGAAAAGTGCCACTGCTACCTACAAGGTATGTCGTAAGAGGCGACTAATGTAGGACCAAGGTAAGCTACCATAGTAAATAACGAGCATCGCAGAAGTCGGATGTGCTGGCCTACTTGAGATGCATAACTGGCACAACGTACAATCGCTCTTAGGCTCAGATCACATACAAATCAAACAGAGTGGTTAATATGGGGTCGAAATGGTGCGTTTGAAGAAGGAGAAGAATTGGATAGGGCTCGAGAGAGAGAGCTAACGGCTTGGAGAATAAACCCTGATAGAACATTCCGACTGCTTTGTGGGTTAGCACGGTTATGCATGCGGCTAGAAACGTAAACCTTGATCACAAATCGGGGGAGAGGACTCCAAGGCAGCTGATGGTTATGTGTGTATTCCATTACACATTCTGGTATTCCCTGCAAACCCTGTTTGATTTGTAGATTTTGTCTTTCCTTTGGATGAAACAGTAGTGTTTGCTGTATCAGTGCAAAATGGGCAAGGCACATTCCTTATATCAATTGCCCAGGCTAAGAATAAATGTAGAGAACACTTCATCCTTGCTATTGTCTCTGGCCCAACATATAAAGCAACAGTCACGAGAGACTTATGAATGAACACTAAGACAAGAGAGACAAACGAAAACTCAGAAGTTGTCACAGTAAAATACTTGCCAATTGACCGTCTGTAAAGGGAAGGGAAAAAAGCGCAAACCTCAGAAGTTATCTACACAGTAAAACACTTGCTAATTGACCGTCTGTAAAGACAAGAGAGACGAGCGCAAACTCAGAAGTTATCACAGTAAAACACTTGCCAATTGACCATCTGTAAAGACGAAAAAGGCCTATATACCCCATGGTATGAAAAAGGGTTCCTTAACTTCTACTTTTTAAAATCTACCAGATTAAACATGTCATCTCATCATCATCAAATAGCTTGTCATGCGCAGAACGTTGCCTCCCTTACAGTCCTTCAGAATGTCTCTCATCTGGATAATGTTCCACTTCTGCTACAGTCATGCTCAAATCATCATTAGATTATGAATCCTTCTTCTCCTTGGTCTTCCTCTTCTCTTCAAGACTTTGCGTAATGTTGTTTACCACATAACTCGGTCATCAGCTAGAGCTAGCTACCAGTTATATTCTACTTCATGTGTCGTCGCACTGTTACCAGGTTGTTGCCCAGTGTCATGGTTTTCTGTTTTTGTCTTGCGTTGTTCTAATGGCTTAAGAGATAATTATTTTTGCTTTTTGACAGGATTCTGATATGTCATCTAACCATCTTTTTCGTGGTCTTCCTCTCGCCTTCTTTCCTAATGTTCTATTGTAAAAGACTGTATACAGTGGAGTTTGGATGCATTCTTATTAAGTGGCCAAACCCTTCATTCTTTGTTTCTCAATGTAATTCAAATAAGGTTCTGTCCCAACCCTTTCTTATTCTTTATGTTAGTGACTGTCTTTCCTGATATTCTGTTGCAGTAGACTCTGTATACAGTGGAGTCTAATTGTATTCTTATTAAGTGACCTGTTATCTACTACTGAAAATATATTCCAGACCTGGTCATACCGTTCCGGTCACGTGACACTGATCTTTCTGTCACTTGGTGCAGTCTGAAGAATATAATCCTTCTAACCGGGCAAGACATTACAAGGTTAATGTCAAGGACGCGGTGAGACATGTCTGTAGAGTAAAAGAGTTCTCTTTGTGAATCTGTGTCTTAAGTGTATGTGCCGGTTTGAATCAGATCAGTACTTGTCCGTTCGATTTTTATTAAGTTATTCTATTCAAATGTTCGATTTGGCATTCTGATACATTTTAGATACTTGCCTTAACAGAAGTTCGAATTCCTGTATACCAGCGGTTCTCATTATGGCAATAAAACGCCCCATTACAATATTATGGAGTTAACTCTCAGCATAACTGTCGTTATTTTTCTTCACCTTTCAACTCCCTACGGAGCACAGGTCTTCAAGTTATCTAAATATATATTGATAAGAATAAAAAGAAATAAAGAAAAGAAAAATTTAGATAACTGTTGTTTCTGCCAGTAATACCGTTTTTTTGTGGGCGGTGTAGGACAGCAGGGACGTGAGCTTGTGAAATGTAATGTCTGCATAGTTAGTGCAGTAGCCACACGAGCTTGTGAAATGTAATGTCTACATAGTTAGTGCAGTAGCCACACGAGCTTGTGAAATGTAATGTCTACATAGTTAGTGCAGTAGCCACATGAGCCTGTGAAATGTAATGTCTGCATAGTTAGTGCAGTAGCCACATGAGCCTGTGAAATGTAATGGCTACATAACTAGTACAGTAGCCACACGAGCCTGTGAAATGTAATGGCTACATAACTAGTACAGTAGCCACACGAGCCTGTGAAATGTAGTGGCTACATATCTAGTACAGTAGCCACACGCGCCTGTGAAATGTAATGTCTACATAGCTAGTGCAGTAACCACAGGAGCTGAAATGTGCTACTACTGTAGTAGCCAATGAGACTAAATGTAACTACATAACTAGTACAGTAGCCACATGAGACTGTGAAATGTAATGGCTACATAACTAGTGCAGTAGCCACATGAGACTGTGAAATGTAATGGCTACATAGCTAGTGCAGTAGCCACATGGGACTGGAAATGAATGGCTAATAACTAGTGCTACCAAATGGATGTAGTATGCTATGTAACAGTAGCCACATGAGCCTGTGAAAGTAATGGCTACATAACTAGTATTCAACATAGAGAGAAGACTTCAGACTTCCCTCTGGCTACAGGTTTTGTGGGAAGAAAAACGAAGAAGAAGAAAACAGGAAAAGGATCTTCTTCTTCTTTGCGTTCGTTCTTTACAACCAATTTTAATCACTCTTTGTGATATGTTTGATGTTTGCCAAGAACGGGTATACGTTGCATATTGGTTTGGTAGGCCCCTAAACGCATAGACTTCTACACGTTTAGGACATGTGCATTCTATTTCAGCCAAACCTCCTTAGTCGCCTCTTACGACATGCGTGGCAGGTAACAATGGTTCTATTCTTTACACCCCAAATTTGGGAACGGGTAACCACTCGGAAGAGGAAAATGATAAGAAGAAAGATAAAATCAAGGGTAAAAAAGAAGGAAGACGTTGAGAAAGTAGAAGAAAACTAAGAGATAGCCAAAGAAGAAAGAAAACAAAAGAAGAAGGAGACGAACAGAGGAGGATGAGAGAGAAGTAGATAAGGAAAAATAATGAAAAAAAAAAACAGAAGCGGAAGAGAGGAAGTGGAAGAAAATGAAGTAAGCAGGAGAGGATAAAGAAAAGAAGAGGAAAGACGACTCCGAATGAGGAAGAAAGAGACAAAAAAGTTTAGTAGAAACAAAGAAGATGAAATGGAAGAAAAAAATTTACTAGAAACAAAGAAGATGAAATGGAAGAAAAAAGTTTAGTAGAAACAAAGAAGATGAAATGGAAGAAAAAAGTTTAGTAGAAACAAAGAAGATGAAATGGAATAAAAAAGTTTATTAGAGACAAAGAAGATGAAATGGAAGAAAAAAGTTTAGCAAAGAAGATGAAATGGAAGAAAAAAGTTTAGTAGAGACAAAGATGATGAAAAGGAAGAAAAAAAGTTTAGTAGAAACAAAGAAGATGAAATGGAAGAAAAAAGTTTAGTAAAGACAAAGAAGATGAAATGGAAGAAAACAGTTTAGTAAAGACAAAGAAGATGAAATGGAAGAAAAAAGTTTAGTAGAAACAAAGAAGATGAAATGGAAGAAAAAAGTTTAGTAGAGACAAAGAAGATGAAATGGAAGAAAAAAGTTTAGTAAAGACAAAGAAGATGAAATGGAAGAAAAAAGTTTAGTAAAGACAAAGAAGATGAAATGGAAGAAAAAGAAAGAAAAATGCAGTCTTTCCTACTCAGTTTGTTAAATATTGTTTTCCTTTTGTTTTTTTAACAATTAAATGAAAGAAACCATGAAACCTTACCCACTGACCCTTCATTAGCTTCTTCTTTGTGTTCGGTTTCGTATGCTCGTCTAAACCGTGAGATGGGTTGCCTCTATGAAGCTGCATGTCAGTTGGAGTTCCTCGTGAGTTTCCCATAGCTTGGTCTGTAAGCTTTGTTCATGAGGCCATGTTTCATTTCGTTGGTGTATGTATGATGGACATGACTGCAGGATGTGCTTTGTAGTCTGTGTTTCTGTCTGGCATGCACACCGTGCAGTCTGAGCAGGCTTTATTCTGTGCATGTGATGATTGAGCAAGCAGTGACCTGTTCTTAGGCGAAAGATTGTTGTGTGCTGTTTTCTGTTTAGTCTGCTGATGGGATCTTGTGGGTGTTTGCTGAGGGTTTGTTCCCTACACAACTCTTTGTATTTTCCATTGGTAACCCTTCATTTTCAATGTTAAGATTGTCTAACGAACAGAAAAATTCACTTCTGTCTAAAGTAACTCCTTGAAGAGTACCCACACCCAATGATGAGAACCCCTGCACTACATGTATACCACTTTCTGTCTACAGTAACTCCAAGAACTCTATCCCCAGGTCAATCAGCTCAATGTTGAGAATCCTTGTTCTAAAGAAATGTCAGATTTTGTGTACAAGAACAAAATAAAGGAATCCTTTTTCATACTTCGAGGTATATAGGGTAACACGACATTAGACCCGTACTTTTCATTGACTGTCGGCACGCGATGGATGATGTGATCAACATCACGCCGGTCGCTTTTTCTTCCCAGTTTTCCTGGTACCCAATTGAGGTTAGGTCAACCTGAGAGCCGTTACGTTAAGAAAAAATATTCTGCGTCCATCTTGGCATTGAACCCGGATCACTAGTATGAGAAGTGAGTTCACTAACAACTACGTTACTACGGTAGAGCTCTCACACTACTACAGCTCTCAGGCTACTACAGCTCTCACAATACTACAGCTCTCACACTACTACAGCTCTCACACTACTACAGCTCTCACACTACTACAGCTCTCAGGCTACTACAGCTCTCACAATACTACAGCTCTCACACTACTACAGCTCTCACACTACTACAGCTTTCACACTACTACAGCTCTCACACTACTACAGCTCTCACACTACTACAGCTCTCACGCTACTACAGCTCTACGGTACTGTGCTCTCACGCTACTACAGCTCTCACGGTACTGTGCTCTCACTACTACAGCTCTCACCTACTACAGCTCTCACACTACTACAGCCTCCACTACTACAGCTCTCACCACTACAGCTCTCACGCTACTACACTCTCACGCTACTACAACTCTCAGACTACTACAGCTCTCACACTACTACAGCTCTCACACTACTACAGCTCTCACGCTACTACAGCTCTCACACTACTACAGCTCTCACACTACTACAACTCTCAGACTACTACAGCTCTCACAATACTACAACTCTCACTACTACAGCTCTCACGCTACTACAGCTCTCACAATACTACAGCTCTCCACTCTACAGCTCTCACACTACTACAGCTCTCACACTACTACAGCTTTCACACTACTACAGCTTTCACACTACTACAGCTTCACTACTACAGCTTACACTCCGACACTAGTATAAGCTATTCACTAACAACCTACACTACTACAGCTCTCACAATACTACAGCTCTCAGCTACTACAGCTCTCACCTACTACAGCTCTCACACCTACTACAGCTCTCAACTACTACAGCTCTCACACTACTACAGCTCTCACTACTACAGCTCTCACGGTACTGTAGCTCTCACGCTACTGTAGCTCTCAATGTCAAAATCAGTCTTCATTATCTCCATGAAGTTCCTTCCGGATCAATATCAGAATCCCTGATTTACAGAAGTGTCAATTTATGGTTACGTTAACTTCATGAGATCTATACAGAGATCTTTCTGTGCTATGTTCTTCTTCTTCTTCGAACGTTACATATCGACCACTTGTTAACCACTCTTTGTGATTTGTATGTGATCTGGGCCTAAGAGCGACTGTACGTTGTGTCAGTTCTGTGCCTAAGTAGGCCAACACATTCGATTTCTGCGACTCTTTTTATTTACTAGGGTAGCTATAATAGGTCCCTACCTCAGTCGCCTCTTACGACATGCCTGTCACATTACGGTCACAGTGTTACTATTATTTGCTCCTCTTGAGGACCCTAGCAACATTGGGCGAGTACCATGTTGAGAATCCTTGTTCTACAGAAATGACAGCCTTCTGTTTTCATCAACTCCACGATGTATGTTCTTCTTCTTCGTTTTTCTTCCCACAAAACCTGTAGCCAGAAGGAAGTATGAAGTCTTCTCCAGGACCAGATAATTTCCTTGTAACTTTGTCTAGATTGGAACCAATAACTTTCAAACCGCCAGGTATATTTCTGAACCACTTCGACATAAAGACCCCGGAGTTTCCTTGTAACGGTAGTAACGTAAACATCGTTACTCTGTTGTATATACTAGCAACAAGAACGAAATGATAAATTTAATTATTGCGTGTAAATATCTGTATATTGTAGTGTGTGTCCCGATTTAGCACTATTTTTGCATCGGTTCTGATAACACTATATTTTAGGACCGAAACTGGATTTTATTTTGGCTCTGACTTGGTTGTCTCTCGTAATCTTGGGTTTCTGCATCGTAGAGATTAGGTGCTTGTCTCTCGTGCCAAAGGTACCAAGCGCTCCCTCGTGGAGTCATCGCAATATCCTTGATCTCAGTGTAGGTGAAATGAAGTTGCTAGTGCTATCAGAGACGGACGATCAAACATAATTTAGGCAGGTAGAAGAACCATTGACATATCTAAATTGAGAAAAGCAGTCTGAAAAGCAACTGCCTGAGCAAGATTCATTGAAAAAAAAAGATTAAAAATTAAATTTCCTACACAAATATCTTGACCATTTTCAAAATTACAATCAGGGACCCTCGCCGGTGCTACGGAGTTCATGCACTGCAGCTGAGATCTTTCTGTGTAAGAAAGAGATCGGAGCACACAGGGTTACTCACCGAAGTGCATTGATGTTGGGCCTATCAATCAATCACTCAATCCCGATCGCTCCACAAGGAAGCGACCGATAACATTTGGAATGAGAGGTGAATGCCCAACTTCTACGCCATGTATACCCCTAAAGAATACAAATCTTATATCTCTTTGATTTAAACGGCTAAGGTAGCCAAAGTTTTGCCTAAGATAGTAAGGACACGTAATCACCTACCTTGCCAGAAATACAAACCAGTTCAAGTCTGAATTATACAGTTCTTATTCCTACTTTTCTTCTTTAGTGTTGTGTGTTTGTGCTTAATTTCTATTTTCCGAACATTTAGAAACGTTAAAAATAGATTATTATCGATTGGTCCGACTGTTTAATGGGGTCATTTCGAGATTAAGTCACGTGTTTACCGTATCGGCAAAACACACTATGAAAATAGTTCGTGAGTTACGTGACATTCGTTACCCGTCGGCAAAATGGAAATAATTCCGTATCTTTGATAAATAGAATCTGAAACGAAATAGTGTTGTTTATTGCAGTCGGCAAATCTCTGAGATAAAATGTGGGATAGAGTCCCCAGCCATTTTGATGAACTTTATAGTTAGTGATGGCCGCGATGCTATAACTAGAACACGAAATCAACAGCAAGGTTGACCGTAATTAATAAAGTTGTAATCCTTAGGGCTCAATGGATAATCATAAAATAAAACTAGATGATAAAACGATGTTTTCTTCTGTCTTCTTTTCTCTAATCCTGTTTTATCTCTCTTCTTTTTCTGTCTTCTTTTCTCTAATCCTGTTTTATCTCACTTCTTCTACTTTCTTCTTTTCTCTAATCCTGTTTTGTCTTGTTAGGACCCCTCATTTAGTTCGTTTGAGATTCGTATTAGTATCATTGATAGCGTATGTTCAGTATCGACGGAGTGATGATAGCTACTCCTGATGATGACTATATATATCAAGATGGATGATGGTGTTACATTGTGTAGTATTCACATAACTCGAACACAGTTATGATTGACTTAGATGTATATTTATTTATGGTATCACATCTAGACATACGAAACACGTCTGGTCTTGTCCAATGATTTTGTCATCTTTTTTGTTTCCTTGTTTACTCTCCGCAACCGTAAACTAAATCGTCACTATTTTACTACACAAAAGCGTCATGTCTCGTAGTTATGTGTTGCACTTCTGCATAGAGAGTACAACACATAGTCTCAACTATTAAATAATCTAATTATACTACTCTAACTATCTGGCTAACTGTCCATTCTTCCGCTGCCACCTGGGACTATGACACCCCCTGGAGACCTCGCCGTCGCCCCGACGGCGAAATCCCAAGAAAAAATCGCACAGGTAGTGTCCAATAGGGTTATTAGAGTGGTGAGAGCTGAAAGGGAACTAGTCACCTCACGTGATAAACGTGGCTCCACAACAACTAACTATAACAGCCAACCATGGTCGAAAAAAAAAAGAAAATCCTGACGGGATCTCAGGAAGACCCAGTTGAACGAGCTAAATGGGAACTAGTCACCACCGTCGTTGAACGTGACTCGTCAACTGGTCATAGGTGACCATGGTTAACAACAACAGTAAACCCTCTGTGCTCTTGTGCTGAAACCATGTAATATAGAAATTAATCAGCATTTCATTAATTAATTAGAAAATATGCGCCATATGATTCCGACGGCGACCCAACAGCATAACACTTGGCCAATGTGAGGTGGCTGTACTGGGACATCCAATCCTCACATGAGGTAGTATGGGCTTGATGGCAGCGTGCATCATTATGTCACTATCACTATGTCTTTCTTGAATGTCAGAGTCTTGTCCTGGAATCTCCTGGGGGACTATGACAGTCTCACAGCGTCAGGATAGGAAGAGATTTATAGAACGAGTTTTTGTGTGTGTTTCATAAACAGTGTTTTTCGTCGCCTCTGTTATCTCTGAGATCCACCTTTTGCGTGGCCGGCCTTTTGCTTTGTACCCATTGTATCAGAGCAATATTGCTCTTTGAGGTTCACCGCCTGTTGGTAATCTGCTTATGTGGCCGAAGCTTTTAATTTGTTGTTTCTTGATGAAGTTCAGTACTGATGTTGTACCCACTTTTCTCCTGATGTCTTCATTTCTCAACCGGTCTCTTCTTGTTACACCCAGCATTCTGCTAGACACTTCATCTCTGTCGTGACTAGTTTTCTTCTATCATTGGATGTCAGTACATTCTTGTCAGGTGTCCAAACCATTTAATCTGTTGTTCTTTTAGAAATTTTCATGACTGGTTTTACATGACAAAATATGTAGAAACAAAGTATTATAGTTTTACATAAGCTTCTTCTTCTTCTTCTTCTTCTTCATCGAACATTCTATACAGATCACTTGTTAACCACTCTGTGTGATTTGTATGTAATCCAAGATTAAGAGCGATTGTACTTTGTGCCAGTAATGCGCCTACAAGTAGGCCAGCACATCAGATTTCTGCAACGCTTTTTATTTACTAGGGTAGCTTCCATCGTCCCCTACCTCAGTTGCCTCTTACGACATGCCTTGTAGATCGTAGTGTTACTATTCTTTGCTCCCCTTGAGGGTTCCGGCAACACACGGGCGCTACAAAGTACGAAAATATTAACGATAAACAACAGGTCATTATCAAAAGGTCTTTATCAAGTGTGTTTTATCTCTTATATCGACAATACTGGTTTCACATCGTCTTCTTCTGATTTTTTTCTCCTTTCTAATTTTACCTCATATTGTCACACATTCAACTCTACTAAGGGACCTCATCTTCGTCATTATGATTTTACGCTCATTAGCTACTGCTATTGGCTATGCGATGGGGCCTATGACACGTGAAAAGTTAAGAACCACTGAATATGTAGCATGGCTTAACGCTAGAGTGTAAGAATGATTCATATAAGCAGGATTTTCAGATAAGACCAACGGACATTTTCTGATAAAGGATAACTAGAATACATATTCTCTGATTATTCACTGAGAAATTTGAACGGAATTACTCGTGTCTGGAAGCATGCAACGGTGAGTTTTATGATCGTTTATTTGACTATCAATTTTTACGACTTATTTGTCTTTCTTTATTTCTTTCCTCTAATCCTGTTTTGTTTCACAGCGTCAGGATAAGAAGATATTTCTAGAATGAGCTCTTGTATCTCTTCTTCTCTTCCATCATTTACTTCTTTTTTTTCGATCCAGAAACACTTTAGTTTTCAGCTCTTCGGCTCGGTGCCATTGACATCGTAACCCTTCGGTTTGGTGTCACGAACACCGTGAATCTGGGGAACTTGTGGCTTTTCTGCCAGCCCGCGGAATTAAACCCGCACTCACAGAGGGCTAGTCACCCGCAGTCCAACGCGCTACGAACACGCTGGGCAGGCGGGCCATTTACTTCTTTATAGAAGTGTGTGGGAGAGGGGACGTAGTGATCTTGTGTGTGCTTGTTTTAAGGCTCTTTGTAAGCTGATATTTATTTTCGAAAGGCTGTTCTCTATGCTGTCGCTTCTTCTTTTGCGGGACCTTCTTCTTCTTGCTTTCTACTCACTATACTTTTTCTGTGTGGTTCTCTTTGGTAGGCGATCATCATCATCAAGGTACGTATCCTTTATAGGAAGTTGCTCTCTTTGCAGCACATCTGAAATTCACTCTGTCTCTAGCCAGTTCACCCACTTCGTCGATGGTCATGTTCATGGTTTCTTTAATGTCTTGAAGCCATCTTCTTCTTGATCTGCCTCTGCTTCCTGGTACCCTGCCCTCTAAGATAGCTCTTTTCAGACCATCGTGACGCTTGATGTGACCAAAGTCAAAGGTAGGCGATACCAGGGCATTCTTGTCAGGTGTCCCAACCATTTAATCTGTTGTTCTTTTATGAATTGCATGACTGGTTTCACATCCAGTCTTCTTCTGATTTCTTCATTTCTAATTTTGTCTCTTACTGTCACACCTGTTGCTCTTCTAAGACACCTCAGCACTTGTGTGTGCGCTTTATATATAGTGTCTTTCTTCGCTCTATCTACGTGACTACATCAACTAGCCTGTGCCCCTGCAAAAAGGCGGACATGATGGCAGAACACGTTCTGCAAGATTGTCAACTGATAAAAGATATAAGAAAAGAAAGCTGGGCCTCATAACACAGAGGTTCGCGAGAAGCTGTACGGAGGAACGAAGTGCCTTAAAACACGGTAAAATTCATGATAAAAGTTGGTTCATCAGTCTAGGCCTGGATCACGAGAGAGAGAGAGAGAGAGAGAGAGAGAGAGGATTGCATGACTGATTTCCCATACAGTCTTCTTCTGATTTCTTCGTTTCTAATTTTGTCTCTTACTGTCACACCTGCTGCTCTTCTAAGACACCTCAGCCCTTATGTGCACTTTAGAAATAGTGTCTTTCTTCGCTCTATCTACTTGACTACATCAAGACTCTGTTATCTCTGAGGTCCAATTGTTGCGTGGCCGGTCTTTTGCTTTGTATCGGAGCCGCCAGTGTGGTGCCGGAGCTCGCAAGGGGAGCAAAGAATAGTACCACTACAACTTACAAGGCGTGTCGTAAGAGGCGAGTGATGTAGGGGCCTAGGGAAGCTACCCTAGTAAATAAAAAACGTCGCAGAAATCGGATGTTAGGGCCTACTTGAGGTACACTGTCTGTTGGTAATCTGCTTGTTTGGTCGAACCATTTAATGTGTTGTTTCTTAATGAAGTTTTTTAATGAAGTTTCTTAATGAAGTTTCTTAATGAAGTTTCTTAATGAAGTTTCTATAGTTCTTAATGAAGTTTCTTAATGAAGTTTCTTAATGAAGTTTCTTAATGAAGTTTCTAATGAAGTTTCAATGAAGTTTCTTAATGAAGTTTCTTAATGAAGTTTCTTAATGAAGTTTCTTAATGAAGTTTCTTAATGAAGTTTCTTAATGAAGTTTCTTAATGAAGTTTCTTAATGAAGTTTTTAAATGAAGTTTCTTAATGAAGTTTCTTAATGAAGTTTTTTAATGAAGTTTCTTAATGAAGTTTCTTAATGAAGTTTCTTAATGAAGTTTCTTAATGAAGTTTCTTAATGAAGTTTTTAAATGAAGTTTCTTAATGAAGTTTCTAAATGAAGTTTCTTAATGAAGTTTTTAATGAAGTTTTTAATGAAGTTTCTTAATGAAGTTTCTTAATGAAGTTTCTAATGAAGTTTTAATGAAGTTTCTTAATGAAGTTTTTAATGAAGTTTTTAATGAAGTTTTTAATGAAGTTTCTTAATGAAGTTTTTAATGAAGTTTCTTAATGAAGTTTTTAATGAAGTTTCTTAATGAAGTTTCTTAATGAAGTTTTTAAATGAAGTTTCTTAATGAAGTTTTTAAATGAAGTTTCTTAATGAAGTTTTTAAATGAAGTTTCTTAATGAAGTTTTTAAATGAAGTTTCTTAATGAAGTTTCTTAATGAAGTTTCTTAATGAAGTTTCTTAATGAAGTTTCTTAATGAAGTTTCTTAATGAAGTTTCTTAATGAAGTTTCTTAATGAAGTTTCTTAATGAAGTTTCTTAATGAAGTTTCTTAATGAAGTTTCTTAATGAAGTTTCTTAATGAAGTTTCTTAATGAAGTACTGATGTTGTACGCACTTTATTTTCCTGATGTCTTAACTTTTCAACTGTATAAAAGAAAAGTTAGATAGCAAATTTATGTTAATTTTGATCATGTTCGGTTTCTGATGAATGTAGTACATTCTAACTTAGTTTTAATTTTAGAATTACTCTATGTGTACTTCAACAACCTATTTGATTACATCAACACTCTAACTACTCTACTACATCAACAACCTATTTGATTACATCAACACTCTAACTACTCTACTACATCAACAACCTGCTTAACTACATCCATGGCCTCCGATAAGATAAGGCTGTTGGGTTCAGGTAAAAATTAGAGGAAATCAGAACCACAACCATCGCGTCATCTCGCATTTCAGTTTTGTTATATAAAATCTAATTCATTTTAAAACAACACAAACGCCCGAGTGGTTACCGGAGCCAAAATTTGGGGTGTAAAGAATAGAACCACTGTTAACTGCCACACATGTCGTAAGAGGCGCTTAAGGAGGTTTGGCTGAAATCGAATGCACGTGTCCTAAACGTGTAGAAGTCTATGCGTTTAGGGCCTACCAAACCAATGTGCAACATATACACGTTCTTGACAACGATCAAACATATCACAAAGCGTGATTAAAATTGGTTGTAAAGAACGAACGCAAAGAAGAAGAAGAAGAAGAAGAAGAAATGAACACAACATGCTAAATCAAGGTTATATTATATTACAAACTGAGTTTAACACTAAGGAATATCAGTTTATTAACACTTTATCAGTAAATAATCAGGACTGGTAAAATTTGGGTAAAATATTGCAGTGTTCTATCAAACACTTATAAAAACCAGCCCCCATTAAATATGAATTTTGGTTTTCAAGTCTGAGCTAGTCGTTGTTGCCTGGGTCAGCTGATCAAGGGTACCTGTTTGACTACATCAACAACCTGCCTTCTTCTTCTTCTTCAAACGCTTCATATCGACCACTTGTTAACCACTATTTGTGATTTGTATGTGATTTGAGCCTAAGATTTGAGCGAAATGGGTACATTTGACACGAGGGCGTGCACCTAACCTTACGCCACTGAGACCCCCAAAAAAAGACAGGCACTTCAAATAGGCCAGACATCCGATTTCTGCAAACTTTTTGATTACTAGGTAGCTTCCAGACCTCTCCTCAGTTGCTCTTACACCGTGTCTTGTAGGTCGCAGTGTCTTGTAGGTCACAGTGCTTGTGGTCAGCAGTGTCTTGTAGGTCGCAGTGTCTTGTAGGTCGCAGTGTCTTGTAGGCATGCAGTGTCTTGTCCAGTGTCGTCACGTGTCTTGTAGGTCACAGTGTCTTGTAGGTCGCAGTGTCTTGTAGGACGCAGTGTCTTGTAGGTCGCAGTGTCTTGTAGGTCGCAGTGTCTTGTAGGTCCAGTGTCTTGTAGGTCCAGTGTCTTGTAGGTCGCAGTGTCTTGTAGGTCGCAGTGTCTTGTAGGTCGCAGTGTCTTGTAGGTCGCAGTGTCTTGTAGGTCGCAGTGTCTTGTAGGTCGCAGTGTCTTGTAGGTCGCAGTGTCTTGTAGGTCGCAGTGTCTTGTAGGTCGCAGTGTCTTGTAGGTCGCAGTGTCTTGTAGGTCGCAGTGTCTTGTAGGTCGCAGTGTCTTGTAGGTCGCAGTGTCTTGTAGGTCGCAGTGTCTTGTAGGTCGCAGTGTCTTGTAGGTCGCAGTGTCTTGTAGGTCGCAGTGTCTTGTAGGTCGCAGTGTCTTGTAGGTCCAGTGTCTTGTAGGTCGCAGTGTCTTGTAGGTCCAGTGTCTTGTAGGTCGCAGTGTCTTGTAGGTCGCAGTGTCTTGTAGGTCGCAGTGTCTTGTAGGTCGCAGTGTCTTGTAGGTCGCAGTGTCTTGTAGGTCGCAGTGTCTTGTAGGTCACAGTGTCTTGTAGGTCGCAGTGTCTTGTAGGTCGCAGTGTCTTGTAGGTCGCAGTGTCTTGTAGGTCGCAGTGTCTTGTAGGTCACAGTGTCTTGTAGGTCGCAGTGTCTTGTAGGTCGCAGTGTCTTGTAGGTCGCAGTGTCTTGTAGGTCGCAGTGTCTTGTAGGTCGCAGTGTCTTGTAGGTCGCAGTGTCTTGTAGGTCGCAGTGTCTTGTAGGTCGCAGTGTCTTGTAGGTCGCAGTGTCTTGTAGGTCGCAGTGTCTTGTAGGTCACAGTGTCTTGTAGGTCGCAGTGTCTTGTAGGTCACAGTGTCTTGTAGGTCACAGTGTCTTGTAGGTCCCAGTGTCTTGTAGGTCGCAGTGTCTTGTAGGTCGCAGTGTCTTGTAGGTCACAGTGTCTTGTAGGTCACAGTGTCTTGTAGGTCGCAGTGTCTTGTAGGTCAGCAGTGTCTTGTAGGTCACAGTGTCTTGTAGGTCGCAGTGTCTTGTAGGTCGCAGTGTCTTGTAGGTCGCAGTGTCTTGTAGGTCGCAGTGTCTTGTAGGTCGCAGTGTCTTGTAGGTCGCAGTGTCTTGTAGGTCGCAGTGTCTTGTAGGTCGCAGTGTCTTGTAGGTCGCAGTGTCTTGTAGGTCGCAGTGTCTTGTAGGTCGCAGTGTCTTGTAGGTCGCAGTGTCTTGTAGGTCGCAGTGTCTTGTAGGTCGCAGTGTCTTGTAGGTCGCAGTGTCTTGTAGGTCGCAGTGTCTTGTAGGTCAGCAGTGTCTTGTAGGTCGCAGTGTCTTGTAGGTCGCAGTGTCTTGTAGGTCGCAGTGTCTTGTAGGTCGCAGTGTCTTGTAGGTCGCAGTGTCTTGTAGTTCGCAGTGTCTTGTAGGTCACAGTGTCTTGTAGGTCGCAGTGTCTTGTAGGTCGCAGTGTCTTGTAGGTCACAGTGTCTTGTAGGTCGCAGTGTCTTTTAGGTCGCAGTGTCTTGTAGGTCGCAGTGTCTTGTAGGTCGCAGTGTCTTGTAGGTCGCAGTGTCTTGTAGGTCGCAGTGTCTTGTAGGTCGCAGTGTCTTGTAGGTCGCAGTGTCTTGTAGGTCGCAGTGTCTTGTAGGTCGCAGTGTCTTGTAGGTCGCAGTTTCTTGTAGGTCGCAGTGTCTTGTAGGTCGCAGTGTCTTGTAGGTCGCAGTGTCTTGTAGGTCGCAGTGTCTTGTAGGTCGCAGTTTCTTGTAGGTCGCAGTGTCTTGTAGGTCGCAGTGTCTTGTAGGTCGCAGTGTCTTGTAGGTCGCAGTGTCTTGTAGGTCGCAGTGTCTTGTAGGTCGCAGTGTCTTGTAGGTCGCAGTGTCTTGTAGGTCACAGTGTCTTGTAGGTCGCAGTGTCTTGTAGGTCACAGTGTCTTGTAGGTCCCAGTGTCTTGTAGGTCGCAGTGTCTTGTAGGTCGCAGTGTCTTGTAGGTCGCAGTGTCTTGTAGGTCACAGTGTCTTGTAGGTCGCAGTGTCTTGTAGGTCACAGTGTCTTGTAGGTCGCAGTGTCTTGTAGGTCACAGTGTCTTGTAGGTCGCAGTGTCTTGTAGGTCACAGTGTCTTGTAGGTCGCAGTGTCTTGTAGGTCGCAGTGTCTTGTAGGTCACAGTGTCTTGTAGGTCGCAGTGTCTTGTAGGTCGCAGTGTCTTGTAGGTCGCAGTGTCTTGTAGGTCGCAGTGTCTTGTAGGTCAGTGTCTTGTAGGTCCAGTGTCTTGTAGGTCAGCAGTGTCTTGTAGGTCCAGTGTCTTGTAGGTCGCAGTGTCTTGTAGGTCGCAGTGTCTTGTAGGTCGCAGTGTCTTGTAGGTCGCAGTGTCTTGTAGGTCAGCAGTGTCTTGTAGGTCGCAGTGTCTTGTAGGTCCAGTGTCTTGTAGGTCACAGTGTCTTGTAGGTCGCAGTGTCTTGTAGGTCAGCAGTGTCTTGTAGGTCACAGTGTCTTGTAGGTCGCAGTGTCTTGTAGGTCCAGTGTCTTGTAGGTCCAGTGTCTTGTAGGTCCAGTGTTCTTGTAGGTCGCAGTGTCTTGTAGTAGGTCACAGTGTCTTGTAGGTCACAGTGTCTTGTAGGTCGCAGTGTCTTGTAGGTCGCAGTGTCTTGTAGGTCCAGTGTCTTGTAGGTCGCAGTGTCTTGTAGGTCACAGTGTCTTGTAGGTCGCAGTGTCTTGTAGGTCGCAGTGTCTTGTAGGTCGCAGTGTCTTGTAGGTCGCAGTGTCTTGTAGGTCGCAGTGTCTTGTAGGTCGCAGTGTCTTGTAGGTCGCAGTGTCTTGTAGGTCGCAGTGTCTTGTAGGTCGCAGTGTCTTGTAGGTCGCAGTGTCTTGTAGGTCGCAGTGTCTTGTAGGTCGCAGTGTCTTGTAGGTCGCAGTGTCTTGTAGGTCAGCAGTGTCTTGTAGGTCACAGTGTCTTGTAGGTCGCAGTGTCTTGTAGGTCGCAGTGTCTTGTAGGTCACAGTGTCTTGTAGGTCACAGTGTCTTGTAGGTCACAGTGTCTTGTAGGTCGCAGTGTCTTGTAGGTCGCAGTGTCTTGTAGGTCGCAGTGTCTTGTAGGTCGCAGTGTCTTGTAGGTCGCAGTGTCTTGTAGGTCGCAGTGTCTTGTAGGTCGCAGTGTCTTGTAGGTCCAGTGTCTTGTAGGTCGCAGTGTCTTGTAGGTCGCAGTGTCTTGTAGGTCGCAGTGTCTTGTAGGTCGCAGTGTCTTGTAGGTCGCAGTGTCTTGTAGGTCACGCAGTGTCTTGTAGGTCGCAGTGTCTTGTAGGTCGCAGTGTCTTGTAGGTCGCAGTGTCTTGTAGGTCACAGTGTCTTGTAGGTCCCAGTGTCTTGTAGGTCACAGTGTCTTGTAGGTCACAGTGTCTTGTAGGTCGCAGTGTCTTGTAGGTCACAGTGTCTTGTAGGTCACAGTGTCTTGTAGGTCGCAGTGTCTTGTAGGTCGCAGTGTCTTGTAGGTCGCAGTGTCTTGTAGGTCACAGTGTCTTGTAGGTCGCAGTGTCTTGTAGGTCGCAGTGTCTTGTAGGTCACAGTGTCTTGTAGGTCGCAGTGTCTTGTAGGTCACAGTGTCTTGTAGGTCGCAGTGTCTTGTAGGTCGCAGTATCTTGTAGGTCGCAGTGTCTTGTAGGTCGCAGTGTCTTGTAGGTCACAGTGTCTTGTAGGTCACAGTGTCTTGTAGGTCACAGTGTCTTGTAGGTCACAGTGTCTTGTAGGTCACAGTGTCTTGTAGGTCGCAGTGTCTTGTAGGTCACAGTGTCTTGTAGGTCACAGTGTCTTGTAGGTCACAGTGTCTTGTAGGTCGCAGTGTCTTGTAGGTCACAGTGTCTTGTAGGTCGCAGTGTCTTGTAGGTCACAGTGTCTTGTAGGTCGCAGTGTCTTGTAGGTCACAGTGTCTTGTAGGTCGCAGTGTCTTGTAGGTCGCAGTGTCTTGTAGGTCGCAGTGTCTTGTAGGTCGCAGTGTCTTGTAGGTCGCAGTGTCTTGTAGGTCACAGTGTCTTGTAGGTCGCAGTGTCTTGTAGGTCGCAGTGTCTTGTAGGTCGCAGTGTCTTGTAGGTCACAGTGTCTTGTAGGTCACAGTGTCTTGTAGGTCACATTGTCTTGTAGGTCGCAGTGTCTTGTAGGTCGCAGTGTCTTGTAGGTCGCAGTGTCTTGTAGGTCACATTGTCTTGTAGGTCACAGTGTCTTGTAGGTCACATTGTCTTGTAGGTCGCAGTGTCTTGTAGGTCGCAGTGTCTTGTAGGTCACAGTGTCTTGTAGGTCACAGTGTCTTGTAGTTCGCAGTGTCTTGTAGGTCACAGTGTCTTGTAGGTCACAGTGTCTTGTAGGTCACAGTGTCTTGTAGGTCACAGTGTCTTGTAGGTCGCAGTTTTACTATTCTTTGCTCCCCGTGAGAGCCGCGGCAACACAGGGACGAACAACTTAACTACATCGACACTCTACCTACTAGAGTACATCAACACTCTACCTATGTGACTACAACGACACTCTATCTACTAGAGTACATCAACACTCTACCTATGTGACTACAACGACACTCTATCTACTAGAGTACATCAACACTCTATCTATGTGACTACAGCAACACTCTATCTACTAGAGTACATCATCTCTCTATCTATGTGGCTACATCGACACTCTATCTATGTGACTACATCAATCTTCAAACTACCAAAGCCAACACTCTACCTGCTTGACTACGCTAACTGTTTGACTACGTCATTGCTTCCTCTGCTTAGCAACGCAATGGTTTCTCAATAACATATACCCAGTTCTTACATTCACTATTGTTTGTAAAACACATATATTGATCTTCATACATAGAACACAAGTTCTGTTCTATTATCTTCAATGAGAATAACGCTTTAACTGGCTGGCTTTATTGACAAGGTAAAATGTGAACAACACTTAAATAGACTTCAAAGGGCGCTGTTAGTAGTTTGAAATGTGTTGAAAATGACAACGTATCAGTGGGTCGATGATGATGATGATATTAGAACTGGGCACGAGAAAGAATATATCTCTCTCCCTGCCTTTTTAATCCGGATTGGGGCATAGGCCCTCAACCAACTCATGGACAGAGCCGATATCATCAACGCGGCACGCTCTTATTTATGTGACATGAGCGATTCTCAGACACTGGAACGAGTGCGAGAATTAGGAGTTAAGTTTGGACTTGCCAGACAGTGTCGTCTTCGTGGTAGAGAGAGAAGATATACTAATCAGATTCTCATGGGTACGGTGAGCAAATGGACTTTGAATGGCTGCTGCAGCGGAGGACAGATCACGAATGGGAATGCAAAATGTGCCATCACGTCGATTGCATAACATAACAGAACCAACTCATGACAAGATTCCTATCTCTAGCTATCTCCTGCAGTTCCCTCCAGCTCTTCTTTATATTATTCATCTCTGCCTCCAAATCCAGTCTCTATGTATTTCTAGGCCTCCCCTTCTTTCGGTGTCCCTGCGGGTTTCAGAAAATAAATGACCCTTCTTGTTATATTCCCCTCCAGTTTTTGCAAAGTGTGTCCTAACCAGCGCCTTTTTTAACCTCTTGGTTCACTGGAATCTGTCTTGTTCTTCCCATAGGTTCCTCATGTGTGACCCTATCATACCATCTCTTGGTTCACTGGAATCTGTCTTGTTCTTCCCATAGGTTCCTCATGTGTGACCCTATCATACCATCTCTTGGTTCACTGGAATCTGTCTTGTTCTTCCCATAGGTTCCTCATGTGTGACACAATCATCAGCATCTTAGTCCATATATTCTGCGCAGACACCAACTGAGTTGGGGGGCTGGATATTATATATGTTTGATAGAACACTGCTCGCTTTTTTGCAAATTTTACTAAATTCTATGAGTCTATAGTTATTTATCGATGAAAAATATGAATAATATTGATATTCCTTATTGTTAAACTTCACTTGTTGCATAATATAAAGTTGATTTAACATTTTGTGTTGATTTTAAAATGAATACGTCTAAATACAACAATACTGGAATGCGAGGTCACGTGACGGTTGGGTATTATTCCTATAATTTTTACCTGAGCTCGCCGGCCGTATGGTATCGGGGCACGTTTAGAGAAAAGTGTATTCTCTAACTAAAATCGAGTAGACGAAAATTAATCGTTCAGTGAACGCAAACGTCTGTCTGTGCAGGTTATCACTCTGTACTCTCTCTGGAGAAAATCACACGTAGGTCACATAGAGTGGTCAATGAGTGGTTGTTCTAGAGCACTCACAGAAGTGGCTCTCAGGACTATAATAACATGCTCACTGTGATCATTAAGTGATGTTTTTAGAGCTTCTACTACGCTAGAAATGGGAGAATACTGCAGTGATGATCAATGACCCTTACCTGAGTAGGAGTCTCCACAGCAAATAAGCATAACACTACATGCCAGCTATTGCAGGTTTCTAGGTTTTCAAGAAAGCTCGGGTGCTTTCTCCATTGCACTATAGAAAAAAAAGTGATAATTCAAAATTCCTAGGGTTCAAAGAAGAAGAAGAAGAAGTAAAAATCGAGTCCATTGAGTTGTCCTTGCTTAGTTGCGCATGCGTCATAGAATTGCGCACTTTCGATATTGTTTATTATTTTACTCTGTCACGCGAGTATCGTCATCCTCTAATTTAATTGGACGAACTAGTGAATAGACAGACGGCACCACTTACTGATATAAAAAAAGATACAGACAAATAGAAAGACTGAGAGAAATACAAATTAGTAGGCATGCGTGCGGAAAGACAGACCGGCAACTGGACGGATATACATACAGAAAGACTGACAAACATTGGAACCGTTAACGAGTTCGTGCGAAAAGAACAGGCTGGTAGATGAACGGTTAAGTCGACAGTAACACAAACGGACGTGTAGATAGACAGATAGATTAACGAACATACAGAGGAAATAACAAGAAGACTAATGGGCATATAGTGGCATATATTTCCGAATTTTTACTGTGCATCATATACCGGGTTCTTTATAAAGTTACTGTGTAGTGAATTTTGAAAATATTTTTAGTAATTACTTCAGGAATGATGGCAATTTACGTCATGATATTCTGAGTTCTATAATCCTGTGTGCAGCAGTACACAACAAGCCGTTATTTTATTCACGATTTTATTCTTCTACTTTTGTGGTCACACTGCTATCGGGTTGGTGACCAGTGTCGTTGTTTTCTGTTTTTCTCTTGCGCTGTTCTGGTGGCTTGGGTGTGTGTTATTTTTGCTCCTTGACAGGATTCTGCTATGCCATCTAACCATATGTTTCGTGGTCTGCCTCTCTCCTTCGTTCCTGGTGTTCTGTTGTAGAAGACTGGGTGTTTTTTGTGGAACATGTCTTTCGTAATAGTGGCATATATACTGAAGAAGTAATTCGACAATATGTACGGACATTTCCAGACTCACAAGTCGTGTTCACAGCCATGTTACCGAATATAAGCCAGCCAAGAGCAGTAGTATCTAGATGAATAATAACAATCTATGTGACAATTATTAAGTCATCTTTGAAAAGCACATTTATCGCGACGTAGTTTCGCTCGGGCGTATATTTCACTGCACAGTGACTTTATAATCACCCTGTATAAACACAAATATAATGTAGATATCACCATGGAATTCACAATGATAAAAATAACAGAGCAGTTCACTTATGTGGGTAGCAATTGTGATTGCACTGGAAATATTAAACTGAAAAGTTGCTGCGAATTGTCAAAGCAACATCAGCTTTAAAAGTCTAAATAAAATATGGAACTGCAAGTTATATAGTATTAAACTAAATTACGAATTTTCAATTCAAATGTTGTATCCATCCTAACATATGCTAGCGAGAGTTGGAAAATGACTAAAGATATAGAAAGCAAGTTGAATGCATTTGAAAATAGTTGTCTGCGAAAAATAATGAATATAAAATGGAACGAATTCAGGAGAAGTGATGAAATCAGAGAAATGTCTGGTCAACCACTAATGACAACTGCTATAAGAAGGAGAAGATGGAGATATGTTGGGCATACCTTGAGGAGAAATGATCAATGAATATCGCAGCAGGCATTGAAGTGGGGTGTAAAGTGCTCAAGAAAGAGAAGACGCCCTAGACAAACTCTAAAACAAACTTTACTGAGAGAGGCAAGAAATATCGGTCCGAGTTCCATGGAGGAGATTGAGCGAGTTGCCCAGGATAGAGCGGTATGGATAAATTACTTACAAGCCCTATGCAATGTATAACGGTATGAGAGGATTATATGTATATACATATAGTAGATATACTACACAGTACCGGAAATGATTTACATGTGGAGATTTTTCCGACCGTAACAACTCTCAGGTTGACCCAGCTTCGAGGGGAAGACTTCGGTCAGGAGACTCGTGTCGACACATCCACTCTTAGATTCTGACATCTGTTGTGCGAATAGATCTCATGTCATTTGTTGCAACGCTTACCCTACTACACAATCGCATGGTAGCTCCTCTTCGATCCCTACCCACTTTGCCAGACTACATTGCATCAGTTGATTTCCAGGGTCATCACAATGAGGTTAAGTAGAGTCTTAGTCAGTGCCAGCTCACTTACCTGGTCTGCCTTGTCGCCTTATTTTATCGCGCCTCTTGTCCCACTTGAAAAACAAAAGTTACTGTCGTTATTGATCGCTGTATCACTTTTCAGGAAATTGTAGGACAGGTTTGGGACAGAACCTCTGGAATATAATAGCCGCATGTCTAGTGCAGTCGCTGCGAAGCTGTTTAGGTTAGGATTTTTCCTTGACACAGAAAACAAAGGTGACATGTGTAATGATGACCACAACACCACATCTCCCGCGTGCCGTAGGTCGCATGAAAAGATAGACCTAGGATTGTATTCATCAATATACATCATGGCATAAAATGAGTTCCTGCTCTTTTTTATATTTGTTTGAAAATTGTATGAAAGAGAGAAGAGAGAAGAAGAGAGAGAGAGAGAGAAAGAAATAGAGATTTCGAAGGACTGTTAGGGTGGCAAAGTTCTGCTCAGAACAAGCTATTTGACGATGATGATTAACCTAATTAGCAAAAATGGCAAAACGTCTCAAAGAATTCCCCCAATTATCTAATCGATGACTTAAAGTCTGAATTTTGGCCGCAGGATAGTATTTCATTGATTGATGGTACCTTGCACTTCGGTGACTAACAATGCGTGTTTTGATATATTTCTTCCTCATGAAGATCTCAACAGCAGTGCGGGAACTCAATAGCTAGCACGAAGGATGGTCCCCGATGTTTGTTTGAAGATCTTGAAAATTTGTAGGAAATGAGGACATCAGAAACAGAGTGGGCATAACTTGAAAATTTGTACGAAATGAGGACATCAGAAACAGAGTGGGCATAACTTGAAAATTTGTAGGAAATGAGGACATCAGAAACAGAGTGGGCATAACTTGAAAATTTGTACGAAATGAGGACATCAGAAACAGAGTGGGCATAACTTGAACATTTGTAGGAAATGAGGACATCAGAAACAGAGTGGGCATAACTTGAAAATTTGTAGGAAATGAGGACATCAGAAACAGAGTGGGCATAACTTCATGCATCGAATAAGATAACAAATGCAGTAGTTTGGACATTTAATGAGAATGGAATACAACCAACCACCAATAACAACATACAATAAAAATAGATCAGGTACTAGAACCAAGGGAAGATCAAGAAAAAAATGGATAGACAATATCGAGACCACACTACATAAACACGGATACAACACAACAAGGGTGACTCATCTAATCCCCCCTTGAACGTGAAACATTAAGCTCACCCTACACTTAACGGCAAACCAATTTCATCATCCACCTGGGAACAGACAATAGACAATAGAATATTTGTAGGCATTTTTGTTTAATTATAGTAATTATTTTTGTTTGGACATCAGCTCTGTTACACTTAAACACTTTGCTCTCCTCTAGCTTCAAATGTAATTGGTTTTTTTTCCCTCGTGGAGCGATGGAAACACATTCCCAGCGTTCTCTGATCTCACCGTAAGTCTGATCGAGTTCCTAGTTCTATCGGAGACGAACGATAAAACGTAGATAGGGTTAATGTTTAGCAAGTAAAATAAAGTCACGGCTGTATGATGAGGGGTACTTATAATAAGGAAAGCAATCATTGAAGCAAAAATCAGGCAGAAGCGCCATACAGATACCTTCACTACGCCTGAATTTATTGCCAACGACGAGGAAGAAATAAAATAACCTTGGCAGTGTAATATCAATAAGAGCAGCCTGAAAGCCTCGGAAGACTAGAAAAGAAAAAAAAACTACTGGACACCGGCGAAGACCTCCTGCTTTTGTTTACAACTCTTTGTGATTTGTATGTGATCTGAGCCTATGAGTGATTGTACGTTGTGCCAGTTATGCGCCTACAAGTAGGCCTGCACATCCGATTTCTGCGACGCTTTTTAGTTACTAGGGTAGCTTCCCTAGGCCCCTACCTCAGTCGCCTCTACGACATGCCTTGTAGGTCGCAGTGTTACTATTCTTTGCTCCACTTGGAAGCCTCGGCAACACGGGGAAGTCGCTAAGCAAACACAGACATAACTTAACATTACCTTACGGAAAAAACAAACAAAATATATTAAAAAAAATGATTGGAAAAAGTAATTATGAGGGAACATGTCCAACAAAAATCAACAAACTAATGTACAAATATTTCTTGCCTTTCTTTAATCACGTTTTTCATCCACAGCAACAGGATAAGAAAGAGAGTTCGACAAATATTATCACTTGTTTAAAAAGGTGTATTAAAAAAACGCAAACAAACTAATAAACAAATAATCATCATCAGGTGCCGTCTCCCTATCTAAATTTGGCTGCAATGAATCTACAGCATCCTCTGTCTTTCGCCTTGGTGTTGCACACTACCAGACCGTAACCCGTCCATTTCTTAAAGTTTCCCTCCCACTTATCTCTCGGTCTTCATCATGTTCTTCCCCTTCAACTTTCCCTCTAGTAAAGATTTTTATCATGGTGACATATAATAGATATAAACAAATAATACACGTATAAAAAGTTATATTGAAAATAGAAGTTTGTGTCAATAATATTCAGGATTCTCTGCAATAAGTGAATTCTAATTTTTAAATATCTTTCTTGGCTTACACGTTTTGATATAACCACAATAAAAAACTCGTTCTTAGGTTGACAGTAGCGTGCCTCGGATTAAGGGGGCTTCAATTCCCTACATAACAAGCAAACTAACAAACGATTCCATTCACCTTTCAACTCCCAACCAGGGCCGTGCGGTATATTTTCTCACTACGATGCAAGTCTTCGAATTACCGCCCCAAAATGTTTTATGTTTATCCGGGGGTCTCTGTGGCTGAGTAGTTAAGCCCTTTGCTTTGCGAGTCGAAGGTCGTGGGTTCGAATCCGGACTACGTCTTTCTGTTTACGAGTGCTTTTTTGCAGAGACCCTAGGATTGTTGCCGAGCTACGGAGTTCGTGCTTTGTAAATACTTTCGGCAGGTGGCGTGCCATTTCTGCTGGAGAGGGACCGAGCCATATGAGGTAAAACCCGGTGCAATGAAGTCAATCCTTCGGCTTTAAAAACCTTTTCTTAAAATTTGTGTCCCTAAAATAACCTTCAATTGTAATTTTGATTTTGCTGCTTATGCCCTTTCAAGATTGAGCTCTTTCAAGTTAGCAATTCAATGTGTACTATTTGTTTTCGTTCGTTTTTGTCAACTGTTAACCACGTTTTGTGATCTGTGTGGTTTGCGACGAAAACGTTGATTACATTGCACCCCGTTAGGTGATCTGTGTGGTTTGTGACGATAACGTTGATTACATTGCACCCCGTTAGGTGATCTGTGTGGTATGTGACGATAACGTTGATTACATTGCACCCCGTTAGGTGATCTGTGTGGTTTGTGGACGATAACGTTGATTACATTGCACCCCGTTAGGTGATCTGTGTGGTTTGTGAACGATAACGTTGATTACATTGCACCCCGTTAGGTGATCTGTGTGGTTTGTGGACGATAACGTTGATTACATTGCACCCCGTTAGGTGATCTGTGTGGTTTGTGAACGATAACGTTGATTACCTTGCACCCCGTTAGGGGATCTGTGTGGTTTGTGAACGATAACGTTGATTACCTTGCACCCCGTTAGGTGATCTGTGTGGTTTGTGACGATAACGTTGATTACATTGCACCCCGTTAGGATCGAATTCATATAGGACCTTATTTTTCTTCTTCTTCGAACGCTCCATATCGATCACTTGTTAACCACCCTGTGTGATTTGTACATGATCTGAGCCTAAGAGCGATTGTCCGTTATGCCAGTTATACGCCTACAAGTACATATGATTTCTGCGATTCTTTTTATTTACTAGGGTAGCTTCCCTAAGTCCTATATAGGTCGCCTCTTACGACATGCCTTGTATGTCGCAGTTGCACTTTTCTTTGCTTGCCTTGCGGGCCCTGGCATCACAAGAACGCATAGGACAAGCACAACCAAATTTCAGCTAACGTGTACGCATATTACCCAATAGGACACACGTTTAAACAGAATGTAAGATTTTCCAAAAAAAAAAAAAAAAACAACAAACCGGTTAGGAATTTATTGTCTGATTGTATATGTTATGTCTACCGTATAAGAAATCTGAGTTTCTTCGTTTCTATTGTTTCCTTTGCCTGATGAAGGTCTTTTTGTCGAAACGTCGATGTCTATTGTTTTTGTACTTTCCAATCAATAAAAAGAGATCAGGTACTAGAGCCAAGGGAAGACCAAGAAAAGATGGATAGACAATATCAAAACCACACTACATAAACACGGATATAACACAACAAGGGCGACTCCTCTGTCACTGGAACGCAAATTAAAGCTCCGACCCCTACGCTTAACGGCAAGAGTGAACCTCTAATTTCATCATCCACCTGGGGAATGACAATAGACAATAGAATTTCCAAAAACTATAATACATTGTTTTTGCGTTTTTCGCCATTGCTACATAATTTTACTGCATTCTTCCCTTATCTTCTTCTTCTTCTTCTTCACACCTCGGCCCTAGACATGCATAGGTCCGCAGCCAAGGCTTTCCGAGCCCTTCCAAGCTCTCGTATCCTAAGCCATCTTTTTCAGTACTCAACACTCTCTCCCCATATATGTCTTCCCTTATTTCAAAGAAAAAGAAAACTTTACTTTAAAGTATCACATCTGGAGTTTTACTGTAACATAGTATCAGATTTAAATGTTCAGAAGTAGGCCGTCACCGCTGACTTATGCCAATCGAAAATTGGTAATGAGAAAGTTGGAAATTAAGAAACTATGGGTCTTCTTTCTTCTTTTTTCTCAAATTCTATTTTCCCTCACTGGGATATACTAAGACAAGATTTCTAGAACGGGCTTTTATGTGTGCTTCGTGCATGGTGTCTTTTACTGCCTCTGTTATTTCGGTGGTTCGTCTTTCTCCGCGTGGACGACCTTTTGTTTTCTATTTACTGTATCTTATTTTTCTTCCTTAGCGATCTCTGGTCATGCGCTTAGTTTACTATGGACCACAAACTGGACAGTCAGCTTCAGGTCTGTTAGGTTTCCTTCTTCAGCAATCTCTGGTCAAGCGCTTAGTTTACTGTGGACCACAAACTGGGCACTCAGCTTCAGGTCTGTTATGTTTCCTTCTTCAGCGATCTCTGGTCAAGCTCTTAGTTTACTGTGGACCACAAACTGGGCACTCAGCTTCAGGTCTGTTAGGTTTCCTTCTTCAGCGATCTCTGGTCAAGCGCTTAGTTTACTGTGGACCACAAACTGGACAGTCAGCTTCAGGTCTGTTAGGTTTCCTTCTTCAGCAATCTCTGGTCAAGCGCTTAGTTTACTGTGGACCACAAACTGGACAGTCAGCTTCAGGTCTGTTAGGTTTCCTTCTTCAGCAATCTCTGGTCAAGCGCTTAGTTTACTGTGGACCACAAACTGGACAGTCAGCTTCAGGTCTGTCAGGTTTCCTTCTTCAGCAATATCTGGTCATGCGCTTAGTTTACTGTGGACCACAAACTGGGCACTCAGCTTCAGGTTTGTTAGGTTTCCCTAAAACTTAGTTGTTAGTTCAACTGGGTGTGGTCACATATTTCTTCTCAGCTCACACAGTATTGTATATAAGTAGCATTGTCGTTTGAGACACACTGTCTGTTGGTAATCTACTTATATGGCCGAACAATTAAATTTGTTATTTCTTAATGAAGTTAGTATTGATATTTCACACACTTATTTCCTGATGTCTTCATTTCTGATTCCGTCTCTTCTTGATACTCCCAGTTCTCTCCATAGACGCTTCCTTATTTTATGTCAACGTCCAGGTTTGACACTTATAGCATAATGTCGGGAGAAAGATAGTATTGTACAGTGGCGGCTCGTGATCATTTTTGTTGGTGGGGCCAGACATTTTTTCCGGATAAATCATGGTTTTTGGTTGCTATATTTTAATTTATAAAATAATAAATACACGTTTAACATTATTTTTGGTGGGGCCCAGCCTCACTGGCCCTTGATGACGAGCCACCACTGGTATTGTACAATGCTTATTAGAGTTTATGGTGACATGCTTGCATTTCAAAATTGATTCCATTTGTTCTATGATTTGATTTGCTTAGTTGCTTCCATTTTGTATCTCGTTAGATTCTAGATTGCTTGATTGATTGATTGATTGATTGATTGATTGATAGAACCATCGTCATTTCACTTCGGTGAGTAACCATGTATTCTCAACAAACATCAAACAAACCTCACATTCTCACTGAACAATAAACTACGCCCCTGAATGTTCCTACGACTCTGAATGTTGAACTACGACTCTACCACACTAAGTGTTTAGTGTATTTCAATTTGCTGAAAGTTACAGCGCAAAAACAAAACAAAAACGGGATTGATAGTACCATCATCATTGCATTTCTGTGAGTAACCATGTGGGCTCCAATCTCTTTCTTACACAGGAAGATCTCAACTACAGTACACGAAATCAGTAGCATCAGTGTGTGTCCTTATTGTAATTTTGACGATGGTGAAGATATTTCTGTAGGAATTTTATTTGTTATCTTTTCTAATGAATTTTATTTTGTATCTTTTCCATTGAATTTTATTTTTTTATCTTTTCTAATGAATTTTTGTTCGCGCACCTTTCCAGCCTGCTCTTCTGAATTTTGAGCTGTCAAGGGTTCTTTTATGTGCTCAAAGTATATACGGGACCTACGTTTTATCGTCCGTTTCCGATAGGACTAGGAACTAGATCTCACCTACACTAAGATCAGGGATCTGTGGAAAAACATCCAGATGGCTCCACGATGGAGCAGACCTGGTACCTTTGACATAAAAGACGGGCACCTAACCTCTACGCTACAGTAACCCCAAAGATGACATGTTTGCATTTCCAAATTGGGGCCATTTGTTCTATGATTTGTTTTTCTTTATCGCTTCCATTTTGAGTTTCGTTTTCGCCCGAGTGGTTATCGGGGCCCAAATTTGGGGTGTAAAGAATAGAACAACTGTTACCTGCCATGCATGTCGTAAGAGGCGACTAAGGAGGTTAGGCTGAAATCGGATAAACGTGTAGAAGTCTATTCGTTTAGGGGCCTACCAAACCAATATGTAACGTACACACGTTCTTGGCAAAGATCAAACATATCACACAGTGATTAAAATTGATCGTAAAGAACGAACGCAAAGAAGAGAAGAAGAAGAATCTCGTTAGAATTCTAGGAAAAACATAAAGAAAAGATGTCTTCAAGAAAGAAAGAAAAAGAACGTCCACAAAACTGTAGCCTGTAAGGAATTGCTGAAATTACGTTTTAAATTAGGGATACACGTAAAAAACACGTTAGTAAGAGTGATTTGAATGAAAGGTGCTGACCGGTAGAATAACCGTTTGGAAGCGATGTCGTCTCAAGTGGAATATTGATCTGTAAGAAGGGAGTACGTGCGTGACTGATACAGGCATATGTCATTTACAAATAGGAAAAGAGGATATTGTAATGATGGAGAAGTGGTAGGGAAGTAAGGGTGTAACGGGGTGGTAGTGACGGTGTAATAGTGTGAAAGTAATGGCAAAGTAATTTCGAAGTAAGGAGAATAAAGTAATATCGAAGAGAGGACTCCGTAATTTCGAAACAAATACGAAATAATGTCAAGTGAGGACAAGGTAATTTCGAAGTGGATATAAAACAGTGTCGAAGTAAAGATAAGACAAAGTAAGTTAGAAATTATCGGCTAAGTAATGTCAAAGTGAAGATAAAAGAAATTCAAAGTAAAGACAAGACAAGGTAAGTCTTCTTCTTCTTTGCGTTCGTTCTTACGACCAATTTTAATCACTCTTTGTGATATGCTTGATCTTTGCCAAGAACGTGTATACGTTGCACATTGGTTTGGTAGGCCCCTAAAAGCATATATTTCTACACGTTTAGGACATGTGCATCCGATTTCAGCCAAACCTCCTTAGTCGCCTCTTACGACATGCGTGGCAGGTAACAGTGGTACTATTCTTTACACCCCAAATTCGGGCCCCGGTAACCACTCGGGCGACAAGAGAAATTATCGGCTAAGTAATGTCAAAGTGAAGACAAAAGAAATTCGAAATGCAAAGTAATGTAGAAGTCAGGATAATTATCTGTCTGTCTGTCGGTCCGTCCTCACACACGCGTCCGTTATCGCCCGTCCGCATTCGTCCTTCCGTCAGCGTCCCGCCTATACGCGCCTGTCTGTTCGTACGTCAGTCTGTGTCTGTCCGCCCATGTCTGTTTCTCCGTCCGTCCGCATCCGTCCGCATCCGTCCTTCTGTTCGCGTCTGTCTTTCTGTTCGGTTTTGTCCTTCTGTCCGTGTCTGTCCTTCTGTCCGCGTCTGTTCTTCTGTCCGTGTCTGTTCTTCTGTCCGTGTCTGTCCTTCTGTCCTTGTCTGTCCTCCTGTCCGCGTCTGTCCTTCTGTCCGTGTCTGTCCTCCTGTCCGCGTCTGTCCTTCTGTCCGTGTCTGTCCTCCTGTCCGCGTCTGTCCTTCTGTCCGTGTCTGTCCTCCTGTCCGCGTCTGTCCTTCTGTCCGTGTCTGTCCGCGTCTGTCCTTCTGTCCTTGTCTGTCCGTCCTTGTCTGTGTATGTCCGTCCGTCCATATATGTCTGCCGGTCTGTCCATGTCTGTCGGTCTTCCTACCTGTCCAGCCATTCCCCGTTTGTCCGTCTATATACTCGTCCGACCCCCTGCATGTCTGTCTGTCTCCATCTTTCTGCCTAACCTACCTCTCCCTACTTTCTTAATTCTCGCCCCGTCATGCCCTGTGATACATGACACTTGTACAAGGGCCATCCATACTCCTCTGTCTCTGGCGAGCCCTCAGCGCAATGTTACATGTTCCAGAAACTCCGCGCATATCGTCTTCCATGTTGCGTCTCCAAAATCTTCTAGATCTTCCTCTTCTCCTGTTTCCCCTGCGGTGTTCAAGTGTTGGATGTTCTCGCTTTAATGTCAGAGTTCATTCTCAAAGTACATCCTACCAATCTATGTCAGTTATTATCTACCTGTATGTGTGTTTGTATGTGTGTATATATGTGTGTGTATGTGCCACACATCCACTCACACAGCTACCTACACAGCCATCTACAGTCACCCACATAGCCACCCATACAGCCCCCTACACAGCCACCTACACAACCTTCCACGCAGACACCCACAAAGCCACCCACACAGTCACCCACTAAGCCCTCCTCCGCGTACAGCCACCCACACAGCCATATATCGCTTGGCATCAAGATATAAATACATTATCAAGAGAATTGTTGAACTTCTTAAGAGCTATCCTGCTAATTACGAAACGTTGTAAGACAAAGAGATGCACTCCAGGGCCAATCTTCAAGCTTCATGTCGACACTTTAGTGCAATGGTTCTCAAATTTTAAAAAAATCGTGTGCTCACTTTAAATCCTACAAAAAATCGCGTACACAAAACCAACACAAAACATACACAAAAACTTAATAAATAAGATGCAAAAAGCAAATAAATACAGAAATAATTGGAAAATGTTACATACCTTTTTTCATCATTTAATTTCTGACTATAAGAAGCATGTGCCGGATGTGACTTGGTGATTTTTTAAACCCTGGTGCCCGCTAGAACAGCGCGCTTTGCTCACCTCTGATCTGGGATTTTCTAGGGCGCACATAGGAATGTCACCGGGCAGACTTGTGCGCCTGGGCAAATCCTTTGAGAACCGCTACTTTAGAGAAACATACATGACGGAATGAGAAGACCAAGGTTGAAGACTTAGCAGAATAACATGTACTTGAAAAGGTTAAGAACCATTTTGACAGTAACCAATATTTGTCTTCTATTTATTTTATTGTCTAGTTTTCATAGTTTTGTTATTTGTTTTTGGCTGTAGTCACTCGTAGAATCAGGTCGCCTAGTTATTTTCTGACGTCATTGAGAGGATCTGTCATCTTGCATGTCGGTATACTTCTTCTCTTCTTCTTCTTCTTCTTCAGCGATCTCTGGTCATGCGTTTAATTTACTGTGGATCACAAACTGGGCAGTCAGCTTCAGGTCTGTCAGGTTTCCCACAAGCGTAGTTTTTAGGTCAACTGGATGTGGCCACATGTTGCTTCTCAGCTCACCCAGGAGAAGACAGTCTTGCAGGACATGTTCTGGTGTTTGTTCCGCGTGTTCACACTGTCAGAGAGCTGTTTCACGTCTATATAAGTGTTTGTTGAGTCTGCAGTGTCCGGTACGTAGTCGAAATACCGGGTGTTCAAAATAAAAGCAGCCCCATAGACAATCAAAAGATGCTAATTACCTATCGCGTTGTGTCTCTTTACTATTTAAACCGGTTCTGACTAGCTCGTCCTACGTCACATTTGTTCATCGCACGTTCCCACGAGGATTTGTCGTACAGACTGTTTCCTGCGTCGGGAAGTGCAAATTGAAGTAGAGGATGTTGGTGTTGGCACTTTGGCGGCTGCCTTATGCATTTAATGCGTGTGCAAGCTGCTGATTTGTGTCGGGAGTTCTGCCTGCTTTACGAGCACACAAGAGACAAGACAAGGAGGAATGATCAACATTTCAGAGATATTTGTTGGCACAGGAATAGAGCAATTACGGGGTAAACCCGTTACCTAAAAGATTGGAATCAGTATCTACCTGGCTTGACCTGTTTTCAAGAATAGCTGTATGTGTTGTTATTCTTATAAAAAACAATTGTAACAACAAGAGGTTGTTGCAGAAAGCATAGGTGCATATGAACTGAACTAATATGTATGAGAGAAAAAACTGAAACTGTTTCGTAGTCTTTGCAAACTGTAGGACTGCGCTGTCCAACACGGTGCTTGGATATGCCCCTGGAGCATTATTTTACTCACCGGCTTAAACCCTAATCAGAATTTCAAGAAAAAAGTATTTTAAACAACAGTATGTTTCACATTTTTGTAATCCCAATATTACCCAACAAAAAAGTATTTTTAAACAACAGTATGTTTCACATTTTTTGTAATCCCAATATTACCCAACAAAAAAAAGTATTTTTAAACAACAGTATGTTTCACATTTTTTGTAATCCCAATATTACCCAACAAAAAAAAGCATTTTTAAACAACAGTATGTTTCACATTTTTTGTAATCCCAATATTACCAACAAAAAAGCATTTTTAAACAACAGTATGTTTCACATTTTTTGTAATCCCAATATTACCCAACAAAAAAAGTATTTCTTAACAACAGTATGTTTCACATTTTTTGTAATCCCAATATTACCCAACAAAAAAAAGTATTTTTAAACAACAGTATGTTTCACATTTTTTGTAATCCCAATATTACCCAACAAAAAAAAGTATTTTTAAACAACAGTATGTTTCACATTTTTTGTAATCCCAATATTACCCAACAAAAAAAAGTATTTTTAAACAACAGTATGCTTCACATTTTTTGTAATCCCAATATTACCCAACCAAAAAAAGTATTTTTAAACAACAGTATGTTTCACATTTTTTGTAATCCCAATATTACCCAACAAAAAAAAGTATTTTTAAACAACAGTATGTTTCACATTTTTTGTAATCCCAATATTACCCAACAAAAAAAAGTATTTTTAAACAACAGTATGTTTCACATATTTTGTAATCCCAATATTACCAAACAAAAAAAGTATTTCTTAACAACAGTATGTTTCACATTTTTTGTAATCCCAATATTACCCAACAAAAAAAGTATTTCTTAACAACAGTATGTTTCACATTTTTTGTAATCCCAATATTACCAAACAAAAAAAGTATTTTTAAACAACAGTATGTTTCACATTTTTTGTAATCCCAATATTACAAACAAAAAAGTATTTTTAAACAACAGTATGTTTCACATTTTTTGTAATCCCAATATTACCAACAAAATGTATTTTAAACAACAGTATGTTTCACATTTTTGTAATCCCAATATTACCCAACCAAAAAGTATTTTTAAACAACAGTATGTTTCACATTTTTTGTAATCCCAATATTACCCAACAAAAAAAAGTATTTTTAAACAACAGTATGTTTCACATTTTTTGTAATCCCAATATTACCCAACCAAAAAAAGTATTTTTAAACAACAGTATGTTTCACATTTTTTGTAATCCCAATATTACCCAACCAAAAAAAGCATTTTTAAACAACAGTATGTTTCACATTTTTTGTAATCCCAATATTACCCAACAAAAAAAAGTATTTTTAAACAACAGTATGTTTCACATTTTTTGTAATCCCAATATTACCCAACCAAAAAAAGTATTTTTAAACAACAGTATGTTTCACATTTTTTGTAATCCCAATATTACCCAACCAAAAAAAGTATTTTTAAACAACAGTATGTTTCACATTTTTTGTAATCCCAATATTACCAACAAAAAAGTATTTTTAAACAACAGTATGTTTACATTTTTGTAATCCCAATATTACCAACCAAAAAAATATTTTTAAACAACAGTATGTTTCACATTTTTGTAATCCCAATATTACCCAACCAAAAAAGTATTTTTAAACAACAGTATGTTTCACATTTTTTGTAATCTGAATATTACCCAACAAAAAAAGTATTTTTAAACAACAGTATGTTTCACATTTTTTGTAATCCCAATATTACCCAACAAAAAAAGTATTTTTAAACAACAGTATATTTCACATTTTTTTTAATCCCAATATTACCAACCAAAAAAGTATTTTTAAACAACAGTATGTTTCACATTTTTTGTAATCCCAATATTACCAACAAAAAAGTATTTTTAAACAACAGTATGTTTCACATTTTTTTGTAATCCCAATATTACCCAACCAAAAAAGTATTTTTAAACAACAGTATGTTTCACATTTTTTGTAATCCCAATATTACCCAACAAAAAAAAGTATTTTTAAACAACAGTATGTTTCACATTTTTTGTAATCCCAATATTACCCAACAAAAAAAAGTATTTTTAAACAACAGTATGTTTCACATTTTTTGTAATCCCAATATTACCAAACAAAAAAAGTATTTTTAAACAACAGTATGTTTCACATTTTTTGTAATCCCAATATTACCCAACAAAAAAAAGTATTTTTAAACAACAGTATGTTTCACATTTTTTGTAATCCCAATATTACCCAACCAAAAAAAGTATTTTTAAACAACAGTATGTTTCACATTTTTTGTAATCCCAATATTACCAAACAAAAAAAGTATTTTTAAACAACAGTATGTTTCACATTTTTTGTAATCCCAATATTACCAAACAAAAAAAGTATTTTTAAACAACAGTATGTTTCACATTTTTTGTAATCCCAATATTACCAAACAAAAAAAGTATTTTTAAACAACAGTATGTTTCACATATTTTGTAATCCCAATATTACCCAACAAAAAAAGTATTTCTTAACAACAGTATGTTTCACATTTTTTGTAATCCCAATATTACCAAACAAAAAAGTATTTTAAACAACAGTATGTTTCACATTTTTGTAATCCCAATATTACCCAACAAAAAAGTATTTTTAAACAACAGTATGTTTCACATTTTTTTGTAATCCCAATATTACCCAACAAAAAGTATTTTAAACAACAGTATGTTTCACATTTTTGTAATCCCAATATTACCCAACAAAAAAGCATTTTTTAAAAAACAGTATGTTTCACATTTTTGTAATCCCAATATTACCCAACAAAAAAGCATTTTTAAACAACAGTATGTTTCACATTTTTTGTAATCCCAATATTACCCAACAAAAAAAGTATTTCTTAACAACAGTATGTTTCACATTTTTTGTAATCCCAATATTACCCAACAAAAAAAAGTATTTTTAAACAACAGTATGTTTCACATTTTTTGTAATCCCAATATTACCCAACAAAAAGTATTTTTTAAAAAACAGTATGTTTCACATTTTTGTAATCCCAATATTACCCAACAAAAAGTATTTTTAAACAACAGTATGCTTCACATTTTTGTAATCCCAATATTACCCAACCAAAAAAGTATTTTTAAACAACAGTATGTTTCACATTTTTGTAATCCAATATTACCCAACAAAAAGTATTTTTAAACAACAGTATGTTTCACATTTTTTGTAATCCCAATATTACCCAACAAAAAAAGTATTTTTAAACAACAGTATGTTTCACATATTTTGTAATCCCAATATTACCAAACAAAAAAAGTATTTCTTAACAACAGTATGTTTCACATTTTTTGTAATCCCAATATTACCCAACAAAAAAAGTATTTCTTAACAACAGTATGTTTACATTTTTGTAATCCCAATATTACCCAACCAAAAAGTATTTTTAAACAACAGTATGTTTCACATTTTTTGTAATCCCAATATTACCCAACCAAAAAAAGTATTTTTAAACAACAGTATGTTTCACATTTTTTGTAATCCCAATATTACCCAACAAAAAAAAGTATTTTTAAACAACAGTATGTTTACATTTTTGTAATCCCAATATTACCCAACCAAAAAAGTATTTTTAAACAACAGTATGTTTCACATTTTTTGTAATCCCAATATTACCCAACCAAAAAAAGTATTTTTAAACAACAGTATGTTTCACATTTTTTGTAATCTGAATATTACCCAACAAAAAGTATTTTAAACAACAGTATGTTTCACATTTTTGTAATCCCAATATTACCCAACAAAAAAGTATTTTTAAACAACAGTATATTTCACATTTTTTTTAATCCCAATATTACCCAACCAAAAAAGTATTTTAAACAACAGTATGTTTCACATTTTTGTAATCCCAATATTACCCAACAAAAAGTATTTTTAAACAACAGTATGTTTCACATTTTTTGTAATCCCAATATTACCCAACCAAAAAAAGTATTTTTAAACAACAGTATGTTTACATTTTTGTAATCCAATATTACCCAACAAAAAAGTATTTTTAAACAACAGTATGTTTCACATTTTTTGTAATCCCAATATTACCAACAAAAAAGTATTTTTAAACAACAGTATGTTTCACATTTTTTGTAATCCCAATATTACCAAACAAAAAAAGTATTTTTAAACAACAGTATGTTTCACATTTTTTGTAATCCCAATATTACCCAACAAAAAAAAGTATTTTTAAACAACAGTATGTTTCACATTTTTTGTAATCCCAATATTACCCAACCAAAAAAAGTATTTTTAAACAACAGTATGTTTCACATTTTTTGTAATCCCAATATTACCAAACAAAAAAAGTATTTTTAAACAACAGTATTTTCACATTTTTGTAATCCCAATATTACCAAACAAAAAAGTATTTTTAAACAACAGTATGTTTCACATTTTTTGTAATCCCAATATTACCAAACAAAAAAAGTATTTTTAAACAACAGTATGTTTCACATATTTTGTAATCCAATATTACCAACAAAAAAGTATTTTTAACAACAGTATGTTTCACATTTTTGTAATCCCAATATTCAAACAAAAAAGTATTTTTAAACAACAGTATGTTCATTTGTAATCCCAATATTAACAAAGTATTTTAAACAACAGTATGTTTCATTTTGTAATCCCAATATTACCCAACAAAAAAGTATTTTTAAACAACAGTATGTTTCACATTTTTTGTAATCCCAATATTACAACAAAAAAGTATTTTAAACAACAGTATGTTTCACATTTTTGTAATCCCAATATTACCAACAAAAAGTATTTTTAAACAACAGTATGTTTCACATTTTTTGTAATCCCAATATTACCAAACAAAAAAAGTATTTTTAAACAACAGTATGTTTCACATTTTTTGTAATCCCAATATTACCAAACAAAAAAGTATTTTAAACAACAGTATGTTTCACATTTTTGTAATCCCAATATTACCCAACAAAAAATTATTTTTAAACAACAGTATGTTTCACATTTTTTGTAATCCCAATATTACCCAACAAAAAAAAGTATTTTTAAACAACAGTATGCTTCAGATGTTTTGTAATCCCAATATTACCCAATAAAAAAAGTATTTTTAAACAACAGTATACTTCACATTTTTTGTAATCCCAATATTACCCAACAAAAAAAAAAAAAAATGAAATGAAATGTTTAGTCAGTATTACGTTTTAATATTATTTTAAAAATTATTATGACTATTCTTCTTCTTCTTCTTCTTCACCCTTCGCCCCTAGGAGGTATAGATCAGCAACCAAGGCTTTCAAAGCCCTCCTATCTAAAGCTATCGTTTCCAGATCTTCTTCTTCTTCTTCGAACGCTCCACATCGACCACTTGTTAACCACTCTGTGTGATTTATTTGTGATCTGAGCCTAAGAGCGATTGTACGTTGTGCAAGTTATGCACCTACAAGTTGGACAGCGCATCCGATTTCTGCGATGTTTTTTATTTACTAGAGTAGCTTCCATAGACCCTACATCAGTTGCCTCTTACGACATGCCTTGTAGGTCGCAGTGGTACTATTGTTGGCTTCTTTTGTTGCCCCGGCACCACACGAGCGTGTTTCCAGATCTCTTCACTCACTCCCTATTTTCTTGCATCCGTCTCCAACTCCCGACTCCATGTGTTTCTGTGTCGTCATTTACCTCTTTTGCCCTAGGGGTTCCATGACAGAGCCTGTCTCGTGATGCTGTCAGAGGGTTTCCTCACGGGAAACCTCTGACCTAGTTTTAGTTCGGGGGCTGGAATATATATGTTTGATAGAGCACTGCAAACTTGTTTGCAATTTTACTCAATTCTGTGAGTCTATTGTTATTTATTGGTGACAAATATTCATAATATTGATATTCCTTATTGTTAAAATTAATTTGTTGCATAATATAACTTTGATTTAGCATTTTGTATTGATTTTAAAATGAATTTGTCTAAATACTGGAATGCGAGGTCACATGACCGGTTGTAGTCTGATTTCCCATAATATTTACCTGAGTCAGCAGGCCCTACGAGTTTATAGTTGGCTATGGTCATATCCATCGCCATCTTTTGCTCCTTATCTCTGTTCCACCTGCTGTTGTCCTGCTCTATCCCACTGCTCCCTGTTTGTGGTCCTGCCACACAATCACAGATGAAGTATTGCCGTTAGTGTTATTTCATTATTGTAATGATTATTTTTTGCGATTGCCACAAGGCGCCCGTACCTTCACAGTTATTAGTAAGATGCAACCTGATATATACAAACAAACACAAACCGCTTGAAAGTATTGCATCTTAGGTTATAAAGTTCATTTCACTTTACATTTCTAAACATATTATTGGATGAGAACAAGGAGTTTTTTTTTTTTTTTTTTCTTTTTCTTTCCAAGAACAACGAATATGATCAACACATAAACAGTGTACAGATATTAAGTGCTTCAGAAAAAACAACAAATAGACAAACACAGGATTCAAACCACTTACCCTCATTTCTTACGACACCCATCGCCTAGCCTAGCAATATGAGAGTTCTTACGAACACAACCAGCGAGCCATTCTAAAAAAATGGTTTTACTGAGGAGTGTCTTTCTCAAACGCATCGTTATAACTAGACACATAATAATCAGGTAAGGTTCGATCGAACAGTGTTTGCACACACACATGCTATAAGCTTATTGTATCTGTATATATAAACTTATTATTGTGAAGGTAGGAGAACCGACCTATTCATTTCCTTATTTGGGGAATGTCGTGCGCTGGAAATGAACTCACGACTATTTTGTGTGTCCAATTTGCTAATAGATCGCTCTATTGCGTGTAAGGTAGAGGCTGGTTCGATGCGCAGGCAATGGACTGAATCACTTCAAGCGTCAACAATTTGCAGAATCACACGTATCTTCGTTCCGGGGCACATGGGTGTCGTTGACAATGAGAGAACAGACAGGCTGGCTGGTTCTGCCACCACATCAGAGGGCCAGCCAATGGATAGAGCTGATATTTTGAACGCCCTCATAGAGTGTGGCCGCAAAGAAAATTTTCATTTAAACCAATCCACGTCAACTACTAGATTGCAGGAGTTGGCTTTGAAGATTGGAGTAGCAAGAAAAGAACAGCATAACAGGTACGTGAGCAGGCTCATCAATCAAAATCGAACTGGTACGGTCAGTCGCTGGACGCTGTTGGAGATATTGCAAAGGAGATCGGAGCACCTATGGACATGTCCGGAGTGTAATGAAGATATTCCAAACTGAAACTGAAATTGAAACTGATATATTTTGTACACTAGTTCGTCCTACTGGGGATGTGTATTTAAATAAAAAATTCACTGACCCTTTTCAAACTGTTAGGTATGACATACCTGTCACTTCATATTTCTAGTGTTCAGAAGGTAGAAGGGTCAGTTCCTTTCCTCACGTGAGGAACATAGAGAGTGGGATTGAGCCCACAAAACTCTTGTGTCCGAGTCAATAGGCGGACGCTTATGCATTACGTTAATCTGTCAATGTGTAGGATATGAAAATCGGTGTATATCCATTACATGACCTGGCCATCATCTACAGTAAGCGAGTCGTTGATGTTCTAGGCGACACTTTAACGTTCAGTAGTTTATCATTGCTTTCTGAACTGTGAGATCTATTTTTACCATTCGTCAAAATCCAAGGGAACGAATTTATTGTCAAACCTGCCCGCCGCGGAGTTTGATCCAGGAATGATTTGCTTGTGATCAAGTTGACTACCGCTTAAACGACAGAACTTCATCTTATGTATACCGAAAAGCAATACAATCTTTGACCTGAACAAGACACTATTCCTTCTTCTTCGAAGGCCCCGCATCGATCACGTGTTAACTACTCTATGTGATTTGTATGTGATCTGAGCCTAAGGGCGATTGCACGTTATGCCAGTTATGCGCCTACAAGTAAGCCAGCACATCCGATTTCTACGAGGCTATTTACTTACTAGCGTAGCTTCCTAGTCCGTTACTTCAGTCACTTCTTACCAAATGTATTGTAGGTTGCAGTGTTTCTATTCTTCCCTTGCTAGCCCGGCAACAGACGGGCGAGACACTATTCCAATTTTTGAACAAGTGATGAGAGAATGACAAAATTGGAATAACCTTATTTCTTGCTGTTGTTATTATAAGTGAAAGTTTAGACTGTACCAGTTACGCAAACAGCAGCAATTTTAAAGAGTGTCTTTGAAGTTAAAGTTCTGCTCATCATCGTGACCTTTTAGCTTGTTCTGAAGCGCTCAGTTGTTCCTTGGATCTCATTAGTAGACAAGATCTCATTTCAAGATACAGAAGATTGTTTGTTCTATGTTTACTGTTTTCTTTTTTTGCTTGCTTGTGATTTTAATTATTTGTATTTTGTTTGTTTTTGCTGTATGTTTGTTTTGTTTTCTTGCCCCCGCACTGTGATTGATTTTTTGATCTGCTTCTTTATTTGTTGTATTCTCTCTCTCTCTCTCTCTTTGCCTTTTTACCCAGGATTGGGGCATAGGCCTTCAACCAACTCATGCCAAGTCTTACTATCTCTAGCTATCTCCTGCAGCTCCTCCAGCTCTTCTTTATATTGTTGATCTCTGCCTCCAAATCTCGTCTCCATGTATTTCTAGGCCTCCTTTTCTTTCGTTGTCCCTGTGGGTTCCAGGCAAGGACCCTTCTTGTTATATTCCCTCCGGTTTTCGCAAAGTGTGTCCTATCCAGCGCCAGCGTCTTTTTAACCTGTTCGTTCACTGGAATCTGTCTTGTTCTCTCCATAAGTTCCTCATTTGTGACCCTATCATACCATCTTATTCCCTGTATTCTGTGCAGACACCAGTTGATGAATGTTTGCAATTTATGCGCTATTGTTTTAGTTGTTCTCCATGTTTCTGACCCATACAGTAGAGCTGCTTTAATATTTAATATTATAGTTAAATATCCGAAATTTTGTTCTATATTTGATTTCTTTGGACTTCCAAATGTTTCCCAGTGCAATGAAAGCTCCTCTTGCCTTCTGTATTCTTATTTTAACATCTCTATCTGTTCCACCCTCTTTGTCTACGTTGCTGCCCAAATATGTGTATGATTCTACCTCTTGAAGTGGGATTTTCCCCAGGAGATTGAGTTGTCGTTTGTTAGTTAATTCTCAATATCTTTGTCTTTCCCTTATGAATGTTCAGCCCTAGTTGCTGGGACCTTTGATTCAATGTGTTTAGCTTATCCTGCATCTGATTTCGTGTATGTGACAGAAGGGCTATATCGTCAGCGAAGTCCAGATCATCTAGTTGCTCTGTCAGAGTTCATTGGATTCCATTTCTGGTGTTAGTTACTGTGGTCTTCATAATCCAGTCTATTGTTTACGGTTTTGCTTTTAAGGTTTGTTTTTGAAGTTTTTGTTTTTGAATTGTTTTGTTGTTGAATTTTTGTTTTGAATTTTAAAAAATTTTTAAAATTTAATTTTAAAATATTTTTAGTCTTCTATTTTCAGTTTTTAGTTTTTGAGTTATTTTGCTGCTCACTTTTTGTATACTGTTTTTTCTTATTTTGTTTATTTGTTTGTTTTTCAGCTTACTGATTGCGTGGGTTTGTTCTTTGTTTTTTGTGTTCGTTTTTAGTTGCTCATATCTTGTTTTGTTTGTTGCTCTTTTGATTATTTTCAGTTGCTTATTATTTTGTTTATTTTCAATTGTTTATGATACTGTTTATTCAGTTGTTGTTTTCTTGTTATTTGTATGTTTATTTTGTTTGCTTGATGTGTGTTTATTGGTTGTTTGTTCGCCATTTTCTAGTTTGCATTTTACTGTTTGATTTCTGATTGTTTATTGCCTGCTTTTTATGTCTGTTCTGTATGTTTATTGCCTGATTTTTATGTCTGTTCTGTATGTTTATTGCCTGCTTTTTATGTCTGTTCTGTATGTTTATTGCCTGCTTTTTATGTCTGTTCTGTATGTTTATTGCCTGATTTTTATGTCTGTTCTGTATGTTTATTGTCTGCTTTTTATGTCTGTTCTGTATGTTTATTGCTGCTTTTATGTCTGTTCTGTATGTTTATTGTCTGCTTTTATGTCTGTTCTGTATGTTTATTGTCTGCTTTTTATGTCTGTTCTGTATGTTTATTGTCTGCTTTTTATGTCTGTTCTGTATGTTTATTGTTTGCTTTTTATGTCTGTTCTGTATGTTTATTGTCTGCTTTTTATGTCTGTTCTGTATGTTTA